>CM039667.1:18319894-18642394 GCA_022405105.1 Aristolochia contorta
TTTGGTGGTTTGGGGAAGAATTGAAAATTATCATTTACACTAGCATTAGCGGTGAGCTGATGTAGTGAAGATTCAGGCTGAATAGGGGCTGGAGGTGGAGGGGTGACTGGGCCAGTGCATGGGAATTTAAATGAACCATATTTGGTATAAGAGCAGCCTCTTTGCTGATAACTGGGAGACTATCTTCATTAGCATGAGGTTCCTTCCAAAGTTCAAGAGATAGTGTAACCTGGTCAGGATTCAAGTTGGACTGAGTCAGGGGCGAGTCAACTCGTGTGAGGGGCGAGTCAGAGCGAGTCGACCCAGTATGAGTCAACTCATCATCATCTTCCTGGGATCCCATATTTACAATGCGGAATGGAGGGATGAATTTTTTTGGTTGCAATAGAATAACAAAGAATTCAGCTCCAATTTTAATATCCATCCATTGTTCTGTAGCTGGCCATCGGTGTGATCGCATTCGAACCCTTGCATACGAGAGATTTCTGCCTTCAATGGAGTCGGCGTCAAATTCCAGTACTGTCCCGAAGTGGCTGGCAATCATGTTTAAGATTTCCGCATCCCAAAGTTCTGGGGGAGCCCCCCAAATTTGGACCCAAATTGCTGCTGGTCCAGTTGCACGAGAATGTTCCCACATTCGCACCGCCCAACATGGGATTTCATCCTGGTGATTCCAATTAAGCAACCTGGCCTTGATCTCTAAAAAACACCTCCCAAAATTACCAAAACACTTCTCCATGCTAATGACTCAGATTACAATAGATGCACGAAGTCAAACACCAATCAGGTGACCAGCGAGGGTTTAAAATTAGTATTGAGAGGCATGTGATTTATCATACACCAGGCAGCAGGACAATAAGTAACAATTATAATTTGGAAAGTGCATTTTAAATATCGTTTTTCAGGAAATTTATCCCATGCTGAGGACTGATGAATAGCAGTACCATACAATTCACATTAGAATTATGTTACAAATTCAAGCACACTGTTTGATTGGAACACACGAAATGAAGCGTCAAAATCGATTTCTATTTTTTTAAATTGGCACAAAGGCTGTTTCGACATTTGCACTTGGGCCATCTGTTAGACTACTAGATGTCATATAATTTGGAGGTTATATACCTTTGCCAATCTTAGGCTTGAATTTATACTTGAGTTTCTTTCTGTTAGTAAATATTTGTCTGCCTTACGTCTAAGCTATTCTTAAAAATCTTATATTTTTTTTTTGTGGTTATCTAATGTTGCAAATATGTTTTATATGAGGTAAGTTTTGTGAGCAAAATGGTTAATCATTTTCTGATTGATCATCAGTTAACCACATTTTTTGAATGTTGATCATTTTATTTGGCCTTTTTTTACAGCCATAAATATTCAATTTTTTATCATCCATCTCAGTGGCTTAACAGTGGGTTCTTGACATTTCTTTTATATTTCAGTGTTGCTCTTGTGGTGGATTCCATTGATCTATTCAATAGTCTTTCGGAGACCTTTACTTCAAAAGCAGATATGAGATTTATCATTCTATTATGGGGCGACAAAGCTCTCGTAGATGCTGATGTGACCAAAGGGATACCTCTTTTCAGCTACAAGGATATCATTGACTTGGGGCGAGATCACCACAAGTCTTTGCTTGACACCCATAATGAAGGTTACACTCCGAAAGAATTGTTGGATTGGTTGATGATTTGCTTTGTTTTGATGTTTATTATTTTATCCATGTCAGCTTATTTGATCCCTCCGAATTAGTTAAAGCATGTAATTAAAGATGATGCTCGGTGCAAACCATAGCCACGATGCACATTGTGCAAGATGAAGAGCTTGTATAGGAAATAGAGCTTTCATTTCCCCATGTGTATTTTTCCTTGCTAGTTGACAGGTCATCATATACATATTAAAAGTTATTGTTAAGAAAATTAGTCCCACATTGAATAAAAGTGGGAACAATGATCGATTTAAAACAGTGGAGACACATTTCCATTGTAATGAGGCCTTTTTGGATAAAATCCATTAGCAAAACCGTGCGAGCTTGGGCCCAAAGCGGACAGTATCATTACAATGTGAAGATGTGGGTCCGTAGGGCCTATCAAGAATTTTGACAGTTATAATAAATTGTACAAACAGCCAGAAAGAAGGAGAAGATGCGAATAAGATGGAGAGTGATTGAAAATGTGACTATGATGCTGATTTATATGTTCAATTTACTAATAACTTGCATTGAAAGACACAATACATTCTTAATTACCATACCTTTTGCATCTCCTAAGTTGAATTGAAAAATAAAGCTGCCTAACTTGAAATATATGACTTTCTGCCAATAATTCTTTAGGACAACTTTAGGAAATGGCAGCATACCTTTGGAATTGCATGCCCATAGGAATATATTTTGTATAAATTTCACCACAAGTCCACCTATGGAACATGAATTATTGTTGAAGGTTTTGTCATTCCTTTCCAACCATATGGTCCATGGTATAGCAGCTAAGGAGGCCATCCACAAGATCTTTCTTACTCTAGGAAAAGGACATGATGTAAATGACTGGAGTAGCTTACAATAGGTTTTGGGCACGCTATAGTTCACCCCAAATTTTGTAGGATGGAGTCCCATATTTTCCTGCTTATGTCACAATGCAATAATAGATGATCAATTGTTTCTTCTTCTTGTCCACACATTTCGCACAATGAATTAATCACCATATGTCCTCTCTTTACTAGTTCATCGAACGTAAGTAGCTTACCATGTGCAACTATCCATATAAATTGCTGGATCCTCTTTGAAGTGGGCATTCTCCACGCAAGGTAAGAAGGATGAGTTTGGGCTGACATGTTGGTTTCAGTTTTCAACTTGAAGTATGAGGCAACTGAGAATGAAACAGAGGGGCACGGACTCCAAACTATTTCGTCCTCCCTTTCATTTGCAATGTATGTTGTTTCTAACAAATTCATTAAAGAGGAAGCTTCCAATGCCTGTGCTTGATAGCCTTCTTCTCAGTTTGAGGCTCCAATTGTTGCTATTGTTTCCTTTAAACTGATTAACCTTAACTTGTTTATTTCTTGCCATGGAGTATATACTCGGATATAAGTCTTTAAAGGATTTGAGTTCCCAACCAACAATCTTCCCAAAATAAAACTTTAGTGCCATTTCTCCCATGGAATCTTATGTGCTGCTAGAAATTTTTTTTTCTTTTAGGATAGCTTTCCACCAAGGAGAAGTATTTTGGGAGGCTCCTTTAGACAGCCAGCTGAGAGAGTTGATGCCATATTTGATTTCTGTAATAGCTTTCCATAGGGCCTCCTTCTTAGTACTATGCGTAGAAACTTTCCTGTCCCCTAAAGAACTTTTGCATTGTTTCAAGTTTGTTGGAGATGCTTTCTTTTTTTTTTTTTTTTGGAAAGTGTGGGAGATGCTTTTTGGACATTGAAGAAGTGAGAGATAATAATTAGGGATTCTGGATGAAATCATATGGGCTCCAAACAAATCAGGAATATTCTGTCTCATCCTATTATAGGATCATAAGCAAATGCACTAATTGAAAAAAGGTGCACCAATTGAAGCGGAGCATTGGATTTTATAAAATTCCTGGAGAAGGGTAGATGTCTGTTTTTTCCTAGTTGGCAACTGGAACAGGGAGGTGACTTCTTGGAAGAGAAAACTGTTTGGAGTTGTGGAGCGAGTGACTGCAGAATCTGTGGCGACGGATGACCCAACCGATGATGCCAGAGCTCGGAACTGCAGTTAGTTGCTGAAAGAACCAGCTTATTGGCTGCAGGAAATGGACAGAGACCTTGTCTAAGTGGTCCTCTGTGGAGGATCATGTTGTCCTGCAAGTCACGAATTAAATAACCAGTGGAAGTAAATGTGAAGGCCCAATTATGACTGGTGGCAAGATTCGACATAGATAATAATTTCTTGGTAATTTGAGGAAACCAGATTACTTTACTTTGGATAGATTCTCCAGAAGATAAATTGAGTGCAGCATGTCTCGAATGAGAAATAGAGCGTTGACGTCCATTACCAATTTGAATAGAATCATTTCCAAAATAAAATTTCTTACCAGAAATTTCTGAAGCGTCTGGAGTAAGGTTATGGGTTGTACCGGAGTCTAAATACCAGTCGTCAGTATGTGCAGTAGGCTGAGTTGATGCAGATAAGGTAGCAGAGGCAGGGAGGGATCATCAGGAGCCCAACAGTTTGCCTTGTGGGATGGATGACCACAACGATAGCAGATGACAGAAGAGCTGTCAGTGGAAGGCGTGAAAGAGGAGGATGGCTGAGAGCATCCACATCCTCTGGATCGGCCAGAACGGCCACGACTAGTGGAAGGCCTGCATGCGGAGCCACGAGAATTCCGTGCCAAAGAGGCGGAACGAGTAGTGGAGGAGACAGTGGCCACAAATAGAGCATGAGCGGCAGCAGCATTTTTTAAATGCTACTCAGCGTCCAAAAACATACCAGAAATTGAGGTGAACGTCAGAGTGGACTGAGAGTCGATAATGGCTACGACTGGGTCATATTCAGACCCAATTCCACGAGCATGCACAGGACAAGGTCGTCTTCATCAACAGGCTTTCCTACATTTGCCAGAGCAAGGGTGAGAGATTTAGCGTGCTGTAGACATTCACAAACAGACTTTGACCCACGCTGAAGAATTATGAAGGTCAGTCTTCAGCTGCTGTACATGGGACCATGTGACTGTCCCGTAAACTTCCTCAAGAGTGACCCAAGCAGCTCTTGCTGTCTCAACATCGACGACCAAAGAGAGCACTGAATCGGACAAAGAGGAGACGATCTATCCAAGGACCATCTGATCTAATCGTTTCCACATGGAGAGTTTGTCCGGAGAAGAAGATAGAGGTTTGATGCGATTGCCATCTATGAAGCCGAGGAGTTTGTGAGTACAAAGAACAGGAAAGACTTGTATTTTCTAGAGTAAGAAATTTTTTGCAGTGAGTTTCTGGAAAATTTCTTGCAAGATACTCTTGACCACGGGTAGTGGGGTGGTGTCTAAAGTGGAATGGGACGTGGGTGAAGAATCCATAGATATTTTTGGAAAGGACGGTTGGGGGAAAAAGTGTTTTTGCAAGGATTGTGAAAATTTGCTAAAGCCCAGATAGAAGGGAAAGACTTAGATGCCTTCCTTTTGTATTTCCTTCTATATTTATAGAGTCTATACAGTTATGAGAACCATTGGACGCGGACCATGATAAGGGAAAAGTTACAAGAGATTACAAAGAGAGATAGAAAAGGAAGAAGAGATTACGAAGAGAGATATTAGGAGAAGTTAACAAGAACCGGGAAAGGATATGATTTGGTGTACAACTGTAATCTTCACACTAATAATACAACCCCAAAAAGTTTAGTTTGGAAACTCCTAGCCCCCAAAAAGGTGCAGCAGTTTCTGTGGATAGCTTCACTTAAAAAAATCCTCACCTGTGATCAATTCATAAAAAGGGGGCAAATGATTGTTAATTCCCTATGTAGTCTATGTGGGGAAGTGGAAGAAGATGCAAACCACCTGTTGCTTCATTGCTCTTTTTCCCAAAGAATGTGGAATGCTATACTGTTCAAGTTTGGCATCTTGATGTGCTTGCCAAGGACCTTTAAGCAAATGAAGTGGTAGTCCCAGGTATGGAGTGGTAGTCCCAGGTAGGATGACATACCATTTTGCTTGCTCTGCCAATATGAAGTGGTAGTCCCAGGTAGGAGGATGGAAGCGAGAGGAGGCTACATCCCAATATAGTCATCATCACTTTCTGGTCTGTCTTCAATATTGATAGGTAGCACCCAACATTTATTACAGTTATTGTTTTGTCCCGAAAATTTTTCAAATAATTGCAATAGGGCCTTAACTAGTATTGTCAGATCCATTAGAGCTGCCTAATTTGACACCTTAACCATTGCTATTGGCTGCTAGAGTGTGGACAACTTATGGGGAAAATTATCAAACTATCTTATAATAGTCATTGATCTTGTTTCCCTATGTATCATGTTTGATTGTTAGGTTGCTGCTTGTTTGATTTGTTTATTTTTTCCATTCTGTTCCTTTTTAATTGAATTAATTGGCATCACTGCTGTACTGCTGAACTCAATTTTTACTGCCTTGGAAATCGTGTTAGATTGTTTTAGCTCCCCAAAGCCCGCTGACACGTGTTTTCTAGGCATTAGTTTTTCTCACTTTTGAGTTTTACGATGCGGGATGCGCTAAGCAATTCCAGGGAAGCTGTGATTTCTGGCGAACACTCGCCGGTAAGTCACCGAGGAGGAAGAAGCAAATGAAATCAGGAGTCGAAGAAGCAATTGAATTGGCCGCGTGCGAACCAGAAATGTCAATCGAAAACGAAAACGAAGAAGAAAGCCAAGAGGAAAATCCAGTAAGAGAAGAAATCGAAGAGAGAAGCAAAGATGAAATGCAAGTTGATGATGAAATCGATCAAGAAAATCGAGATCATAGAGAAATTGTAAACCGGGAAGAAATACAGCAGGAAATCCCAGACGTTATCGAAAACTGAAGAGGCACAACAAGAAGGAATACCAGCTATCGGCCGAATCAGAAGAGGAAAATCGTGCAATCGCAGAAACCCTACAACCTCACACGGAAGAAGAACACCCGAGGGGTATAGAAGAGGAAAATCTTCACGATGGAAGAAATCAAACTTCTGAAGAGGAAGCACATACGTGAATCACCGTGTAACGGCTGGAAGGCAAAACTTTGAAGAGGCGCACTCAGAGGAAAGTGATTGGCATTTAGTCACGAGGCGCAAAAAGAAACCATACCTCTTCAAAATCTAGAGCAATCAAAGACGATGATTGGACTCTTACTTTGGATGAATGGAATGAGAAGCTGGGGCAAACAGCGATACGAAGCTTGCAAATTAGCATGAGCCATGGAGATAGAAGGTTCTTCATTCGCCTACCAGCAGCAGTAATGGCAGAAGGTGGAGGCTTCATTCAAGAAGTACTTAACTCCAGCAAGCCGAAGAGGGACATCTGGATGTTCACATTTAAAGAAGAAAGCATCTCCCTTATAGTCGCGAAGTCCCAAACCCCACCTTCAAAATCGTCTAGAAATGAGGGAGCAGGCCGATTGCAAGAATCCACATTCCTGAAATATCGAAACCAACCCAGATTCCCAATAACTGAAGAAAGCGTGAGAAGCTATCAGGTTGCTGGGACTAGGAGCAGAGAAAACATGGAAAACACCCTTACTAGAGAAAAACCCAATCTTGAATCGCAGAGTGGAAGAGCCCAAACGGGATTTGGAAGCGATTTGGGAAGAGAAGGAAAAGAAGATGAAGAAAACGGCCGTAATCTCTGGAATTTCTCGGTCGGACATAGAGAAGATGAAAGAAAACCTGAAATCCACCCTAAATCTTACTGTCGGCCCGACAATCTCGACACTTCGGATGAAAAAACGCATCTAATATGGGGGAATACGGAAGGCGAGATTACCAAAATCACGGAGAAATGGGAGGAAAGAAACTCAGATCGAGAAGCCGAACTGAAACCATGGAGACCCACGGATCAACCAAAAGGACAATTATGGATACAAATCTATGGGATTCCTCCGCAGCTTTGGGAAGAAGAAGGGTTAGAGATAATTTTCAGCAAGTACGGAAGGCTTATTAAGCTGGACGAGACGACTAATTCGAGGGTTTCGATACAGATGGCTAGAGGTCTCATTCAGTACGAGAACACCTGGCCTCTTGCGGGAATGGCTAAGCTCTGGGTCAATAAATCCCAAATAACCCTGATCGCCATACCGGAAAACAGCAAAGAGATACCGGAATCGGAGAAGGAAACTACAATAGAGGGACCGGGTTCAATCGGGCAGGAACTCGGGCCGGAGTTCGGGCAAGATCCCGAACACGACATCCTCAGACAGGCAGGCGCAGACCTCTGAACAGTCATCCCCCTCTCCCACCATCTCCCCCGCAGTATCCTCAACAGCAGTACACTCACTCTCCCTCTCCACCTCAATCTCCAAGAGAGCAAGCCGAAGAGTATGAAGAAGAAGTCGAGGAAAATTTTGAGTGGAATACAATGCAAGTTCCAATACAGCCTATAGGCAGGAACTTTCATAGGACCCCTCAGAATTACCAACGCAACCGAGCCTGGGTGCACATCCACGACCCTTCAGAGTTAGCCCCACTCACTGCTGCGTCTGATCCTGCTGTCCGATCATGGATTGAAAGTATGAACACGAATGCTGGCCGTAGAACGGATGAAGATTGGGGACTCATTGTACGAGTTGCACAGATTATGGAAGAATTTCGATTAGCAAGGATTGCAGCAGCATCCAGAAGCCAGCAAGCTAATGCACCAAGAGGCAGAGGAGGGTACCCTCGCCGTGGAGTCCGTAAGAGTCAGGGTTGTCACTAAATGCAGGTTTTATCATAGAACGTGAGAGGGTTAGGCGGACCCCAAAAAAAAGCCAATGTCAAAAGTATTTTGAAAGGAAATGGAGCTCATGTTGTGATTTGGCTTGAATAAAAAATATCAAATGTAACCAATACAACATTGTATGAAATCTCATCTTTTGTCAACTCTCAATGGAAATCAGTAGATGCAATTGGATCTTCCAGAGGGATTTTAATTTTGTCAACTCTCAATGGAAATCAGTAGATGCAATTGGATCTTTTGTCAACTCTCAATTGGATCTTTTGTCAACTCTCAATTGGATCTTTTGTCAACTCTCAATTGGATCTTTTGTCAACTCTCAATTGGATCTTTTGTCAACCTCTTCAAAAAAGAAAAAAAAAAAAGCTCTATGATGGCAAGATCAGACTAGCAGTCATTTTCTTTCATCTGATTTAATTGCTGGTTCATTCAAAAAATTATCTTGCACTTTTTGTCTGGAATTTTTAATTATATTGTTCATTAAGATGGTTCTGTTTTATGTTTTTATTGTTTCCTTGAGCATGGCAATTTCTGACTTTATTGGCAGGTTGGTGTTACATCTATAAAGCCATTGACTCTGATGATGTTGCAACACTAGTGTATACAAGTGGAACAACTGGGATTCCCAAAGGCGTAATGCTTACACACAGAAATCTTTTGCATCAGGTTTGGTGTTGCCTTGGTCTTGGAAGTCATGAACTTTTAACCCTTTCTTTATTTTCAATATCTCCATAGACAATGTTTACAGAACTTTTTGTGGAAAGTAAAACTTGTAAATATTTTTTTAGAGATTGTCTTGCATTTGTGATCTCTCTGACTTGTGTATGAACTCTTATCTAGATACATAACTTGTGGGATGTTGTACCTGCTCAAGCTGGTGATAGATTCTTGAGTATGCTTCCTCCATGGCACGCATATGAGCGTGCTAGTGAGTATTTTACATTTACTTATGGCATCGAGCAAGTTTACACCACCATAAAAAAATTGAAGGTATTTTCTTGATCTCATGATTAATTTGTATGGTTAAAAAAAATTAACTTGTAATAGGAATACAACTTAATCAATGAAAAATCTGTGACTGCAGAGGTTTTAAAGAGAATAAGAATGAAATGAAATGGTTGTCAGGACGAACCTGGCCAGTTCCAAGTCAGGCAGTCTTCTTACGGGTCATGATTTGGCCTGTAATCTTGTTTTATTAATCTTACAATAAAAA
Source organism: Aristolochia contorta (assembly GCA_022405105.1). Taxonomy (NCBI): domain Eukaryota; kingdom Viridiplantae; phylum Streptophyta; class Magnoliopsida; order Piperales; family Aristolochiaceae; genus Aristolochia; species Aristolochia contorta. Next base: position 18,329,503 of record CM039667.1, read on the forward strand.
GACAAAAATAGCCTCAACGCCCCTCTTAAATAAAAACCATGGAATACTTCTAACTTGAAATCTCTCTAACTATCGACTTCGAGTCCTTTACAATAAAAAAGATTACTTCGTCATGGCTATACACATTCTCTTCTCAGTTTGTTGTACATTGATGTTGTCTGGTATTTAGTTGAATGAAAGATTACTCCGTCATGGCAATACTCATTCTCTTCTCAGTTTGTTGTACATTGATGTTGTCTGGTATTTGGTTGACAGGAGGATTTACATCGATACCAACCACATTATCTTATTTCTGTTCCTCTGGTTTATGAGACACTTTACAGGTGCCTATTTTTCTTGCACACCATTTATAGGTGAATATTGTAAGGACTGACAGACATTTATGTACAACCTAGTTAAATTTTTACCATTGAATGTACAGATTGGTGGTTAAGAGGATATTCTAAAGAAATAACATGTTATATTGCAAGGGCTGACAGAAATTTATGTACAACCTAGTCAAATTTTCACCGTTGAATGTACAGAATTGGTGGTTAAGAGTGTATGCTAAAGAATTAAAATGTTCTTCATTAACATAATGTGCACTGAGTGATTACTTGAAGTGGCTGAGAAGAAAATACCAAAGAAAAGCAGAATAATTTTTCTGTAGTCCAACCAAAATCTGAATATCCATCTCAAGGAAATAAATCTCTGTATGTCATTATATACATGTACAAAATTGTTGTGATTAAGTTGAGAAGAAAAGAATTAAAGAAAATAAAAATAAAGCATATTGATGCGTGTTCCATCTCCTTCTTTGTAACATTCCCTCTCCCTCATAAAATCCCCCTTGGTTTACTCTTTGCCAACAGGCCGGGGTGTGCAACGAGGTTCCTTATGAAAGTTGGTAGTTTTTTTTGAAAGTTGTTCTTCATTGATTTTTTGAAATAGTTACAAAGTATGAGCCCAATCCGGCAGATACATATGAGCTTAGGGTGACACAACAAGAGTTTGTTGATGCACCCTTGCTTAGCAAGAGAATCAGCGTGACCATTCGCACTTCTTAACACATGAGACCACGAAATTACAAAGCTAGTGTAAGTACAAAGTTCATTAAAAGGAAGCGAAAACGCCATGGAGGTTTCGACTACGCGGAACCCCAAGAGAGAACCACCTTGGAATCCCCCTCCACATTGAGACTGCATCCTAATCCCAAGCTAGCAAAGCACTTAAGACCTTGCAAGAGACTAAGTGCTTCAGCGGTATTTGAATCATTGACTCCAATTGGCCCAGAATAAGTTAGAATAACTTCACCCGAGGAATCTCTAATTATTCCCCCAATGCCAGCAGGGCCTGGATTACCGAGTGAGGATCCATCAAAATTGAGCTTGTAAGTGGAGTATGGAGGAGGCTGCCAAACTTGATTTGCTGTTCGATTAGAAGTGCCTAGACATGCATGCTCGGCCCATGACTTCCAAATGGTACTAGCATCAACCCCCTGAAAACAGCTTTGAAGCTTGAGCCAACCTACAATAGAGTGTAGAGTAGAATAGGCCACATGTTTCCAATGTTGTTCATGCCCATGAAAAATCCTCCTATTCCTTTCTTTCCAAAGGAACCAGGGAATAAAGCCTACACAACACTTGAACATGAGCCTTCCTTTATTCTTCAATCCCAATGAGCTTGTTATTGATGCAATTCTAATCAAACCATGTGGCATAACAATTTCAGACCCAAATAAGCTGAGAATCAACATCCAAACCTTCCAACTATATGAGCAGTGGATTAGAACATGGTCCACTGTCTCAGGTACAGCTTGGCACAAAGGACAAAGACCTGAAGTAATGTGCATTCCTCTGAAGTAGATCTCTGGTGGGCAATCTTTCCCTCATTGCACACCAATTGAAAAAATATTGTTTTTGTGGGCAAGATAGAGACCAAACAATAGCCGCCGGGTGATTGCTCGAATTGTTATTGGCAAAAGTAAGATAAGCTGATCTGACTGTGTAAATACCTTTCGGCTCAGGTCTCCACAATAACTTGTCCTCATCCTCCCTATTAAGGCAAATACTATTGAGCTCCCCCAGTAGATGCGAGATGTCAATAGCTTCATCATCATTCAATGATCTTCTAAGTAGGGATTCCCAATTAAGATTACTGAGTTGACCCAATGGAGCAATATCAGATATGAGGCACTGTTGATCCCTTGCAAGAAGAAATAACCTGGGGTATTTCTCAGCCAAAGGGTTGTCACCTAACCATGAATCAGTCCAAAAGTGTGTCTTATTCCCATTACCAGGATGAAAGAAAATATTTTGGCGGAAAGAGGGTAGGAGTTTAATGATTCTTCTCCAGTTAGGAGAAAAACCCCTAACCCCCCTACCTTGAAGCCACCAAATGAAAGTTGGTAGTTGATGATATGGGACTGCTGGTGGTATATTATTAACCTGGAATTAGGCTCATTTCCAAATTCAGTCAAAAACTAAAAATTTTATATTGCAACACAATTTAAAGAATTGTTGTTGGGAAAGTTTTGAGCCTAGTAGGAGTATATATATATATATATATATTTTTTTTTTATTATTTTTTTTTTATTTTTATTTTATTTTTATTTTTATTTTTATTTTTTATTTTATTTTTATTTTATTTTTTATTTTTATTTTTATTTTTATTTTATTTTTATTTTTATTTTATTTTTTATTTTTATTTTTATTTTTTGAGAATAATGAATCTTTGTTCTTTTTATTGCTTGTCAAATCATACAAATGTTGAGTACAATGGTACAATCTGATAATACAAATTTTGCTTTTGAAACTAGTAGAACTTTAGAACTTGTTACAAGTTACAATGGGAAATTTGTGCCTATTGCTAGTGCTGATCTGGTTGTGCCTTCTTTTGCCAATTGATGTGCTATAGGATTGGCTGATCTTGGTATGGTGCTCCAAGTGATATCCCAACCTCTAATAATTATCGTTATTTCATCAAAAACATATCTGAGTTTCCACGGAATATTAAAAGTTTTCTTTGCCCTGTTAATTGTTAGGGTGGAATCCCCTTCAATTATTATGGGGCTGCTTATCAAGGATGAGACCTGTCTAAGTCCTTCGAGCAGTCCTGCGGCTTCAGCTTCATTGGATGTAGCAAGGCCTAGTGGACCCGAGTAAGTGCGTAAGATCTGACCTTCACTTTGCTTTAATAATCCTCCATATCCAGCTAGTCCAGGATTACCTTTAGATGAACCATCAAAGGTTAACTTGAGCCATCCATGGGGAGGGGGAGACCATTCAACCATGAGCTGGGATTTATGCTGATTGAAGAAGATGATCCTATACCAAAATTTCCTGAGTATTGCACTTGGGAATGGAGGCATAGCTCTAGTGGTTCCTGCCCACAAGAATATATTTTGTATGGCTTTTACGATCAAACCTCCTGTGGAGCATGATCTATTTTTAAAAGTTCTTTGATTCATCTCTATCCAAAGCGTCTATGGTATGGCTGCTAGGGATTTCATCCATAGAATTTTCCCACTTTTCGAAAAGGGCAGGCTAATACTGATTGGAACAATTTGGTATAGGTATTGGGCATGCTATAAGAGACTCCAAATTTATGCAATATGCATCCCAAAGTTTCCTACTTACTTCAGAATGCAGCATTAGATGATTGATTGATTCTTCTTCCCGGCCACAAAGCTTACATAAGGAGTTGACGACCATTTGACCCTTTTTAGCTAAATAATCACATGTGAGCAACTTGCCATGAGCTGCTACCCACAAAAATTGTTCTACTCGTCTAGTGGTAGGCAACTTCCACACTAGATGTGCCGGATGGGTTGGTGTTGAACAACAGTCAGTTTTCAGTTTATAATAAGAAGCTACCGTGAAGGATCCCAAGGGGCACGGACTCCATATAGCCTCGTCTTCACTTGTTCCTACAATAAATTGATTTTACAACAATTTTTTTGAGGAGGAAGCCTCTGATGCTGGAGCATTTGAAAGTCTTCTTCTCAAATTCAGTTTCCACATATTGCTATCTTTCATCTGAATAATGGTAGCTTGCTTGTTTCTTACCATAGAGTAAACTTCCGGATATGAGTCTTTGAGCGGTTGAGATCCTAGCAGGAGTATATAGACCTGTAAATTTTTCTCTTTGTTTCTCCTGAGATGACTTACAACTTCTGTTTCTGAATAGAGGACACCCTGGATTCTTGCAGGAAATTTTAGTGCCATGAGATTAGTCTCCCAAAAGGAACCCCCTTCTCTTAGAATCACTTCATCTATAAAAAATTATAATAGATTTTTTAGGAGCTCGTGCCGTGGAATTTCTGATGGTTGGAAAGAAATTTACAACTGTCGAAGACTGCATGACGATGAACTGCATAGCATGGAGAAAAGGCCTGTTAATACTATTTTAAAGAAGATCATTGAATGATGAATATCTAATCATTTCTCGGGCACAAAAAAAGTATAAGGTCTATAACATTGAAGGTGATGAAAGTGGATTTCAAATATTGGGATAGAGCTACTGCTTCAGCTTGAGAAAGATTGCTAGACTTTCAGATTTCAGCTTTGGAAAGAAAGGCAGCTGACTGATTTTGACCATCTCAGTAGGTATCAATCCTGAAAACAACTCCAGAGCAAAACCGCTTTTTGTGAAACACCTAAAATTCCATATCAGAAGTGGCTCAAGAGTTCTCTTTTGTGAAGGTTGTTGGTCGGATGCTGAGCCCCTCAAGGAGGTATGTCTTGGTATCTACTCAATAACAAGGAGTAAGTATGCAATGAGCAGCCAATTGAAGGACATTGACAAGAAATGGAATTTAGAGAGAAGAAGAAGGGTGACAAGCACACAGATCTTGGAACTCACCCACTATTGAATCATTTGAGGTCGAAATACATTGCAGGGTGTGGAGAGGATGAGATTGTATTGAGCCCAGCCTCATCTGGTCTCTTTTTCGTTGCATCATATCACACCATGGTATCTAAGACAACCCCATCTCTACCAAACCACCCCTCATACCTGGTCTGGAAATTGCTTGCCTCTAAAAGTGTCAAGCAATTTCTGTAGATAGTAGCCCTTGGATGAATTCTTACATGTGATGAATTGAAAAGAAAGGGGTCACTTTGTGATGAATTGACAAAAAGGGGACAGGTTGTGATAAACTGACTATGCAAGTTTTGTGCACAAGATGAAAAATCGATTAATCATATTTTGCTTCATTGTGTATCTGGTAGAAATATTTGTTGATGTTATTCTATCCAAATTTGGGGTCTATTACAACATGCCAAGAACCTATGCATAGATCCTTCAAAAGAGTACAACTTGTCCCTTCCCCAAGATTGTAAAGATTCTATGAAAGGCTCCCATTGCAGCCATACAGTGGACCTTATGGTCGGGGATTAATGAAAAAACTTTCAACAATAAAATTGTGTAATCTGAGAGGTCTCATTGTTAGAGCAATACAAAATTTGTTTCTATGGGCCTCCACCACCAGGGGCATGCCACCTCTCCTGCCATCACAAGGAAGTTTTGGCCCAAAATCGTCTAATAGGCAGCTCAAAAACATCAATTGGTTGCCACTTCTTCGGAGGAATCTTAATGATGTTGAAGCTTTGCAATTTTCTGAATTATTATATGAGCTTGACAAGGTTTATCTATTGAGAAATAAACCTGATGAATTAATCTGGAGGGCCTGCCCAAAAGGTAATTATACAGTTTCTTCGGGATACACTTGCTTGTCAAATGAGGTGAACATTAGGCATCCTGCAGCTGTTGCCTGAAATTATTCATGCCCTAAAAAACAGAGGTTCTTTGGCTGGTGTTGCATTCGAGGAAGATTACCCACCCGTGATTTATTGGAAATAAGAGGTATGCAAGTTACAAATAACCTCTGCCCCTTATGTAATCATACAACAGAAACAGTTAGCCATCTTCTCCTCCACTGCCCTTTCAGCTGGCACATTTGGACCTCCTTCCTCAACATGTTTGGTCTTGTCATTGTCACCCCTAGTGACTTATTTGGGCTGGCTTCCTTGATTGGATCACTTAGATTGGGGTGCAAGGGCAAATTAATGTTTAGTTGCTGTATGGGATTTATTCCATGGATGATATGGAAATAAAGAAACAATAGGGTTTTTCTAAACATAGCCCAACATTGGAGGGATGTTACTTTTAGCATCCTTCACCAGATGGTGGGGTGGCTTAAGATTCAAAAACCTTTCCGAGGCGTTGAGGCTACCACCATATGGAAGCCTTGGATTGATCATGCTCATGAATTCAGAAGAACAAACTCCACAGTTCAAGAATGGACCCCCCCACCTGAACACATCTATAAACTAAATTTCGATGGATCTTGACTTGGGAATCCAGGCCCAGCAGGAGTTGGGGGACTTATCAGGAATTCTATGGGTGAGGTTCTTCTTTCTTATGCTAGACTGATCGGGTATGCGGATTCTACTACTGCTGAAGCACTCAGCCTACTGCATGGTCTGAAGTGTTTCAGAAATTCACACCTCTTGGGACTTTTGTGTGTTGAAGGAGTCTCTCAAGTTATTATTTCATGGTGTCAAGGGAAGTCAAAACCACCTTGGAGGCATTTGTTTACTTTTAATGAAATCTCTGATTTATCTTACCTTGTATCTAATTGGTCTCATGTACTTAGGAGTGCCAATGGCAAAGCAGATATACTTGCTAAGCAAGGGGTAAACGAGCAACATTTGGTTGTTTGGGTACCCTAAGTCTTTCAGTATTGCTGCTGTAATCTTAACCCTTTCTGGGTTCCTGCATTGTTTCATAATGAAATAAAATCAAATATAAACCTCCGATCATGATAGCATGGTTGACTCCCCCAGTTGGATAGATGACATTGAATTTTGATGGGTCTTCAAAGGCAATCCGGGGCCAACAGGCTATGAAGGAGTAATAAGGCTAAATGCTGAACGGATTTTATATGCTTATTTGGGCCCACATGATGTAGCCACATCTATTGAAGTAAAAGCAGCTGGACTATTTGAATGGGTGAGACCTGCAGCTACACTAGAAAGAACTCTTGTCATAAGAGAAGGGGATTCTACTTTAACTATTGGCTGGGCAACACACTCCATCAACATTCCTTGGAAGCCCAATATGTCTTTGATGAAATTTCAGAACAAGCAAGAATTGGAACATCACATGGAAGGTCATACTACACTCAATAAATTCCCTTGTTGATCAACCAGCTAACGAGGGAGCAAGCAGTCAGACACTAGATTGGGGCAACACCCTACCACTATCTTAATTGTTTTCCTCTATAACTCTACACAAACCAATTTGAAAGAATGTAACCGATGTAGACTATTATTTGTATGATTCTTGAAAAGCAATAAAGGAACAATTTTCACTGTTTCAAAAAAAAACTGTGTTGTATGTGTAGAAGATTAAATTGTCCAAGAATTATAAGCTTATGCACTGACCTATATAGGGAGGAGATTGCTAATCCATCAATGCTTGATTTAAATTTGTATTGCTTTTTGGCTGGACAAAGTAGACAGCTGGAGAGTACTTTTTCGAGGAGAAGGTTAAACAAGCCGTTATGATAATGCCCTTGGCTAAATCCCCAGAACCAGGTGAATAAATCTCCAGTACTGGACAAGTACAAATTTTCACAGTCGAAATCATTGACTTGGATGGTTGCATCACCAACCCAAGCCAGATTAATTTAGTGGCATGGAATTCGGGGTGTACTTTGGGGGGGGGGACTGACTTATCGTCCATCTATTACTCCTGCTGTGGCATCCTGGCTAGCCCCACCTCTTGGGAAGGTGAAGGTTAACTTCGATGGATTCTCTTTTGGTAATCCAGAGCCTACAGGATATGGAGGAGTTTTAGAAACTCTAATGGGATCATTATTCTATTATTTTGTGGCCCATTGGGTCAAGATGACAACCTCAGCGGAGGTTCACAATGTTCTTCATGCCCTCAGACACTTCTGCTCTCACTGGATGGTGCAGGCGGACCTCGACACCACCATGGAGATTTTTGTACCTCTTTAGGGCATTTCTTAGCTTCATCATATGTTCATGATAGTTTGTGTTAAGAGTTAGGGGTAATTTAGTAATTTTACTAAAACTTTAGTTAGTTATTGTTTGTTTATTGTTTAGTTTACTTGCTTCTCAAGCCATGAATGAAATCATTTTAATTTTGTATTTTCGGATTTTATTAATATATGTTTTAGGGTTGTAGGTCATGAAGACCTTACGATCTCTTTCTCTCCTTCTCTGTTCCCCCTTTTCCTATTTCTTCATTTTTCTCTCATCTTCTATCTTCTTTCACTAAATCTAAAATGGTATAAGAGCGGGTCTGTATGTGACTACTCATCACTTACAGAGGTCATGAGATCTTCTTCCTCCAAGTTCATTGCATAAGTTAAAAGTTCTGGAAAGGTCTTAGATTATGGGCGATCCTTAAAGTTGGTCTTTTTTTCTGTGTTCTTTTGCCATTATCTTTTGATAATGGTTTCTACAGCTGATTGAAGTGTTGTGTGCGTATGGGTTTACTCCTAAAGGGTGATCCTTTGTTGCTGTTGGGTTCGTAGGAACCTGTATCAGCGACTGCTACTACTGTTGCAGGTAAAAAAATTGAATTTTTGCACTGCTTCGGGATTCGTGCCGGACAAAACAGTCTTTGAGCATTGAAAATATGCCACTTCTAGTCACAGGTAGTTCTGAACGTCTTTCTGAGCTTCCAGGTATGTAAAACTCGTGTTATGACACTGCCTCGGGAACTGTGCCAAAAGTTTTTCCCGAATCAGAAAGGGTTTTTTGGTTTTTCTGCGCTCTAGTTCGTGCTGCTACTGGTGCTGTTGCTGCTGACATTATCTATTATGTGGTCAGTAGCTAAAGATTGAATATATCTCTTTCTTCTGCCATTGTCGGAAGGCTAAAGGTCTAAATTCATGTGTAAGTACTAGATGCACAACTTATTGCCCTTAAAAAGGGTTTTCTGTTGCTATTGAGTCGTTGGACTCGTATTGTTGAGTCGTTGGACTCGTATTGCTGAGTCATTGGACTCATACTGCTGAGCCGTTGGACTCATACTGCTGAGTTGTTGGACTCGTACTGCTGAGTCGTTGGACTCGTACTGCTGAGTCTTTGGACTCGTACTGTTGCGTCTTTGGACTCGTACTGCTGAGTATTTGGCCTCGTACTGCTGAGTCTTTGGACTCGTACTGCTGAGTCTTTGGACTCGTATTGCTGAGTCGTTGGACTCGTACTGCTGAGTCGTTGGACTCATACTCCTCAGTCTTTGGACTCGTATTGCTGAGTCGTTGGACTCGTACTGCTGAGTCGTTGGACTCGTACTGCTGAGTCGTTGAGCTCGTACTGCTGAGTTGTTGGACTCGTACTGCTGAGTCGTTGGACTCGTACTGCTAGCGTCATTGCTGCATTGCTGCGGAAAGGGTGATCGCTAATACTGTTGTTTAAGTGTGCTACGCGCTTGGTGCTACTTCGAGAAGGTGTTATTTTGTTGTTGTTGGGCTCATAAAACCCTCTTTATGCTATTACTCTTTACCATCGCTCTCGCCGCCTTGGGATTTGTGCACACTCTACAAGTTAACACTAAAGATCAACTTGCTGATCGGCTTACTAAAGGTCTTTGAAGAAAGGAATTTGAGTACTTTCTCTTCAAGCTGGGCCTTCATGATATCTACGCTCCAGCTTGAGGGGGAGTGTTAAGAATTAGGGGTAGTTTAGTAATTTTATTAAACTTTAGTTAGTTATTGTTTATTTATTGTTTAGTTTACTTGCTCCTCAAGCCATGAATGGCATCATTGTAATTTTGTATTTTCGGATTCTATTAATACATGTTTTAGGGTTGTAGGTCATGAAGGCCTTACGACCTCTTTCTCTCCTTCTCTCTTCCTCTTTTTCCTATTTCTTCACTTTTCTCTCATCTTCTTTCTTCCTTCACTAAATCTAACACTTTGTATTCCTAAATCTGCCAATTCTTTGGTGGATCCTCTAGCTTGAGAGGGTGTCTCCCTTACTTTTTTTGTTGTTAGGGAGAACCCACCTTTTGTAACTTGATTTATTAATCAATAAAACAACACACGTTCCTCAAAAAAAGAAAAAATCTCATGCACATGAAATTATTTATATGACCCTTGGCAGCATTGTGCAATCTTCTTTGATTAAATGATGATCAATTTTAGATACAACAATGTTCGTATATGAAGTTGGAGATTTTTTATTTTATTAAATATAGCTGAAGTTGAGAGTACATAAAAGAAGGGGTGCCCCTTATAACAGGGGATTGGAGGGTGTTTGTGATGCCGGACGGGAAATGAGAGAAAGAAGAATAGAGGGGAAGAGGGAGAAGAGAAGAAGATAAAGAATGAGGAGGAGGAGGAGAAGGAGAAGGGCGGAGGCGGAGGCGGAGGCGGTGATGGAGGGCTACGGCGAGGGTTTCGACGGCGAGGGCTTCGACAACGAAGGTCGCGATGGCGAGAGATGCGGCTGCCGGTGACGGCGACAGCGGACGAGGGCTCGCGACGACGGGAGAGGGCTTGCGACGGCGAAGGCTCGCGACGGCGAGGCTTGCGACGGCGAAGGCTCTCGATGGTGAGGCTTGCGATGAGGAGGACCGCGGCGACGGCTTCCACTACGAGTCCGAACTTTCAATTTCTCCTTCTTTTCATTTTTCTTCTGTTTTTTGGCAAAATTGGGTATAGGTCAGAGGAAATTTCCTTCGCTCTGATACCAATTGATGCCGGACGGGAAATGAGAGAAAGAAGAATAGAGGGGAAGAGGGAGAAGAGAAGAAGATAGGGAAGAAATAGAGAGATAATTTGGGGAAAAACTTATATCATTCCAATCTAATCTCTGGTCTTCATACATAGCCTATTTATAGGCTTAAAAACATAATAAACTAATATCCCAACAACCATCCAACAACTATACTAACCAATAAAATACTAAATTAATATAATTCAGCAGCTAATTAGGACTTTCGAGTCCTATTACTGCGCCTAATATAAACTCTAAAATCATGTGCTACATCAGTTTGCTACTTTTGTTGAGGCGTCTGCCACTTGTATCATGCTGAAGAGTGATTCTAATAAATAAATAGCGAGAGTTTCTTGGAAATATCTTGAGTGACTCTATATTACCATTGGGGTAATTAGAGGACTATCCCGACTTGCTTTGCCAAAGTTTCTGATGAAGATTGCTTTGTTTTAATTGCCTTGCTCATGATCTTAATTTGATCATTGATGGCATCTTGTGGCAATATAGTGCCATCAGGTTTAGGAGGTTTTGTTGTTCTCATGATGGGGTTCTTAGGCTTTAGTTTGCTGTGCGGCTGGAGTAATTGGTTCAACAGAAGCTAAGCTATTGGTAGCGTTGCATGAATTGTTGTTTCATATTTGTTTGGGTGTTTAGCAGACCTAAGAAACCATGAGGAAGGCTCATGGAATCTTCAGTTGAGAAGAAATCTGGAGGAGGAAGAGGCAAATGAAGCTGCTGAGTTGATGAATATCCTAAACTCCACCTATACATCCATGAATGGGAAAGATGAGATCATCTTGTCTCAGAATAAATCAGGGCTTTTCACAGTATCCTCCTACTATGAGTTGATAACAAAGGGTCCATATAGAGCAACAACAGCTAGTCTAGTTTGGCAATTGCCGGCGCCAAGAAATGTAACAACATATCTTATGGCCAACAACTCTCTCCAAAATTCTTACATGTGACAGGCTTATAAAAAAGGGGCAAATGATTGTGAATTCACTTTGCAAGTTATGTGGGGATGGAAAAGAAACCACTCATAGTGGAAGGAGACTCGAAATTGGCTATTAGCAGGGCCAAAGGAGCTTCCCTCCCACCATGGCATCTTAGAGCTCTATATGATGAGATTGAAGACATCGTTACAGAATTGCAGATTGTTTGGTCCAAGGTGCCTAGATCAGCAAACTCAGTGGATGATCAACTAGCCAGACAAGGGTTAACTAGGATAGAGTTAAGTTCAGGGGTATGTTTTCCCCTTGTATAATTCAGAGTTGTTACTCAAGTGTATTCTGTGTAGCATATGTACCCTATGTAACAGTATCCCGATCTATCAATAAAAGATATCGCCATTTTCAAAAGAAAAATATTTGTTGGGTGATTGGATTGTTGAGGGTGATTCGACCCATGTTATTGGCTGGTGTGGGGATGCTATTCTCCTCCTTCGTAGCTTCTTATTTCTTCTCATGAAATTGTACATCTAGTTCAGGATTAAAATATATCAGCTGATGGTGTTGGTGACTCATTAGCCGAAGAGGGAGTTGGCCTCCAACATCTTCTTGTGGGGCAGCCACTTCGTTGATTGTTTTCTTGGATGCATTGTCCCTCTTTTAATAGAAGCAAATTTGTCATAAAAGAAAGGCTAAAAACTCTTCTAATCTTTAGAGAATAATGTCTTGATCACATAATATGGAAGTTTCCATTCAGATACAATAGGTTAAAGGATGGTGAGGCCGATACCAGATTTGTCCACTCTGAAGCATTTTCTAGACGATGTATCAGTTTCATGAATGCATTGCAACTACAGGGCACATTTTCAAGACATGTTATTTTGTTGGAAAGGATTAAATTGGTCATGACTGATACAATCAGCCCTGTTCGGCTGCCTCATATCTGAGGAAAAGTTATTTTGGACACTGCAAAAAGGTGTAGAGGAAGTTTTTCTCAGTATTATAGAATCTAACCTTCCTAGAGTTATTATCTAGATCGAGTTTGAGAAGGCTTTTTATTGTGTCTCACAGTGATTTTTGGATAGGTTGATGCTCAAAAGGGGTTTTTGTGGGAGGATTGTTGGCTAGGAGAAAAGGCTCTAATACACAGCTACCCGAGGCTCTACAACCTAGCTAGGAAAAGAGAAGTACTAATATCAGAAATAAGGGGAAATACAGACGAGTCGTGGGATCTCCAATTAAGAAGAAACTTGAATGACGAAGAAGCACTTGAAGCTACTAGCTTGCTACAGCTCATAAATGCCTCATACTTGGCAAGACGTGGCCTAGACAGGTCTTAAGACCTTGTGCTACGTCACTATGACTATAATACATCAATCTATCTAGAAAGACTAGTACATCAGATTTTCCGAGAACTTTATATTTGTCCTTGGTCTCTCCTGTCCTCTCCTTATTCATTATAATATCTTGTTTTTGTAGTGGAATCCAGAAGCAGATTTCTACAAGCCCTGTTCTTCGAAAGTTCATTGCGCTTACTTTAATCAAGACGAGCATGTTATTCATGGAGTGGAAAAGAGTTTATGAGGTTCAAATGCTCTTTATTCTCTGTTCCTGGTTATATTAATTGACTGCTTGTTGCATGGTCTTGGTAGAAAACATGAAAATCCACATCATATGAGCCACATGTTCTCATCTTGCTCATAAATTTTTATTTTTGTGACCAATTATTTAATATAAATTATTTCCTTAACTGACCTAATTTCCTATCTAGGAAAATCCCTTACTAGAGTACAGATGAAATATCCACCACTGGTTGCTGCGTTCGAGAATTTGCTGGCGAGAGTAATTTGTGCAATACTATGCCCACTTCATATTTTAGCAACAAAACTTATTTATCGCAAAATTCATTCAGCAATTGGAATATCAAAGGTATTCATCGTTATGTAATTTTGTAATGTATCCTACAATATATACTGTTTCATGTTATTTATATGTTGTGGTTCAGTACTATGATCAGTTTATTTGAAGTTAAGTCAATGACCTTATCTTACAGTCACAATGTGAAACTAGTAATTTTTTCTGGAATTCAAAGAATGAGTTTATTTTAAATGCAGAACTCCCAAGGACTGACATGGGACACCAAACTAATTTCTTAAAGTGAAAAGAGCCCAATCAATTGTAGCAGTACTGCTGTAACAATATTGTAGCACTAGATTTATGACTAATAAAAGTTTCACCATTTCCAAAAAAAGAAGAGCCTAATCAACTGCATTGTTTTGCAAAGAAAAGAGAAGTGGAAGAGATTACCCATCTCCCTTTTTGTAATTTAATTGATTTAGAAATTACATCCATGTTTGTCTTTCCTTCTTTTTTTTTTTTTTTTTTTTTTTTTGAAAGAGTAAGTTTCAGTGCACCATACTGAACAGCAGCAACAACAACATCAGGAAGAGGCACAAATATTCATGTCTGTGATCTCTGAAAACTCTAGGAAACTAGTTTCAAGGGTTAGCACTTTCTTGGATAATGAAAAACCTAATTGCCTTTAACATATTGTGAGCATAATGTGTTTTAGAGGTATAATTTCAAGCCAAAGGAATTATAGAATTTGGGTTTCTGAGTTGCATCCAATGATGGCGAGGAGGGTAAAAATATCCTTAATCTCATAAAAGAATCCGAAGAGTGCTCTATCGAGTGGGAAAAAGACCCATAATGTAAGGTATTACGAATATTTAAAATGCTAGAAGGTTGTGTTGTATGTTTCCTAAGTAGCTATTCAATTTGGGATTAAATCAGGCTGAATCCAAACCCAATAGTAGTAACAGAATTTATCATGTTTGAGGGCTTAGGCCTAGTTTATTTTGCAAAGTTATTTATTTATTGTGCTCTATTCGAAGTTTTTACCCACTTAACAAGCCCATTAAGTAGAAGCATGGATGTGAGGGGGAAATTATTTCGGAAAAAATCCCACACTGAAAAGTTTTAAGAATTAATTCAGAAAAATCCCGCAGACCGAGTGGAGGATGGACGAAGATGAGAAGCATGAAATCGAGAGGTAGAACTTTCAAGAATCTTCGATGCTGCCTGTAGTTTGAAGGTTCCAGTGACAAGATAATTGGATCAACTCCCTTCTTACTATCTTTTTGCAGTGTCTATGTTCGGGCAACTCCATGGCTGATGCCTTAGGTAAGGAGTCCAACTACAAATTCTCATTGTAAGGGCACTTCCGTAGCCAAATGTAGTTTCAAATGTATTTTTCTGATACAGTATAAGTCCACCGTCCTCCAATAAAAGGAGAGGATGAAGATGAGTAGACCACTAGGTTAAATTCAAGCTCCTATAAGATCATTGACCAAATTTTGGGTAAGAGAGTTAAAGTGGTCCTTTCGGCTATCATTAGCAATGAGAAAATGCTTTTATCAAAGTCTAGACAAATTCAACAGTGCTATTGTTGTTTAAAGCTGGTGTATGCATTTACAAAGTCTGACCCTCCTCAGGTAGTTTGAAGCTTGAGTTGGAGAAAGTGTTTGCAAAGGTGAATTGGGATTATCTTGTTCCGTGATGGAGGGCATGGATTTGGGGACAGATGGTGGATGTGAATGAAATCTTGTATCTCCTTTGAGGTACTTTGTTTCAATTAAAAGAAGATATTTTAGGAGCTTGGGAGGCTTTGATAGGAGGGTCCCTTTTCCTCTTTTTTCTTTAACATTTTCAGGGAAGGTGTCACATAGTTATGGCTTTGGCTAGCACGTTAGGCTTCCGGTCAAACAGTGTGCAGCGCTTTTCTTTGTCCGTCACTAACAGCTCTGCCTTCCCTGGGGTTTCTCCTTGTAATGAAGGTGAATTAGGGTTTCTTAAACCCTAAACATGTGCAAAAGGTTAAGAGACAAGGAATAAGACAATGTAGGGAAAAATATTTTATTGCCAAAATATGAAGTATAGGATACAAGTTCTCGGGTGGATGAGTGACAATTCCCTTGTACATTACATATTTGTAGTGAACAAGCCAAAAACCCCTAGTGTTAGGGTTATGGTTTCCCACTTCCTTTAGAGGTCCCACTTCCTTTAGAGGTCCCACTTCCTTTAGAGGTCCCACTTCCTTTAGAGGTTCCACTTCCTTTAGAGGTTCCACTTCCTTTAGAGGTCCCACTACCTTTAGAGGTCCCACTTCCTTCAGAGGTCCCACTTCCTTCAGAGGTCCCACTTCCTTCAGAGGTCCCACTTCCTTCAGAGGTTCTACTTCCTTCAGAGGTCCCACTTCCTTCAGAGGTCCCACTTCCTTCAGAGGTCCCACTTCCTTAAGAGGTCCCACTTCCTTTAGATGTCCCACTTCCTTTAGAAGTCCCACTTCCTTTAGAAGTCCCACTTCCTTCAGAGGTCCCACTTCCTTGGAGGTCCCACTTCCTTGGAGGTCCCACTTCCTCAGAGGTCCCACTTCCTTGTGAGGTCCCACTTCCTTCCTGAGGTCCCACTTCCTTGAGGTCCCACTTCCTTGAGAGGTCCCACTTCCTTGAGAGGTCCCACTTCCTTGGAGGTCCCACTTCCTTGTGAGGTCCCACTTCCTTGAGGTCCCACTTCCTTGAGGTCCCACTTCCTTGGAGAGGTCCCACTTCCTTGGGTCCCACTTCCTTCAGAGGTCCCACTTCCTTCAGAGGTCCCACTTCCTTCAGAGGTCCCACTTCCTTCAGAGGTCCCACTTCCTTCAGAGGTCCCACTTCCTTCAGAGGTCCCACTTCCTTCAGAGGTCCCACTTCCTTCAGAGGTCCCACTTCCTTCAGAGGTCCCACTTCCTTCCGTGAGGTCCCACTTCCTTGGAGGTCCCACTTCCTTGAGGTCCCACTTCCTTGAGGTCCCACTTCCTTGGAGGTCCCACTTCCTTGAGAGGTCCCACTTCCTTCGTGAGGTCCCACTTCCTTGAGGTCCCACTTCCTTGAGAGGTCCCACTTCCTTCGAGGTCCCACTTCCTTCGGAGGTCCCACTTCCTTGAGAGGTCCCACTTCCTTGAGGTCCCACTTCCTTGGAGGTCCCACTTCCTTGAGGTCCCACTTCCTTGAGGTCCCACTTCCTTGGTCCCACTTCCTGAGGTCCCACTTCCTTGAGAGGTCCCACTTCCTTGAGAGGTCCCACTTCCTTGGAGGTCCCACTTCCTTCCGGAGGTCCCACTTCCTTGAGAGGTCCCACTTCCTTCCTTGGAGGTCCCACTTCCTTCAGAGGTCCCACTTCCTTTAGATGTCCCACTTCCTTTAGAAGTCCCACTTCCTTTAGAAGTCCCACTTCCTTTAGATTTTCCCTAGCCCACGCCCACTAGCCAAACTCATACTCCTAGGAGTTACCGAGGCACATCCCCTATAGGAAGGTCTCCTATCCCCTGATAGGAAATTTCCCCCCAAGTGCTTCACTCCTAATGTGCCTAAGACTTGGCCTTTCCTTTTCTGCTTGGTCCAATGAGTATTTGCCACATCATCTACCGGGGTCCAAAGACTTGGGCTTGGGCCCACTAAGGCATATGAAAAGTTCTGGGTGTGGCCTTTGTGCACCAAGGGCCTTGCTGTGCAAAACAAGCTGGTGCATGCGCGCTTCGCGTTGCTTCGGCCTTTGGGTGCCAGGGCTGCAACCCCATGACGCCTTGCCCCTACGCTGTGCATGCTGAGCAGTGCTGGCAGATGCCATACGCAACTGCCCCCTATGGCGCGTGTTCATCGTCCGCACCTGTGCAACTACACTTTGGAATTTCATATCCTGTAGTGATTTGGCAACCCCACATCGTTTTTTATCTTCCTGTGGTGCTCTGGAAACCCCGTGTGACTGTGGCGCGTCCAGCTGATGCTATTGCTGTGTGTTGCCATTACTGCGGGCGGCTGTGTAGCAGAAGAACTGATTGGATTTGTGAATTTTGCACCTGAGTTGTGTTGGGTGACTGCGTGTTGCTAAGGGCTCTTTTGGATTGCCCCAATTTGTAGATGATAAGATACTTTTTGGGGATGGCACTCTTAAATAGGTCTCTAGGTGGAGAGCGTATTTCAGTATCTTTGGTTGAGTTCGCATTAGATGGCTAATTGGTCAAAATTGACTCTATTCAGTTTCAATGTTCTCTCCTCCCCCCTTCCAACCTTCTTTTTGGTGTGGCAATTCAGCTCGCATGTACAATGGGCTCCCTCTCCAATACGCGTCATGTTCTTCCCCTCTCTCACTCTAGAATAACTAGACCTTTTTGGGACTTGGGCATTCAAAAGATTCAAAAGAGGCTATCTTTGTGGAGTCAAGTTGCTCTCTCTGGTATAGAAGGAATAACGCCAATCAATCTATCCCTTGATGGTCTATGGTCCTTCTGAAGTATGGGGCTGAACATGGTTCTTGGCTTCTTAGATGGGAGTCTCCCAGGTCTTTCAATTCTATATAGATACATTTAACCTATTTCCGTGCCACATCAGGTGGTAAGTTGGAGATGCTTCACGTCTTGTGAATTTTGGAATGATATAAAGCTCCATGACACTCTCAAGGTTGCTTCCTGCACCTCTTCATACCTCACTGGAGACAACTCAATTTCAGTGGCTTCAGTGTTGATGGGTGGGCCATTTGATGGGGATAAGAGTGGTCTCTTGATAAGGAAGCTCACGGATGTGGAAGCCTTGAACTCTAACATCATTGAGAGGGCGGTTCAGCCATTGTATCACTGCCCATTAATGGAGATGAGCTGATTTGGTCCCTAAATCGTAAGGGGAGCTAGTTTGTTAATTAAGGCTATGATTGCTTGCTCCCTTTCAACCATGGTCACATCATGGCAGGAAAAGCTTGATCCTAGGAGGCCATGCTGAAAGTAAATTTCTTTGTTTGGAATCCGTAGAGGAAGATCCTTACCAGAGATAACCTCATTCCTTGTGGCATGGTCCCCCTCCCCTCTAAATTTGCCGCTCTATGTGGAAGTAGGACAATTCGTTGATAACCACTGATGCATTGCTCCTCCTGTCATTTATGGATCTTGTTTTTGGACTCTTTTCAGCTCTCGAAGTGCAGGCCTGACTCGTCTGATTTCATGCTGGAGTGTCTGTACCTTCTCTTCTACCATGGGGGCAGGAGGTGGACATTTTGTGCTTTTTGGATCTTTGGTTGACCAGGAACAATAGAGTTTTCTAGTCTAGGGAGAAACAGTGGATAAGGTGGCTTCAGGCACCAAGGGAGGACCATTGGTTGGTGTTGCGTTAGGAGAGGTGTGTCATCACTTTGATGGATGATCTTTGGGCAAGTCTGGTCATGCCGATTATGGCAGAGCACTAAGAGACTCCGTGATACCTTCTACATGTCTTCGCTGGACCCCTTTGCCATGATGATTTTACCTCGACTAAGATTCATGGCCTTCTGTACAGTCTTCATATCCTTAGATCTAATCTCTCCACCTAACTACAGATTGAAGGCACTCCAGCAATGTTATTTGTTGGTGTGGCAAGAACTATGCCCTCCTCCAGTGGAGGCTTATACCATTTTAAGAGGGACAATGGGATTGACTTCTCTTATAATTTGTCACTGGATTTGTATTTCGAGATCAGCAAATTCTGTGGCTAACTTGCTACCTGGGGGGAAGGGGGGTGTTCTCCTCCAATTGCCTTGTTTTTAAGGGATCTCATCCCATCTTATCATGATTTTTTTATTTTTAAAATATTGTCAGCAATCGTGCTTTATTAATCGGAAGGTAATGCACCCCAAAGCACACAAGTCAATAAGGTGGCTGACTCACAACAAGGTATTGGAGATCACTTCCTTTGGCAAACTGATCAGCTGCACCAGTTGCTGATTGGTTTACATGAATCCTAGAAAGACAGAGTGAGAAAGAGAAAGGGGACCAGGATTCCCCTTAGAAAATCCACCCATATTCAAGCCAGTGACCAAGGAATAAAATCTAAAAATATATCAAGCAGAGCAAGCGGCTGCCAATTAAAATGGAGAAATAAACACATCGAACGACTTCATTTATGATTGAAGAGATGATAATTTATGCTGGCTGAGGTACCACTTGAAAACAGCACCTATTTTGCTGCAACCACACCTTCCACAAACTAAATATTAAGCAAGCTTTCATCATAAACATGTCCACTCCTGGAATAAAGCATCCCTATAGATCATCCATGAGCACACTAAATGAATGTGGAAGGCAGATATTAAACCGCAATGCCCACTCCTGGAATAGAGCATCCCTATGACATGAATATTTGTTTTTTGAAATGGTGAATTTGTTCTTTTATTGCCTTTCAAAGAATGATACAAATAATGAGAGTTACATTCTTTCAACTAGATTTTGTTAGATTTAGTGAAGGAAGATAGAAGATGAGAGAAAAGAGAAGAGATTGGAAGAAGGGGAAGTGAGAATGAGAGAAAGAGGTCGTAAGGTCATAATGACCTAAGACCCTAAACGTATATTAATGAAATCCGAAAATACAAAATTACAATGGTGCCATTCATAGCTTGAGGAGCAAGTAAACTAAACAATAAATAAATAACAACTTACTAAAGTTTAGTAAAATTACTAAACTACCCCTTACTCTTAACACTCTCCCTCAAGTTGGAGCATAGATATCATGAAGTCCCAGCTTGGAGAGAAGATACTAAAATTCCTTCCATCAAAGACCTTTAGTGAGTAGATCAGCTAGTTGGTCTTCAATGTTAACTTATAGAGTGTTCACGAATCCCGAGGCAGCAGCAATAGCAGTAGCATAAAGAGGGTTCTATGAACCCAGCAGGAACAAAATAACACCTTCTCGGAGCAGTACCAAACATGTAGCACACTTAAACAACAGTACTAGTGATCACCTTTACATTTGTAACAACTTGACATCCAAATATATCTCCTGTAAAGTTGGGTCGAGGTCTATCCCAAAATGACTAGCCGAAGTTAGGAAGCCTCTTTCCAACTATTAAGCCTGGATCTTTTATACTCGTTTATGCATGTGGGACTTTATCTTCTAACATCTCCAAAGTATGAAATTCAGACCAGAAAATTTGCTGACATCAGCCCTAAGTATGATGATGTCAACACATCAGAAAGTCAAAAAGAACACACCTTTATATTTCTAAAACCCTGGAGAAGCCTTTAACACCTAGAAAAGACCTTTCACAGAATTTGGTGAGCTAAAACAGTCTAGCACAATTACCAAGGCAGTAAAATTTGAGTCTTTCCACGCAGTAGTGCGGCAGTGATGCCAGCACTACGAGTCCAACGACTCGGCATCAGCAGTAGTAGAAAAGCCTTTTTAAGGGCAGTAGGTTGTGCATCTAGCACTTACACAAAAATTTAAACTATTCGCCTTCCGACAATGGCAGAAGAAAGAGAAATATTGAACCTTTAGCTTCCGACAATGGCAGAAGAAAGAGAAATATTGAACCTTTAGCTTCCGACCACACATCAGTAACGTCAGCAGCACCACCACCAATAGCAACCACGAGCAAGAGTTTAGAAACTACAGAAAACCTTTTATAATTTGAAAAAAACCTTTGTACACGGTTCACTCGGGCCATTTAAAACACAAGTTTTCGAACTGGAAGCTCGAAACACGTTCAAAAGTACCTGTGACTAGAAGTGGCAGATTTTTGCAAGTCAAAGACAGGTTTTTAGTTTGGCATGAATCCCGAGGCGATTAGTAAAATTCGATTTTTTACCAAAGACAATAGTAGCGATCAGCAGATACAGGTTCCTACGAATCCAGCAACAGCAATGGAAATACCTTAAGAAGTAAACTTATACACACAACACTTCAATCAATAGTAGAAGCCATTATAAAAGGATAATGGCAAAAAAACATAGAAAATAGACAAACTTTAAGGATCACCCAGAATCTAAGACTTTTCCAGAATTCTAACTTGTGCAACGAGCTTCAAGGAAGAAGATCCCATGACCTTTGTAATTGACGAGTTGTCACTTAGAGACCCGCTCTGATACCATGTTAGATTTAGTGAAGGAAGATAAAAGATGAGAGAAATATGAAGAGATAGGAAGAAGGGGAAGTGAGAATGAGAGAAAGAGGTCGTAAGGTCATAATGACCTACAACCCTAAAACGTGTATTAATAGAATCCGAAAATACAAAATTACAATGGTGTCATTCATGGCTTGAGGAGCAAGTAAACTAAACAATAAACAAATAATAACTAACTTAGTTTAGTAAAATTATTAAACTACCCCTGACTCTTAACACACTTTGCAAGGTTACATCAAGAAAAAACTATTTAGGAGAGTGGTAGTGTGTTGCCCACTGCTAGTGTATGTCTGCTTGCACCTTCTTTTGCTAGTTGATCAACAAGGGAGTTAGCTGATCAAGGAATTACTTTCCATATGATGCTCCAATTCTTGGCTATCCCTGAAATCTCGTCGAAAATTTGTTTGAGTTTCCATGGAATGGAAATAGATTGTAAGGCCCAACTTATGGTTAAAGTAGAGTCTCTTGCAATTATGATAGGTGTTCTTCCCAGAGTTGTTGCGATTCTAATCCCTTCAAGTAAACCAACTACTTCCACTTCCACCTCATTAGAGGTGGCAATACCGTGCGGCCTGAATAAACTTGTATGATCTGTCTATCCTTTGACCTTATTACACCTCCGAAACCTACTGGCCTCGGATTGCTTTTTGAAAACCATTCAAAATTTAATTTCATCCACCCCTCTGGTGGAGGGGACCATGGTATCATGCCTTGGTTGATTGTTTAGTTCATGGGGGTTCTTTTGTTACGAACCTTGGAGACAAGGTTCCTTTCAAGGGGGGTGGAATGTTATGAGTATATAAAGGTTTATAAGCATTATGGGCCATTAGTGGACATTATAGTGGGTTTTGCGAGATTAGGGGTTTATTTCTCATTATTAGTTAATTGGGGTCTACTTTGTAAGTCCTTGTTGGAATGGACTAATTTGTAGTATTGTATCTTTTGATTACTATTAATAAGAGGTCTCACCCCTAGACTGGTTGGGCCAGAAATACAGAACTAAACCCTAATCTTTTCTTTTTCTCTTTCTCCTCTCTTCTTCCTCTTTCCCCCTCATCTAAACCCTAATTCTTCCTAAGTCCTCACCGTGACGAATTTGAATCGTAACAACCTGCAATAATGACCTCAGAAATTAGCGCTTGAAGATGAGCAGAAATCTGAAATAATGTAGGATATTTGACTTTATGAGATTTTTCTCCATACCATTAGCTTGTTTAAGAATAAGTAGAATCCCCATTAAATATATCAACAAAGATATGACTATTGAATACATGATGGCATTTAATAATGGACCTCCATATGGAAGAAGAACAAGAGAGTCAATAGGCCAGCATTTGAAATACTACGCTTCATAAAGCTTGAGCAGGCCAATAAAGTTGCCCTTTCATTCAACATAAGGGGAAAAAACCAGAAGGATATTTTCCCAAAGTTTTTTTTGTTCATGTACCATTTGAATTTAGTTATTCTTGACTACATATTGTCCTTCGAAACTCAGAATTTTCTTTCTCAACAGGACTCACTATCATGTTGTGAATGTTTATTTTCAGGCTGGTATAAGTGGTGGTGGAAGTCTGCCTTCACACGTTGATCGGTTTTTTGAGGTTAGATATCTACTATTTTATAATTTTAAAGGATTGGGTTTTTTTATCTTAGTCCTCAAAAATGGTATTAACAGCTTCAGAACTGAAGACACTCTCTCCAAATCAACACTGTTTAAATTTAGATACTAGTCTATTCACTATTTTGGCAATGTTCCTCGTATTCCGTAAATCGAAAGACTGGAGAAATATTTTGTTGATGGTTATCAGTTCCAAATCAAATGTTCTTCATTCAATGATGAGGAAAAGGCGTCTCTTTCTTGAATGAAAATGGAATCTAGAGCACAATTAATTGGCCTTTCAAAAAGAGTACTTTTTTTTGGGATTTGTTTTGGTTGTATTGAAGCCTAATAAATGCTTAACATAATTCTTGTAGGCAATTGGTGTGATGGTGCAGAATGGATATGGCTTGACCGAGTCATCTCCTGTAGTTGCTGCCCGGCGTCCTTTCTGCAATGTAAGGAACATTTAAGAGTCAAGAGTAGTTTAGTAATTTACTAAACTTTAGTTAGTTATTATTTTTTTATTGTTTAGTTTACTTGCTCCTCAAGTTATGAATGACATCATTATAATTTTGTATTTTCGGATTCTATTAATACACATTTTAGGGTTGTAGATCATACGACCTCTTTCTCTCCTTCTCTCTTTCCCATTCTTCCTATCGCTTCACTTTTCTCTCATCTTCTATCTTCCTTCACTAAATCTAACAGAACATAGTTCTTAATTATTCTGAATCATTGCCTAATTGATTTCTTGATAGCTACAGAAACTATTGTATGTTAACTTTGCCAATACTATGGTTTCCTACCATGTCGAAAACTAATAGTTCCATACCCTGTCAAAGACAATGGTTAAGCAAATATTTTTGTGAAACATTTGTAATAGCCTTACCTTTCTGCTGATTTAATTTTGTATTCCTCACTTTATGATAGATAGTTGACTTGGTTTCACGTCTTTAATCATCAAAGGTTATTGGATCTGTGGGTCATCCACTTCGGCATACAGAAATAATTGTTACAAATCCAGAAACAGGTGAAGTTCTTCCTGATGGCTCCAAGGGCATTGTTAAAGTTAGGGGCCCACAAGTGATGAAAGGCTATTACAAGGTAATATGTTTTTTTGTTTGTTGGTTTTTCTTTTATCTGATTTTTTTATGCATTAATGTTTTTGAGCATTCTTTGAGGTAGTTCAACAAATTTTGTTTGTTTAGCACAAGTTTTAGCCCTCATTTTTCTTTGTTAAAAAAAAAAAGTGAGAAGCTTTATTAAGGCCAATGGCCAGAAGAGGCAAGATCAAGGATCAACATTTCTTACATCAAGATGTAGAAGGAATATCCTGCACGACCATTACCAAATTTTAATATATGAATCCCAAGAAATAATAGTACTTTAAAGGAGGGAATTATATTAAAATAAGAAGCCGGCCACCATGGAGGAGGCCTGGCCCCCAAAAGACAAGCCAACATTTGAAGAATCCCCTTCTGCATAAAATGGACAGAAGCCAGCCATAATCTGAGCCTTTGATGCCTCTATGGTGCCCTCTGAACCAGAAAAGGATAAAGAGGATAGCTCCTGCAACATTCCAAGGAACTCCAGTTCCCATTGATCCTGGATTTCCTCTGAGTGAGCCATCCACATTCAGATCAAAATCAAGATAATGACGACAGCTACTCAACTATTTTAGGCTTTTTGAAGTTGTGGAGGAAAATTTTCTCTTGCCAACACGATTGTAATAACCATTAAGCTGATGACCCTTCTTCAATGTGCACAACCAGGTAATAATTTTTGTCCCTGGATATGATTCTTGTCCTTCAAACCCTCTTGAGTGACGTCCTTTCCAAACTCCCATGGAATGAAGGTTAAACAAGCTTTACTAGGGATCTTTTTGTATGTTGTATGATGGGCTTTTGATTGGGCATGTATCAAGACCTCTCTAGCGGTATAGACGATTTGCTTGTGCAAGTGCACACATCGCTCAAGTAACATATTCCGGTGAGACCAGGTTGAACCCACAGAGACTAAGGAATTGACTACTGAAATTGTCTGCTCAATTTTCTGTATCTAGCCTAACGGATATAATGTCAAATTGTAAATTTTTTTTTTGAAAGTTGTGATTTTATTCATTATAGCCCAATTAGGCCAAAGAAGTACATAATAGGATTATAGCTAGGTAGGGGTCCATACAATAGCATGTTGCTCATGAGCTCCTTTTTTAGCTAATTCATCCGCTTTACCATTTGCACTACGTAGTACATGACTCCAACTAGTGACAAAATATGCAAAATCTCTAATTTCATCAATGATGGGAAGAAGCCTCCAAGGGGGCTTGAGGTCCTTCTTGCACCATTGGATAAGAACATGTGAGTCACCCTCAACATGTAACGGCCCAACAAAATGGAACTTGAGGAAGTATTTGAGGCCGTGAAGCAAATTGTAAATTTAAAAATGCAATCAATGCTAAAGTGTCTTTCTAACCTTTGGAATTCAATACTAGAGGGTAGAGGGGTGCGATTCCACATGTTGCACCTTTTCAATCGATCCTACTACTCGAGCAATACGCCGAATACCTATAGGATTTGGGACAAACATACGTGTAGTCATCCATTGATCGTCCTATAGACGTTTTCCCTCTCTTACCCCTTAATCTTCAAGGCCAAGAGAGTAAGACAGAAAATCCATTGCACTTAGCTTCAAAAATCACGTGTGGTTATGAGTGTCAGTGGTATAAATAAGTTGTCTTACTAACTTCCCGAACTGTGTTACATCTTCGAAGGGTGGGCTGGTCACATCATGTAACTCCAATGCATTATCAACTACTGTAAGTGCTAGTTTGGCTCCTTACAGGGTTCATACTCATGAATCATTTCCATAGCATATATCTTTGTGAAAAAACCATTGTTTCCCATTACTTGGGCAATCTCAATGCCCAAGAAGTAACGTAAACAACCATGATCGTTTACCTGAAAATGGTGATTCAAATACACTTTTATTTCATTCATGCTTGCCAATCATCACTGTGAGTACAATATCATCTACGTAAACAACAAGAAGAACCAACCCAGTAGTCCTCAAAATATATAGAGAATGTTAACAATGACCTCTCTTAAAACCAAAGTTACTAACCACCGTACTTAACATATCAAACCAAACCCTAGGACTCTGATTTAACATATAAATGGATTTATGCAGACGACAAACCTTTGATTCCTCCCTCTGCCTTACATAACCTGGCGGTTGCTGCATTAACACTTCCTTTTGTAGATCACCGTAGAGAAAACATTCTTGATATCTAGCTGAAAAAAGGCTGAGATTTATTAACAAATCAAAATCCTCACAATATTAAGTCTTTCAACAGGAGAAAAAGTGTCGAAGAAGTCCACTCTAAATGTCTGAGTGTACTCCTTGGCTACCAACTGATCTTTATATCTATCTAGTGTACCATCCGATCTGTATTTCACTGTATAACATCTGTAGCCAACCACTAAAACACCTAGAGGTGGATCAACCAATGTCCATGTTCCTTTTTCCTGAAGAGATGGCATTTCCTCATCCATAGCTAACAGACACTTCCCATTGCATCGATTGGGAGCATTTGTAGTGATTGAGGGGTCGAAAACTAAGAGAGTTTTATTTATGCTAAACCTTCTTCTTGTGGCTAGATCCAATCTCCTGCCCTGGTTCTTGCAAAAAGGGTAAAAAATTATATTCTTTCTTTCAGGATGGGAGATTTTGGGATATCCTATTGATTGCTTCTTTCCAAAACTTTGGGAAAAGCATGAACAAAATACTCGAATGGTATGATCCCTCCGCACCTCAGAATGAAAAGAGCAATCCCATCTGGTGGGATCACCAAGCCAGATCTTGGACTTCACATGCACGGATGATTAACCTTCTCTCTTTGTAGTTATTAAAACTGTAAAAACAATTTGATATATATGGCTTTGAGTAAGTATTAAGTCTTCCGGAAAATGTCTGCTTTAATCGGTTTGCTTGTTCTTGTTACATTTGTGGTTTTTTCTTTATTCATGTTTATTTATAGCTCTGGTGCGTTTAGTGATCAAAATATCTTGATGATATGAGTTTTTCTCTATTGATTTTTATTGGAATAGAACCTATCTGCAACAAATGCAGTACTGGATAAGGATGGCTGGCTGAATACTGGTGATATAGGTTGGATTGCTCCAAGTAACCCAGCTGGACGTAGTCGTCATAGTGGGGGAGTGCTGGTTCTTGATGGTCGCGCTAAGGATACAATAGTTCTCAGAACAGGTAAAGTAACAAGTGCCATAGACAGATAAGACCACTATTAAAACTATACCCAAATTTATAGCAGATTGCTCTTTATAAGTAAACAGATCACTTTCGGTCAGCTCTAGTGGTGTATTATATATCCTTGTAGACTTCGTTTTATTCCATTACTAGTCTACATCTTAA
The DNA here is from genome assembly GCA_022405105.1 of Aristolochia contorta. NCBI lineage: Eukaryota > Viridiplantae > Streptophyta > Magnoliopsida > Piperales > Aristolochiaceae > Aristolochia > Aristolochia contorta. The sequence goes on from CM039667.1 coordinate 18,357,180, forward strand.
TTATGCAGTGTCAGATTACCTCCCCGACGAGAAGCAATAGTTTGGACTACGTCATTATGTCCCTTTTCTTTTTTATTTTGATAATGTGCTATATCTGTACTTTTTACTGTAAACTTTCTTTCTTTTTTCAGTGTTTTGACATGATGCTCTGAAATTAATCCATAATTAATTCCAGTAGTGAGAGAAATACTTGGGTGCTGATTACCTACATAGAAAAGAAACAGGATGTGAAAATTAGGTGTAAAGTTAGATTCAAGAGGGAAGGGGATAATAATAGGTTCAAGAGGGAAGGGGATAATAATAGGTTCAAGAGGGAAGGGGATAATAATGCAGCAACCCACCCAATTGGTTCATAAAAACATCGTGGAAAACATCTAACTTCTATGTCACCAGCATCGGAGTTCTTTGATCCACGTATAGGCGAAAACATCATATATATGATGTGTACATTTTGTGCTTATATCATAGTCAGAATTAGCTGACAGAATAATGGAAGGTTTGCGTAGGTTCTATTGTGATATAAGTACTCACTGAGTACATATTGGACCCGACGTTTGGTTTGCTTTACTATTAGCTGGAGAGGCTTATTGGTGGTATTATTTGATTCACAACCGTCATAAATTTATTTTTTCTGCTATTTTTTCGCTTTTTTATAAATTCGTCATCAGTACCTCACTGAGTAATTGTGTGAACCATCTAGGGGAAAATGTTGAACCAGTAGATCTTGAGGAAGCTGCAATGCGGAGCTGTCTAATTCAACAAATTGTTGTCATTGGCCAGGTGAAATGGAAGTTTTAGTTTATGCTGAAATTACTGTTAGACTTATCCAATATTTAATGTTGTTCAAAGACAATGTGAACATTTGTTTACAGGATCAAAGGCGTCTTGGTGCGCTTATTTTTCCTAATAAAGATGAGCTTTTATTGGCCATGAAAATGTCAAATTCCACCATCAATGGCATTGAAATAAGCAGGGAAACCATGACCAATTTGCTACGTGAGGAGCTGAGGACATGGTATACACACTTTGACTTTGAAGCTAGAGAAAAATAACTTGTTTAGAAATGAACTAAAATAGGCATATTAATCATCTGATTTCGAATTTCTATCAACTAAGAGACTGGAAACAAACTACTTTGGTGGAAGTAGATCAAGACTAGGAGCTTTGTAATTCTTCTATTTTGAATAGTTTATTAAACCCTGTCTCTAACAAACAAACAAAAGATCGAACCTTGCAAATAAACTTCCAGTATCAATCTAGACAAGTTACATAAAAAAGAAACTGCTTGTGGAGAGATCTTTTTTCTGGCTTTTCTTGGATGATATTTTGTTTTCACATTTTTACAACATGGGCAGGTAAGATGGTTTCTTGTTTTCACATTTTTTCAGCCATTTACTGCTCATGTATTAGAAACTTCTGGTTTTCACAAAATAAGGTTAGTTTTTGTAAGTGTTGATGCCTCTCTATCTTGTAGGAATTTTTTTTCTGCTGAAAGTTAGTTTTTTTTTTTGCTGCTTATTCTCAACTGAAAGGTTTTTTCAACCAAAGCAGATTTTCTCTGTCATAATGTTTTTCATTTCTTTCAGGAATCTTAGTAACAATAATGTAGCTAATTTTAATTTCACAGCGGTTTTATATTAAAAGTAATGCTAGACATACTTAGCGGACACACCTACTCAACATACATGTTAGTCTATACCCTTAAAAATATAAAACAAAATTTTTTTTTTATAAAATCATATTTTTAAGAGGATAAACCCCGGACATCAATGACTTAGATTAACATGTATGCCCGATAGGTGCGTCTGCTAGGTGCAGTTAGCATTATTCTTATATTAATTATGAACTACATTGAGATTTTCTTTCTTAAAATAAAAACAAACATAGAAATTATTTCTGAAAGAAAAAACTACACAAATGCTTATTTCGTAACTGACATAGCTGAACTGAAATTTTGTTTATCAACTTTTGATTCAGGACCAGAAAATGTACATTTCAAATTGGCCCGATCTTGATTGTGGATGAACCTTTTACGGTAATTTCTTTCTTATTGATTCATAACATAAGAGTCAGCAAGTGTTATTTTAAAAGATTATGTTTTGAATTGCAGATTGAGAATGGTCTCATGACTCCGACCATGAAAATACGGAGGGACAGAGTGGTGAGCAAATACAGAGATGATATCGACAGAATGTACAGTAGCTCGGAGGTTTATTTCTGAATTTATTTTCATAGGATTGCATGCAGCTCGAGCCCATCTTAGTTTATTTTTAGTGCATATATCTGTGTAAGTTTCACTAATTGTAAATTAAACGTTATTACTTTAGTATTTTCCAGGAAGAACTGCTCATATTAATCTTGTAATCAAATAAGAAAAAGAATTGCTTCTTGCCTTAAAAAACCGGAAGAGTTTAAAAATAATGACGTCTGTCCAAGGATCTTGAAAATGGAATAAGATGAACGTGTCATTCTTTTGTTGGACATTTTTCGTAAGGGTGGTCAGCCTGTTGAAAGTATGTTCCACTATACTAATATCTAGCTTGAGTAATTTGATGTGTTCTACAGGATCTTTTACTTTAAAGCCTCTATCCTCGCTTCTAAAACCTTTTTCTGCTAAATGACAACTTATAGCTCGCTTATAAACATTTATTTACGTGGGTTTCCAACTATGTAACTTTCTCGTGCCAAGATATCCACAAGTAATTTATATTAAGTTGGGTTTCCAGCTCCGTACAGATGTCTTAGCAAAGTAAAATGGTATTCTGTTTAAAGATCCTTTAATTTTTTAAAAAGTTTAGCTATGAAAAAAATTCCTATGAAGATTAGATCATTAGTCAATGAGGCGTTTACGCTTAAGTATTGAAAGAAAAGTGGTCGTCAATCCAAACCAAAATCTTGGATTAAGTGGTCGTCAATCCAAACCAAAATCTTGGATTAAGTGGTCGTCAATCCAAACCAAAAGCTTGGATTAAGTGGTCGTCAATCCAAACCAAAAGCTTGGATTATTAGCCTTGCTGATAGGTTGCATAAAGGGAACCAGCGTTATAAGAACTTGTTATCAAAATGAAGACAACTAAATGATCTGACTGTGGCTGTAAACTTTGAGAAAACCTTGTAACTGTTGACATAAATTTTGAGAAAACCTTGAAGGTGATGCAATAAAAGTATTCCACGAACGACAGGAGAACTATGAAAGTCACCAATTCGACTACGAATAAACACTACCAAAGACACGATTTACGCATTATGCCCTGCATTCACATAAAAGATGCCATAGAAAAGGTTAGGGTCGTCCAGAGTTTAGATCGGAGGGAACTAATTAAGAGGTTACACAGAAAACTGCTGAGAAAAAGGCAGGAAATAGAGGCGTCAATCTTCGTCAAAACATCTTGCATGTACGAGTAGACATCTATCATAAAACGATAGGAGAGAAGTAGTCTCACTTGTTTGAAGGATTTTTCCTCAAGGCACTAATCCAACGACTCGAATATATCAAGAGAAAAATTTGTTGAGATCTTTACTTCTTAATTTGGCAATTACACCTGACTATTCTGGAGTGCTTTATAAACTCAATATACATAGCTTCCTGCAACAATAAAGTTATCAGAATCTTCTCGTTCAGTAATGGTAAGTTCACGCAAAAGACCTTGCCAGTGGGTCCAAGGCAATGGAGCAGGACTCGTGAAGGAAAGCATGGATTTTCATGTCCAAAATCTCATATCGGGCTCATTCATGCAACTGTTGTTTTCATAGAGAAACAGAGAATAGATACCAGTCACTGTTCATTCTCTAGCTTTGAAGACCTGACGCTCTCGCAGCCTGGGCAATTGTGCAGACTCTCATGAATATAAATATCACAATCAAGGCAGAAATGTTGCTTGCATTTCGGACATGCAACACGGTTGATGGAATTACGTCCTGAAAGGAACAAATTAAAATAGTGAAATTTGAGTTCAACTTTGTTAAGTAATTAAATCAGCACTCAAACCAATTGACACAGAACATCATATTAAGGGACCATTACAAAGCAGTCCCACAAAGTATCATAGAAGTATTATAAGCATGATCTTGAGGAGAGGAACCAAGCCTTCATCTAGATGAGACTATCTTTTTACGAAGTGAATAGAAGAGGTCATCTACAGCAACATGTACAAGGACATGCTGTGCAGCAAAAAGTTGTTTCAAGCCTCTTTCGCCTAATAAAAAGGGCAATAGTAAAACTTCTATTGTCGACTGCAGTACGCTATATGCATATTCTGATGATCACATTTCAGTTGTGTGGAAGGCCAAACCCGAAATGAAATATGATAGAACTCTGGCACAATTAGCACCTAGAGGCTGGCGACAGTGCACGAAGTCAACTCAACCAGTTCAACTTCGTGGTTGAGCTCCCTTGCTGGATTGGAGCAAAAGTGTGCCTTAGCGCTACAGAATTTACATGAAAGGAAAGTCCTTTTCAGAGTTAACTGCATGGAGCCCCGAAATGGATGCAGTTGATCGAGCCAAATGGGTCATTGTCACAAGTATCCTTACTCATTTATATGTGAGGAAATCTTCTGGTGCTCTAGATTGATAAGCAATTTTGGGTGCCTGATTAGACCAATTCCCTCTGCATGTCCACATTTTAGGAGCCCTCACAAGGCATATGGAATACCAATCCACCTAGGACGACTCCGATACAAGACCTTTATTGTCGCTGATCAAGAAGCACCAACAACGACAATTTGAAGCTGAAAACAAAGGAAGAGTAGGATGAACAAGAGATCTAGGAAGAAGAATAGAAGTCGTGAACAGCAAATCAAAAGCCAGGATGCAAATGACTGGAAACTAAACAAGACTGTATGACAAAAGTTGTGGCCAGTGAGAAAGCAAGACCAAAAAGGGAAGCATGCTCTTTCATTGCCTGCTCGAATATATAAATGAGTTAAAAACTCCAGAGTTAATTTTGTGCGGCAATAGGAATGTAGCAAACACACCCAAGAGACTCGAAACCGAAAAAAGAAATCAGACTGGGGAGCAAGCATGGAACTGCGAAAGATGTTGAGGCCATGTGCCCATGGCCGAGTTTGATCCTACCCCGCCTAGAAACTGATCAATCCCTCCACCCTAATGAGCTTATGTGATAGACAGAGAGTGTGTCAAGGGCGAGGCCACAAATTGAGCCCATCAAAAGGGCTTTAAACCCACCAAGCTTGTGCTCAGAATCTTTAGGAGTTGAGTCGTAGCTAACGCTAGTAGCATGCATAGACGGTCACTTGGGTTGTCTTCCCGACCATCCCCAGGTAATCTTAAACAATGCTTCAAACCTTTGTGCATGACACAGGCAAAAAGAAAGGCCAGCAACCACACCTCTTTGCTACATATTCTCTCAAAGGTGAGGCCACCAAAAGGTTCGTGCACTAAAAGCCCTCTCGAATAAAGAGGAAACGAAAGTAAAAAGAAAAAATCCAATTAATAGCTCGACAGACTCGGTCTATGGCAACCACAGAATGCCAATCTGAGATGGGTCCTTGAACGAAAGATAGATGTTTGGACTATGGCATGAACGAATTCGGTGAAGCTAGAAGACATAGAAGCTACAGAAACAAAGGGCACAGGCTAAGGGAAAGAAACTATGCCCAAACAAGTGACCTACGAAACTATTGTCCTAGAACATGTGAGGTTTGACAGTTGAAGCTAAGCAGGCAATACTGCCTGAGACCTTAAGAAAGATCAAGGTAAAAGTTGCCTTTCTACAAAAAAATCCCAAAATGGCCGGCTAGAGATATTTGCCACCTAAAGTGCCATCTTGGGTGGAAATGGAAGCATAGGGAATATCTGGAGGAATTAGTAACATTTTGGGACTCAAGGGCAATTGAACTGGTGGAATCAGAAGATGGGCAATATTCTCTTGTGCTTCACATTAGATCAGTCCAGAGGAAGACACATTGGGCAGAATGCTTGCAGCAACATTACTTCTGGTTGGAGCTTTCACCAATCCTCGAGTTTTGGACTCTCCCTCAGGTTATTGGGGGTGGGGGGGTTCAATGCAAAGAAAATACGGGAAGAAGAACCAAAGCCACCTCCTCTGTGGGTGCTTTGACACTTTCATTCAGGACTTCTCCCTCATTGAAACATCTCTTACCGGACCACCGTTCATGAGGTCCAATGGCAGAAGCCAGCCAATTATGGCTAAAGTTATCAAATTCCTTCGTACTCAAACTAAAAATAATTTAACTTCTTTAAATTACTTAAGAGTAAGTATAGTGAAGGCAAGCATGTATAGGCCAGAATAAGCGGGCAAGCATGTGCAAGCACACATCTGTAGGTGTGTGCCGGTAGGTGTGTCCAGGCAGCGTGTGCCAGCAGGCGTGTGCCAGCAGGCGTGTGCCAGCAGGCGTGTGCCAGCAGGCGTGTGCAAGCAGGCGTGTGCAAGCAGGCGTGTGCAAGCAGGCGTGTGCAAGCAGGCGTGTGCAAGCAGGCGTGTGCAAGCAGGCGTGTGCAAGCAGGCGTGTGCAGCAGGTGTAAGCAGCGGCGTGTGCAAGCGGCGTGTGCAAGCAGGTGTACGCAGCGTGTGCAGCAGCGTGTGCAAGCAGGCGTGTGCAGCGTGTGCAAGCGGCGTGTGCAAGCGGCGTGTACAGCAGCGTGTACAGCGGCGTGTAAGCAGCGTGTGCAGCAGCGTGTGCAGCGGCGTGTGCAGCGGCGTGTACAAAGCGTGTACAGCAGCGTGTAAGCAGGCGTGTACAGCGGCGTGCAAGCGGCGTGTGCAAAGGCGTGTGCAAGCAGCGTGTACAGCGGCGTGTACAGCGGCGTGTACAGCGGCGTGTACAGCGGCGTGTACAAAGGCGTGTACAGCGGCGTGTACAGCGGCGTGTACAAGCGGCGTGTGCAGCAGCGTGTGCAGCGGCGTGTGCAGCGGCGTGTGCAGCGGCGTGTGCAAGCAAAGCGTGTACAGCAGCGTGTGCAAGCGGCGTGTGCAAGGCAAAGTGTGCAAGCGGCGTGTGCAAGAAGGCGTGTGCAAGCGTGTGCAAGCGGCGTGTGCAGCGAGCATGTGCAAGCAGGTTGTGCAAGCAGGCGTGTGCAAGGAGGTTGTGCAAGCAGGCGTGCGTAGGCAGGCGTGTGCAAGCAGGCCTGCGCAGGCAAGCATGTGGAGGCAAGCATGTGCAAGCAAGTGTTCGCAGGAAAGTGTGTACACATAGGCATGTGCACCTAAACGTGTGCAGGAAGGCATGTATGTGTAGGTGTGTGCAGGCAGGCGTGTATAAGCAGGCGTGTATGCAAGCGTGTGCAGGTATGTTGGTGGGTGTGTGTGTCATCATGAAAAAAAAAATAATAAGAGAACTTCGCAGAGATGGGAAATCCTCATCTCATCAACACACTTTGTGACAGCATCTATTTAAAATAATCTAGTAGTTACATATTTGGATACCATTAAACCACACAAAATGCAAATCATGATGACAATTACTTCATAACAAACTCAAATACAATAATGTAATATATGTATATATATAGCCTAACTCTAATTTAAATAACTTCTAGACATGGTAACTTGGAAAAGGCCAGTTGTCATTTTGCATTTCAAATACTGTTTCCACTCTACAATAAAGATAAGGCAACAATAATTACTTGTTGGGAAGGGCTGTTGTACCTCTCCTAAGTTCAGTGCACTTTTCAGTTTCCCATGGAGACCTAAGGGCTAGCCTGTGATGCTGGAGGTTTAGCACCAAATAAATCCACAGCTCCAAAAGTGATAATCGACATGCCCGCTACTTCATGTTTATTGGTCAGATATCATTCAAACGTAATCTAATTATCTTAAACAAAGATAAAAATCCCCTGTATGAAGATTATAAAGACAACAAGACTCTGTGTAGGCATATAGGAAGATTTCAAGTCAACTGGTTTTCCTTAAAGCAAAAAGCAGTTTAATTAAAAAATTAGCATTGAATGGTGCACATAAAATCAATTAAGAAGCAAGCAAGAGAAATAGTAAAACTGAAACCATACTGAACTTTCATTACTATTAAAGGATGGTATCCTAGTTTAATTCAAGGATTTTGTTTAGTAATATAATTTCACACCATGAGAGAGTTACAGATATAACAGCATGACATTTTAACTCAGAGACTCACAGAAGGATAACTCTCTAGACAAAGATCTTAAAGTAATAATAAATATTATTATCGTCACTACATACTCACCAGGATTTAGAAGACTCTGCTGGCAACCAAAACATGCTTTGGGCAACTTTTGATTTACATTATTCTGAGGCACTTCAATGAATGGATCAATAGGAAATAGATGATGGTAGGATCTCGCTAAATGGGAGATGAAACTAGAGTTAAACCACATATACGACACTCCGTAGGAAGTTCACATATCGTGCTTTACATCTTGGACAAGTGTACACCCCACCAACTTTAGCTGTCTGATGACATGAACATATTGAGACAGCCGTCTCACTTTCCCGTTGGGGGAAGCCCATCTTAATCAAATTGGCAGCTGCAAATTCTGCTATTGCTGGTGGTGGAGGTGCATGCTCTAGCAGAAGCTCTTTAAGATGTGACTGCCAAAAGAAAAGACAATTTCCTGAGATATTTTTCAAGATTAGCTAAAGAAAACCAAGTATAAAATATTTAAGTGTGGCTCTCGAGACATCTAACACATGTAATATACACAGCTCACCAACAGATCACTCAAGAAGGAAAAAGGAATAAGGCAATAACATGATTCACCTCATCCATTGCCACAGAATACAAACCCCCTGTCTGGTCGCACAGATGTTTACATATGTAAATTTCAGCTGATAGGCCAATAATCGAACACCTTATTCTGGCTTTCTTACATTTTTGAATTGTCTCCATTATATCCCCCGGATCACAGGTACTGAGCGCAGAATATAAGATTAACACCTCCCGGTGACCATATGTTGGAATTTGGCAGAGGTAGCTATGAACCAGATCAAGGGCGTTTTCTATGGAAGCTTCACCTGAGCACTCCAATTTCCCAAGCAATGCCTTTATATGTGATTCCGGACTGCCACCTAGGTCCGTTAAGCAATGAGCTACTCCATCTTTTATGATTGCCAGACCAATGTGACTAAGTGGGTTCTGATCAAAGAACTCTCTAATAAATACCTCGACATGTTTTGCAACTATAGCTCTTCGAGTCGGCCGGAAATCTGTTTCTGCAGCTGCCTGCGTGGATCAAATTAGAACTTATAAGTTTACCTGCGGCAAACTGAAGCAAATGACAAACCCAACGAAAGTAAATATGACACGATGTGCTTGGAGAGATTATATAAAAAGCTCAAAAAGCAAAATCAATTGCACAGCCTGGTAAGAGAGGACACAAACATTAACCGTCCTTCAAAACTAAAAACAATCTTACATGACATAGATGACCTGTTGCGATCAATACGAACTGTTTCACCATTCAAAAGGGCTCCAAAATAATCAACAAATCCCTGCCCCCCACCCCCAAACACGACTAGACTCCCATTGAAAAGGGCTCCAATATGTATGTTTCACCCCGAAGTCTTAAAGGTTTCTAATTAAGATTAATGAATAACATGATACTCCCAGAAAAGAAAAGAAACGAAAAGAGAAAAAAAAAAAAAAAAAGGCCTAAAGAAACACCAGGAATGGGTACATTGATCTCTAAATAAACCAACCCTCGAGAGATCGATGACGACGTAAAGATACCGAATGAGGCCCTTCTGGATCCTGACAGCTGAAGAATACGACTGTGCGCGGCGGCGGTACTGGGCGTGATGGAGGCTGGCGCTGTCGATGGGCCGGAGGAGACCATACTCATCTTCCTGTAGCGATTCCCACGATCGCTCGTCCGCGTAAGCTCTCTCCCAAGCCTCTAAGCCCCTCCCGTTCTCCTCGTCTTCTTCCTCGTCTTCCTCACGCTCGCGGAGTTTCCCGCTTCGATCGCTTGCATCCCCATTTCGCTTTCGAAGCTCCAGTCCGACGCCGCTCATCTCATCGCGTAACAAACGCAAACGGCGGCTCCCTTTGCCGGCCTACGCTCGCTTTCCAGACTCTAATACTCTCTGCTGTCTCTGTCGCCTCTACTGGTTTATTACACTGCTTCAAAAAAGCCTGCTGATCCATGTGTGTGAAACGAGTCCACAAGCACCGCACAAAGTCTTGTAAAGTATGTTCGTATGTCCGGATAGTAGAGTCCGGTTCAAGCTGTGCTATTGTCCCAAATCAAGAAGACAAGAACCTTAAAAACATGAAGATTGTTGGTTAACCAAGGTACATGGATTCAATTCCTATTAAAACCAAAGTGTTTAGTATGGGAGATACGAAAACTATGAAAAATATAAATATTTAAAAATAAGAAAAAGTACAAATATTTATTAATTAATAATTTTGTCAATATAAAAAACATAATATAACTACCTAAAATACTACCTCCTAGTCTCTCTCTTGCACTACCCATCTCATAATATGCAAAACAAACAAAGCACCCCAATACATTGAATACTAAGTAATTAGAAGCGGATATGGGTCTCGCATATACGTTAAGAAAATAAACTTGATTGAGATGAAAAAAGGGTTCTCATATGTAAGAGATTTTATGAATAAAAAATGCATAGACATCAAAATCATAAAAAATAAATTAAAAACAACAAAAAAAGAAAATAGACTCCTTGAGATTCACATCACATTTCTCCCACATGTATAATTCTTCTCTTTGCTCTTTTACTAGCAAAGATGCGCATTTGCTTCTTAACAGATTTAGTTCAATTAGTTTGCTACAACTAGCCTGCTTCTTGTTTTTTTTTTTTATTCTTTTTTGTTCTATAGATTAAGCATGATATCTGAGTTGCAAGCTAATGGCTCAGGCATCATTCAGATGGCTCTGTTTTTTTTTTTCAATGGAAAAATAAGGTGATTCTAAGGTGAGCTTCCTCAAAGATGAAGTGCATTTGGCTTTTTATGTAAGAACCTAGAGCTCCTATTCATAATTATGGTAGCATGTTTCACTCTATCAGTATCCACTGTGTCTGATGTCGGATTGGAGGTCTAGGCATGCCTCCATTCACTTCATTCTTGGTGGCCATTGCAGTATGTTATTTGCTGCAGTTGTCTATTTGTCGAGCATATTACAAAAAATCCTTGTTTCTTTTAGCACATTGAATTTTTGCTAGTACTTCCTTGCAATTGCTGGCTGCGGTCGTGAATTCTGTCACGTATTAGCATTTCACGGAGTTACAGATTCATAGAACTTCGTATTTCCCACGTTGGAGGTTTCGGAGTATTGTAACGAAAGGCTTCCTCTATAACTTAGGAAATTTGTCCATACAGGACAATAAGGGGTTAGATTCTTGTAAAGAATATTACCCCCCGCGTATTTTGTTTCCTTAGGAGCAGACCACATCTAGTCCCAAAAATTAGTTAATATTTGGGTAAAATTTTATAGTATTAATTTCCATCAACTCATATTTTGGAGTTTGAATAACTTGTTTTAGAGGTAGGCTTATCCCTTTTATTTTATATAAAGTCCTAGTATGGAATGACTCAATTTGATTCATCACATTATATACGTTTTTATCGTATTTTGTGTAGTGGTTTAACCTACAACAAAAGGTAGGTTGAGCTTACATATCAGTGGTATTGTCTAAGGCAACATTCAATATGTATTAGACCCATTAATCTAAAACATATTATCTAATTAACCTCATATATCAATGGTATTCCGAAAGGCAATATTAAATACATAATATATATGAGCAAAAAGCCCTTCCATGTTTCCAATTTAGATATGCAAGTTATATTTGTCTAATGAGTAGGTCAGGTTTAAGTAAAGGTTTATTGATTATCCGAACAGAATTTGACTAATTCCCATCATAGTTGTACAACTCACCAGGATTACGTTGTTTTCTTATTTTATAGGTCAACTAATAAGATCTAAAAATTGCAAAATGATCGTAGAACAAACCATTTAACGCTATTAGATCTAAGATTTATTACAAAATACATCTTTGGTGGTAAAGGTGTGACTTATCAAGACTAAATCCCAACAATTAAAAAAAACATTTTGGTGCTAGTTTGGTTCATTCAAAATTCTATGCAAGCAGGAAACTCTCAGAACAATCTATGGTGCTGTCATTATACTATATCAAAATTGTATAATTATGTACATGTTCATGTGGGATTATGACATTATATTTAAGCTACTTGCATCATCTACTTTAAACATTGAATCTTCTTTCTCAATGAGCTCACCACATGACCATGTGTCACCCGCACATCTAGTGGCCATCTAAATCCAGTCATTTTTCTTGCTGATCAATCAAGAGAAATTGTGAACATTAGATGAAATGAATGGGGAGTCTAAAGCGACACCAGATCAATTCCCAATATCTTTTAGGCTCACCTCTACAGCTAGAAACACCAACCTTCATTTACAACACTCTCTAGTTTACAACCACTCGAATTTGTGAAATCTTGGAGCATATACACACCAGCTGAAGCAGTACTCAAGTGTCGTCGTTTTGATCTCACCACAGATCCAGCTATATGCGTAGAAAATCATCCACAGACAACCCTATCTCGTTAAAGGACTGAAGCAAAGAAACAAAAATGTGAAAAGTCTGCAACCTGAAAAAGGGAGGACAGGCTCACCCACTACAAATTCCACATCAGAATCAGATCACCTTCAATCTATCCCTAGACGAAAACACAACCGCCCAAATAACGCGTCAAGCAAAGCTCAGGAAAAGTGAAAACAAATAGAAAGGATTATATAGGTAAGTTACAAAAAGGTATCGTTAATAGCAAATTGCAAATTGCAAATCTTCAAATCTCCTACTCAAAAGCATAAAAGATATACCATGGTGCTAGATATGCAGGACAAAATATGGCATTATCTCATCCACATAAGTTTTAAGAAGAGACAAAGAAGAAAGCAGAGTCTGTGGAGGTGTTTAGAAGACATGTTGAAGTCTAACCATTCTTCAATCTCGGAGTATACATAATCGTTGCAAAAGATGAAGGACAATTGTAAACAATTTAGATGGATGACAAAAAATAAGTTTGAGAGATTGAAAGGGATTTGCCGTAACATATATGAGTTTTTTCTGAAAGGTTGTCTTGAGGAGTTTTTTGTAAGTTATCATGGGTATGAATATAGTCCGAAGAATTTCAGTGTCTCGGCTTTAGACGCAAATATAGTTCCGCTTTTAGGACGTATCCACCTCTAAGTCTTAGCATGTTGGGAAAATGACTCGTACGAGTCGGGTCCGGGTTCGGGTCCGGATCCGATAATTGGATCCAACTCGAGTCTTAATCTTATCTGAGGATACCCGATAGTTTTTTGGGGAAAAATCAGAGCTAGGGTTAGAGCGGACAGGGAGAGAAAGAGGAAGAAAAATCCGTTCGACAACGGCGCTTCCCCGACTGCTTCGGCGAGGCATTTCGTGACAAGGTGTTTCTTCGGCGAAAGATTCAAGCTTCCTTGCCGTTAGAGCCTTGGCGACCTTTGAAGATGAAGAGGAAATTATAAATAGGACTATTTAGAGAATCAAGATTCTCTCTTTCGATCTCTCAATCGCTCAAATCTCTCTGTTTCAGATTTGTCCTTCGTCCCACTCTTCCTGTTTCTAATCAAACCATCCTTTTTATTTTCCGTCCAAACTCATATATCCTGTTCTGGGCCATCTCCGGCGACTCCACTTTTCCGGCAACGAGTGCACCTCACTGGAAGAGAGCTGCGTCACCTTGGGAGACTTTCGGAACAACGATTGTGCATCCGAGATCGCCGATAAAGTCTTTAAGGTAGTGGGTCCTCCACGCCGTAGCTTTGGTCTTCAACCGATAAGTTTTTCTTTGCTTTTGTTTTTCCCAATTTGATTAGAATGATTAAGTTTTATTTGTAGTTCTCCTTGTTTATTAGTTTATGATAATTATGCTGTAATTTATGTCATTGAGAATGCAGATAGTTCGATTTTGATTTTAAGAAGTCATAGTTGAGTTATCTACCTTTTTTTTATGCACTAATTAGGAATAATTGTTCGGCTTGCTGTTGTGGTTACTATAGGACAGAAAATTTCTCTTTTAAATTGAATATCTTACAACATGTTATAACAATTGTATTGCTACATTATCTTCAAAATTGATAAGGTTTTTTCTAGATCTAGACTGATTTCATTAGGTTCTCTGAATTGTAGAGTTCCTGCATTTATTAATTGTTATAAATTGAAATCAGATTGTTTGTAATTCCGAAATTGATTTCTGGTTAGTCCTTTATTTAGTTTATAGTTCAAATAGGATTGTTGTCATTAATTAATTACGTTCTGAAATCTGTTGTTCTTTTTGGTTAAATTTTTATTGATAGAGTCCTGTTGGCTTTATTAAGACAATTTGGACTGTATATAATTTGTTTTTTTTGTAAATCAATAAGAAAGGACCAGACCCAGATTAGTGCATCTGAATTGTTTGATAGATGCTCTATTGAATTCCCTTTATTCTCAATTTGTTGAATCTTATTGTTTCTTTCATACACTAAAAGATTGTTAATAAAGTTTGTCTACTTTCAGCTGTTATGTGCTTCTACAGGTTCATCATTTTAAAGATGTCTGGTCCTTTCTTATTGATTTACCAAAAAAAAAAACAAATTGTCTTAATAAAGCCAACAGGACTCTATCAATAAAAATTTAACCAAAAAGAACAACAGATTTCAGAACGTAATTAATTAATGACAGCAATCCTATTTCAACTATAAACTAATTAAAGGACTAACCAGAAATCAATTTCGGAATTACAAACAATCTGATTTCAATTTATAACAATTAATAAATGCTGGAACTCTACAATTCAGAGAACCTAATGAAATCAGTCTAGAACTAGAAAAAACCTTATCAATTTTGAAGATAATGTAGCAATACAATTGTTATAACAACATGCTGTAATATATTCAATTTAAAAGAGAAATTTACTGTCCTATAGTAACCACAACAGCAAGCCAAACAATTATTCCTAATTAGTGCATAAAAAAAAGGTAGATAACTCAACTATGACTTCTTAAAATCAAAATCGAACTATTTGCATTCTCAATGACATAAATTACAGCATAATTATCATAAACTAATAAACAAGGAGAACTGCAACTAAAACTTAATCATTCTAATCCAGTAAATCAAATTGGGAAAAATAAAAACAAAGAAAAACTTATTGGTTGAAGACCAAAGCTGCGGCGTGGATGACCCACTGCCTTCAAGACTTTATAGGCGATCTCGGATGCACAATCGTTGTTCTGAAAGTCTCCCAAGGTGACGCAGCTCTCTTCCGGTCAGGTGCACTCGTCGCCGGAAAAGTGGAGTCGGCGGAGATGGCCCAGAACAGGATATACAAGTTCGGACGGAAAATAAAAAGGATGTTTTGATTAGGAATAGGAAGAGTAGGACGAAGGACAAATCTGAAACTGAGAGATTTGAGCGATTGAGAGATCGAAAGAGAGAATCTTGATTCTCTAAATAGTCCTATTTATAGTTTCCCCTTCATCTTCAACGGTTGCCAAGGCTCTACCGGCAAGGAAGCTTGAATCTTTCGCCGAAGAAACACCTTGTCACGAAACACCTCGCCGAAGCAGTCGGGGAAGAGCAGTAGTCGAACGGATTCTTCTTCCTCTTTCTCTCCCTGTCCGCTCTAACCCTAGCTCTGATTTTTCAGCAAAAAACTATTGGGAATCCTCAGATAAGATTAAGACTCGAGTCGGATCCAATTATCGGATCCGGACCCGAACCCAGGCCCGACTCGTATGAGTCATTTTCCCAACAATCCCCCCACAAAATGACACACAAGAATGATTCCTATTCTGGGCACAACAAGAGCCGAATACATAAGTATCAATATCTTTCGATTTGAATTGATACGTAGTGAAATAAGACAACAAACGTATGAAATAGTTCTTTGTTAGCACATAAGTGTCTTGAAGCTCCAGTGTCCAGCACCCAGTCTATCTTGTTTTCAACTAGTTTCTTGTTAGGTACTCTGTTAAGGATGTAACTAGCTGAAAGAATGGCTTCCCCCCACATTTGATCAGGTAACCCAGAACTTACAAGCATAGCGTTCATCATATCTTTGAGGGTTCTATTTTTCCTCTCAGCTATGTCGTTTTGTTGTGGAGTGTTAGGTGCCGGTAGCCCAATTTCCCTCGCTTCTTACATGCGTGGGTTTGTAGCCCAATTTGTCACGCCTCAGGCTGAAACTGGGCCTGGACGTGAGGGGGAGTGTTAAGTCCCACATTGAAATGAAGTGAAAAGAATAATGGGCATAAAAGAAGAAACCCATGTCTCCATTGAAATGAGGCCTTTTGGGGTAAAACCCATTTGCAAAACCGTGCGGGCTTGGGCCCAAAGCGGACAGTATCATTACAATGTGGAGATGTGGGACCGTTGGGCCCATCCAAAATTCTAACATGGTATCAGAGCCACTTTTCGTGCGTGGGCATGCTCCCCAATTTACCTTCTTCCTGTGGGCCAATAGCCCAATTTCCCTTCTGTCTTCTGTCTGTGGGCTTGTAGCCCAATTTGTCACGTCTCAGGCTGAAACTGGGCCTGGACGTGAGGGGGAGTGTTAAGTCCCACATTGAAATGAAGCGAAAAGTAGGGATGTAAACGGGTAATAAATGGTACGGGTAAGGGTTTTCCGTTTACCGTTTACCGTTTAGGGTCTTTTACCTGTTTATCGTTTAGGGTCTTTTACCTGTTTACCGTTTAGGGTCTTTTACCCGTTTACCGTTTAGGGTCTTTTACCCGTTTACCGTTTAGGGTCTTTTACCCGTTTACCGTTTAGGGTCTTTTACCCGTTTACCGTTTAGGGTCTTTTACCCGTTTACCGTCCGTATACCGTTTACTACCGGTTATTCCGTTTCCGTTTATTACCCGTTTTTCTGACGGGTAATCGGGTAAAACGGGTAATAAACGGGTAAATTAAGAAAAAATTATCAAAAATAAAAAAAACACAGAAAACTGAAAATTAAGGAAAATCAATTCTAAATATATATCAAGTAAAATAGGTGATATAATCATATAACACCTTTTCTTCCAGTGTTTCAACACTTACAAACTTTTAACAACATAAAAATCAAATTGTAGTAGCCAAAAAAAGAAAAAGAGAAATAGAAAAAAAAGATAAACAGAGGATGAACTAGGAAGAGGATCAAATACCTGGCACTAAGAGCTCCGTGGTATGCCTTGGGCAAGAGAGAGGGACTATTGCTGTTCCGGTTTGTAGACTAACTATCGAAGTCGTCTTCCACGATGTCAATGAAGACGTTGACGAGGAGTAAACCTAAGTTTGATTCAACCATTTCAGTTTTAGTGGTATAATGGCATAGGGAATAACATAGGGAATAATGACATAGGAAGTAGCATAGGGAATAGCATAGGGAATAATGGCATAGGGAGTAGCATAGGGAATAGCATAGGGAATAATGGCATTTTGAATAGCATAGAGATCATGGAATCAGGGATAAGGATACAGCTGGTCTGAGACTTTGAAGGATAAATAGATGCTTGTGTAATTTAGTCACTCTATCACTCCCTAATCCCTTAGTCCCTTATACTTATCACTCGTCACTCCCTGTCCCTCATACTTCACACTTGTCACTTCTTGTCCCTCATACTTATCACTCGTCACTCCCTCAATCACTCTATCACTCACTTATTACTTATATACTTATATTATATGTAAAGCTAAATTAGTCAATTAAAGGTAAATATAAATTCAGAAATTTAGAGTAAACCCATTAGAAAGGGAAGTAATTAAGTAAAAGTATAATTAGAAATTTAGATATTAGCCGATTAGGGAGGAAAGTAATTAGACAAAAAATAAAATTAAAAATTTAGAATAATAAACTATAGGGAAGGAAAAGGAACTACCTAGGAAAGTTCAAAAGCTAAATTCTAATGCTTAGTATAAGGACTAAGGAGTATGGAGTATGGAGAGCGGAGACTACTCATACAAGGGAGAGACTAGAGAGTTAGAGACTAGAGACTAGAGAGGGAAAACTTAAATTAGAATATTAGCTAATTAGAGAATAATTAATTAGTAATGAATCTAATAGTATTACTTATAAGTTTCTAACCTATTATGAATTAGGGTTAATAAGTTATACATAAATTATAATTTTAAGGTGTAATACCAAAATTTTGGAATAACCTAAGCCAATTTAAATAAGAGGAAAATTATCTCATTCCCTAAGAGAGGGCCAAGGGCCCAAGGGGCAAGGGCTAAGCTTTGGAGATTGAATTTGTACATAATAACTTAATTGATAATTTATTTACATTTTTATTAAATTTTACTTTTGTATGGTGATTGTTGTCATTTATAATAAATATTTAATGAAATTGATAAATGTGTATATTTGTTTATTATTATGTTTATTTTTGTACAGTTATTTAATTATGAAATATAATTTATTTATTTATAATTTATAATTATGAATGATAATGTATTTATTTTTGTATAACGATTGTTTTATTTATAGAAACATCTTTATTAAATTTGATATTTTCTAGAAACAAATGAAATATTTGTTAATCTTATACTAAGAGGTTCTATCGTAATTATGAATTATGATATATAATCTATAAGACCATGAATCCATAATTACAAAAAAAATGAAATAATTAAAAATTATATCCAAACTTTTCAAATCTAATAATTTTAATCATAGGTGATAAAAAACTTATTGGAAAGATAATAAGGTTATACATATGAAAAATAAAAATTTTTGTTAAATCTTAATGAATATATAAAAAACTTTCTTAAACGGTAAACGGGTAAAACGGGTTCGGAAGAGCTATTTCCATTTCCGTTCCGTTTATTAAACGGTAGAACGGTAAACGGATAATATTATTTTATTTATTAAAACGGTAGAACAGTAATTGGACGGACGGTAGAGCAGGTAATCGGCTCCCGTTTACATCCCTAGCGAAAAGTCAATCTCGAACTAACCTATGGGAAAACCTTAGCCTTACATAATGTACTTTATGTACCCTCCTTACGTAGGAATTTAGTATCAGGTGCCTTATTGAATAAAGCTGGTCTAAAACTTGTATTTGAGGCTGATAAAGGTGTGATGACCAGGAAAGGGGAGTTTGTAGGAAAGGGTTATCTCAATGAGGGTTTATTTGTCCTAAACACTGTACCAAGAATTATCAATGAAAGTTCCTCTTCTGGTTTTACTTATATTACTGAGACATTTAACTTGTGGCATGGGAGACTTGGTCATGTGAATGTAGCTTTGATTAAAAGACATAGAAAACTTAACCTAATTCCCTCAGTGGATGTAAAAGATTTTTCTAAATGTCCTGTGTGTGTAGAAGTCGAATACGCTAAGAAGCCATTTAAACCTGTTGAGAATAGAAGAACCGAAGTGTTAGAATTAATCCATTCAGATTTAGCCGATTTCAGGAACACTGTTAGTAAAGGAGGAAAAAGGTACTATGTGACCTTTATAGATGATTTCTCTAGGTACACGAGAGTCTACCTCCTAAAAACTAAGGATGAAGCAGAAGGAATGTTTTTGAAGTACAAGACTGAAGTCGAAAATCAGCTGAATAAGAAAATCAAGAGAATTAGGTCCGATAGAGGAGGTGAATACGGAACTCTATTCCTCAAAGAATTCTGTGAAAAGAATGGGATTATACATGAGTTTAGTGCACCTAACACTCCACAACAGAACAGCATAGCTCAGAGGAAAAATAGAACCCTCAAGGATATGATGAACGCTATGCTTGTAAGTTCTGGGTTACCTGATCAAATGTGGGGGGAAGCCATTCTTTCAGCTTGTTACATACTTAACAGAGTACCTCACAAGAAACTAGATAAAACTCCATATGAGTTATGGAAAGGATTCACCCCTAACATGAAATTTCTTAAAGTGTGGGGGTGTCTTGCTAAAGTGAGCTTACTAGCTCCTAAGAGGACAAACATAGGACCTAAAACCTATGATACAGTGTTCATAGATTATGCGGAAAATTCAGCTGCTTATAGATTTATGTCATTAAATGACAACTCAATTTCTGAATCTAGAGATGCAGAATTCTTTGAACACATATTTCCTTGGAAGAAACAAAACACTAGCATAGATCCTGGTCCATCTAGTGCACCTTCCTCCCTGCCCAGTTCTTCTACTAGAGTGATTGAATATGTAGACAAGCCCAAGAGAAGTAAAAGAAAGAGGATTGTGACTAGTTTTCTTAATCGAGAACCCTGACAAGATAGATGAACATGTAGCCTCTGCGTTCTTAATTGGAGAGGACCCTAGAACTTATACAGAAGTAGTAACTTCCATAGACGCTAGTTTTTGGAAAGGGGCTATCAATAGTGAGCTGGACTCAATTATGTCCGACCATACATGGGACTTAGTGGACTTGCCTAAGGGGTGTAAACCTATCAAGTGTAAATGGATTTTTAGAAAGAAACTAAGGCCTGATGGTTCCATAGATAAATTCAAGGCCAGACTAGTCGTTGTAGGTTATACACAGAAGAAGGGTATTGATTTATTTTGACACCTATTCACCTGTGACTAAAATAGCAACTATACGATCATTAGTACCATTGGCAGCTATACATAGCTTGGTTGTGCATCAGATGGATGTTAAAACCGCATTCCTCAATGGAGATTTGGATGAGGAGATTTATATATAACAACCTGAGGGGTTTGTTGTTAAAGGTCAAGAGGATAAGGTGTGAAATTGAAGAAGTCCCTCTACGGTTTGAAACAAGCTCCAAAGCAATGGTATGAAAAATTTCACCACACTTTAATCACGAACGGATATGTGGTAAATGCCTCAGACACATGTCTGTATTCAAAGGTGTGTGGTACATACTGTGTAATAATATGTCTATATGTGGATGACATGTTGATTTTTGGAACCAAGGAGAATGTGGTAATTGAAACCAAGACATTTTTGTCGTCCCAATTTGATATGAAAGACATGGGAGAAGCCGATGTAATTCTTGGTATGAAATTAACAAAAACCGAACAAGGTTTCTCAATGAGTCAGTCCCATTATGTTGAGAGGATGTTGAAGAAATTCAACTGTTATGATTTACCGCCTATGAAAACCCCTTATGATCCAATAGTCCACCTTAAGAACAATGAAGGTGAGAGTGTGTCTCAAACTGAGTACGCAAAAATTATAGGAAGTGTGATGTTCCTTATGAACTACACTCGCCCGGACATTGCCTATGCAGTTAGTAGACTAAGTCGCTACACGAATATTAAAGAAATATTTGAGAGGCACCATGGATTGGGGACTACACTTTGGTAAGTTTCCTGCTGTGTTAGAAGGCTATTGTGATGCCAACTGGGTGTCTGACAATGATGAAGTAAGTTCCACGAGTGGTTATGTTTTTACTTTAGGTGGAGGAGCAATTTCGTGGAAATCTGGTAAACATAGTTGCATTGCTCGCTCGACTATGGAATCGGAGTTTAATGCACTTGAGCTAGCAGGTCAAGAGGCAGAATGGTTGAGAAACCTACTGGCAGATGTGCCACTGCGGGGGAGATCGAGTGCTCCTGTATCCCTTCACTGTGATTCTCAAGCAGCAATTGGAGTTGCTAAGAATAGTGTGTATAATGGCAAGAGGAGGCATATACGCATTAGACATAGTGCGGTTAAACAACTTCTGAAAAATGGAGTGATTTCTTTGGATTATATGAAATCCGAAAGAAATTTAGCTGACCCTTTTACTAAGGGTTTGACCAGAAAATTAGTTCTGGATACGTCGAGGGGGATGGGCTTTAAGCGCAGTCATTAAGAAAAAAATGGTTGATACCCCTCTTGAGGTCAAACGAAGCTAATTTCTTTCTTGATCTAGTCAATCCATCCCTATGGCGTGATACTGAGCTTTGGCTCTTATATGAGAAACTGCAGCCCTTTTGTTTGGGTGGTCCTATAGAGGGACTTGACTGTTTCTTCATCATTTTTAGGGTTGAGCCTTTTATGGCTCTTAATGGGTCCATAGCCCTGTGTGGTGGTGCTAGTGATACGCACTTGATGGATCCACCTACGTGAGTGTGGGGGTGTGGCCGCCTCCTATGAAAGACTTGGGTTTGTCTTTCTAGAGCGCTCATGAGAAATCCCGAGGTTAGCGCATGGCCTTATAAAAGCGCAACGCCATATCGCGGAGTTCGTTTGAGAGTAAGAGTTTTGATTCGTGTTATGAGGGTTTCAAGCATGATTCACTAAGTTCAAGAGTACTTCACTTTTTGGATCCGTTTGTTGTCTTATTTCACTACGTATCAATTCAAATCGAAAGATATTGATACTTATGTATTCGGCTCTTGTTGTGCCCAGAATAGGAATCATTCTTGTGTGTCATTTTGTGGGGGATTGTTGGGAAAATGATTCGTACGAGTCGGGTTCGGGTCCGGGTCCGGGTCCGGATCCGATAATTGGATCCGACTCGAGTCTTAATCTTATCTGAGGATTCCTGATACTTTTTTGGGGGAAAATTAGAGCTAGGGTTAGAGCGGACATGGAGAGAAAGAGGAAGAAGAATCCGTTCGACAACGGCTCTTCCCCGACTGCTTCAACGAGACGTTTCGTGACAAGGTGTTTCTTCGGCAAAAGATTCAAGCTTCCTTGCCGTTAGAGCCTTGGCGACAGTTGAAGATGAAGGGGAAATTATAAATAGGACTATTTAGAGAATCAAAGGTACAGAAAAAACTGATTTTCTCTTTCGATCTCTCATTCGCTCAAATCTCTCTGTTTCTGATTTTTCTTTCGTCCTACTCTTCTTGTTCCTAATCAAAGCATCCTTTTTATTTTCCGTCTGAACTCGTATATGCTGTTCTGGGCCATCTCCGGCGACTCCACTTTTTTGGCGACGAGTGTACCTGACCGGAAGAGAGCTGCGTCACATTGGGAGACTTTCAGAACAATGATTGTGCATCCGAGATCGCCGATAAAGTCTTTAAGGCAATGGGTCCTCCACGCTGCAGCTTTGGTCTTCAACCGATAAGTTTTTCTTTGTTTTTATTTTTCCCAATTTGATTTACTGGATTAGAATGATTAAGTTTTAGTTGTAGTTCTCCTTGTTTATTAGTTTATGATAATTATGCTGTAATTTATGTCATTGAGAATGCAAATAGTTCGATTTTGATTTTAAGAAGTCATAGTTGAGTTATCTACCTTTTTTTTATGCACTAATTAGGAATAATTGTTCGGCTTGCTGTTGTGGTTACTATAGGACAGTAAATTTCTCTTTTAAATTGAATATCTTACAGCATGTTGTTATAACAATTGTATTGCTACATTATCTTCAAAATTGATAAGGTTTTTTCTGGTTCTAGACTGATTTCTTTAGGTTCTCTGACTTGTAGAGTTCCTGCTTTTATTAATTTTTATAAATTGAAATCAGATTGTTTGTAATTCCGAAATTGATTTCTGGTTAGTCCTTTATTTAGTTTATAGTTGATATAGGATTGCTGTCATTAATTAATTACGTTCTGAAATCTGTTGTTCTTTTTGGTTAAATTTTTATTGATATAGTCCTGTTGGCTTTGTTAAGACAATTTGGACTGTATATAATTTGTTGGTTTTTGTAAATAAATAAGAAAGGACCAGACCCAGTTTAATGCTTCTGAATTGTTTGATAGATGCTCTATCGAATTCCCTTTAATCTCAGTCTGTTGAATCTTATTGTTTCTTTCATACACTTAAAGATTGTTAATAAAGTCTGTCTACTTTCAGCTGTTATGTGCTTCTACAGGTCCATCAAAGCATTCAAAAACCCAGTGGCAGCAAACCCGCACAAGAGAGAACATGGACAAAAACGAGTCCTATACAGCGAAGAAAAGAAGAATGATACAACATGGCCGATTAATTTGCATTAAGATGAGCCTAGGGCAAAGGATATTAAGTAGCCCGTGTTCAAGAGGAACCGCACTCGAGTGAGAAGAGTTCCTGCGTGGACTAATGACTTCTTGATGTCTACTAGGAGACAAGGGAGAGCTTGTGAAGAATCACATGGCACCAGGAGTAACAACTTATAAGTTGTTGTGCATTGTGAATTAGGCTGGGCGCTGTCACTGTTGGACAACTTGGGCTTTCTGGTATTTTTGTATTTCTTTGTAAACCGGTTTGTCTTTTTGTATAGGGAGGGCAGATAGGCTATTCTTTGTATCAGAAGAGGAATCAAGGAAATACAGAACAATTTCCCCCTTTTTTGTTCTCTGTGTTCTTCTCTCTCTTTCACTTCCTTCTTTCTCTCCGATCTTTTCACAGGGAGTCATCACTCGGTTAAACATTGTTAATCTATCTGTGATTAACCTGCATCAATTGGCGCTTTCAATGTTCTATGGCCGGTTCAGATATTTCCACTTCCCTGAAGCACTGCAAGCTCAACTCGAAAGTCATTCTTTGTGTTTTCAGCAGTATATGGCTTCTGTTGACTGTCGTTTCGACGACCTTCATTCCCAAATTCATGGTTCACCTAACACATCTATAGGGCAATCGAGTCGCACCGTTAATATTGCACAAAGCAATTTTGAGCTGCCCCATTCTTTTGCTCAATAAAAATGAAGGTAACTCGATTTGATGGATCCAACCCCCATGGTTGGACATTTTGAAGTGAAGAATTCATTGATTTTCGTAACACCCCAGAGGCTTTACGAATTCAGATCGTCTCATTCCACATGGAGGGAAGAGCTGCAGCTGTGTACCAATAGATGAAAGCTAATAACCTAATTACGACTTGGAAAGATTTTCTCAACAATGTCAAACATAGATTTGGGGCCTCCTATTATGAAGACTATCAAGCTAATCTGTCAAAGCTTACTCAAACAAGATCAGTGGCTGATTTCAATCTGCTTTTAAAGATTTGATGAACAAAGTATCAGGTACCCTTTTTAATTAGTTTTTTTTATGACTGGGCTTATACCAACATTTCTTGCCAAGAGATTCTATTGAGTGAGTCATTGACATTTATAAGAGAAGATAAGTCTCTAGAAGATTCCACACGTGTTGAACAAATCACAACACGATCAATTCATGTATAGCTAGTTACCTTTTTCTTTTGTAATTAGTTGTAAATCAATTTTATTATTTTATAATTTTCTGAGTCGGTCTCTTATTGAGACTTGAACTCTCTCTTAGTTGTAACTATATGGACTCGTTTAATCTTTGAAAAATTCAATAAGAAAATTATCTTCTACCATGGTATCAGGACATCCCTACGCACAAAATCCTAAGACGCATCTCCTCTCTCTATCTTCTCCATGAAAACCCTAAAAATCTCTCCTTTTTCTTATTCGGTTGCTTCTTCTTGTCTAGATGGCGACCAACGGATCGCCTGCATCCTCTACCACACCCTCAGTTTTAAGCAATGGGACGCCTATGGTTCCCCCGCCATGTGGACTATCTTTCGATCTATCTCACTATTTCCAACATATCTCACTATGTCTCTATTAAACTCGACTGTCTGTACATTACCTCCTTTGCGGCATAAGATGCTTCCTGTCCTAAATGGTCAACGAGTTATATCTATGGACAGATCCATTCTATTCTCCCTCCTCTGCAGTATGTTTCTACAGATGATTCAGATGCTACCTCTCTTAATCCACTGTACTCACAGTGGTATGTTTTGGATCAGATGATTCAGAGCTGGATTGTTGTTACACTTTCTAAAGCAGGCCACATTCTTGGTCTCCTAATTGTCTCCGCGATGTGGTAGAAATTGAAGTCTGTGTATGCCTCTTCCTCCTAGGCGCGCCTCAACCATCTCAGATTTCAGCTACAAACTCTGCGCATGGGCTCTCAGTCCATGACTACCTATCTTGACAACATCAAGAAAATCATTGATGATTTGGCTGCTTCTGGTCAGCTACTCGACGACTACACTATCACCCACTACGTTATTTCCGATGCTTGATCAGGAGTTTGAACCATTTGCCAAATCAGTGATCAGCCGAGACAAACCCCTCTCCTTCGATTCTCTGCAAAACCTCTTCCTTACTTAGGAATGTCGCTATTAGATGGTACAACAACTTTACCATCTTGATCTTTCAGGTACGCCTTCGGCTAATGTGGCCAAAAGGTGGTCATGGACGCTCCAATTAGAGAGGGCATGGGTCTGCTCAAGGACCAGGCCATGGTCAGCAAGGTTGGCACGATAATAGTACTGATCATCCTACCTACCAGATATGTCAGAAATCTGGTCATACGGCTCTCTAGTGTCGTAATCGTTTTAATTTATCAGATCAGCACTCTACTCCTCCTTAGGCACACTCTACATAGACAGACCCCACTTAATACACTACTAGGTACAAAGGCTCTAGGGCCTCTCATCATATTGCCACAGATGCTTCACAGTTTGCAGGGATTGTCCCCTATGCTGGTTCTGATCAAGTGATTCCTCGGAATGGCTCAGGTTTTCCCATTTCATCAGTTGGTACACTTCTTTTGAATTCTTCTGTCACTCTTCGCAGTTTTATGTGTACCATCATCCCTCAAAAATTTATTGTCTGTCTCTCGGTTAACGTCTGACCATAAGTACTGTGATGTTTGACTCTCCTGGGTTCTCTGTCCCCGGACACCAATTCGTGTCGTCTACTGCTCAAGGGGCGGAATAAGAATAGTTTATATGTCGTTGGTAATGTTGCCTCACCTATGTGTCTCCTATCTGTTGTTTCTTCGTTTTCATTTTGGCATAAATGATTAGGTCATCCTGGAACTTCTATTTTATGTCAGGTACTGACAGGTTTGAATATTGCACTTTCAAATTTTAATGAAAAGGAGTCTTCCCTTGCTTGTTGTGTTGCAAAAACGGTTTCTTTACCATATAAATCGTCTTTTTCTTTGGCTCCTTCGCTTTTGCATACAATTTCGGCCGACGTTTGGGGCCTTTGTCCCATCAAGTCCCATAACAGGTTCAAATACTCTCCTTCATAGATCAGTATAATTGATTTACGTGGTTGTTTCTCCAAACTAAGGTTGAATTTTAGTCATCTTTTGTACATTTTCAAGCTTCAGTTGAAAATTTATTCTCTTTCCAGATTAAATATTTTCAATCTGGTGGTTCTAAATTTGTCAATGCTAAGCTTAAACAATTATTTGACTCTTGCGGTATTCATCATAAGATATCATTCCCTTATACTCCACAGCAAAATGGTATTACCGAACGCAAACAACTTCATCAGGTTACCATGAGAATGACCTTGTTTATGCAGGCTTCAATGCCAAATGATTATTGCAATTCTGCTTTCTCAATGGCCACATTCATAATCAATCGTCTTCCTACACTAGATATGTCTTCAAAGAGCCCATTCAAACTACTCTTTGGTGTGAAGCCTGGTTATTCTTCTATGCGAGTTTTTGGCTGCTTGTGTTATCTCCATCATCTCCCATATCCATCTCATAAGTTGGATGACCATTCTGTCCCATGTGTTTTCATTGGTTATCATCCAAACTACAAATGATACATGTGTCTTGATCCTTCTATAGGTCGGGTATACATCAGCCACAGAGTGGTCTTCGATGAAAGAACTTTTCCGTTCTCCAGAGCAGCATTACTTCCCACTCTGTCGGTTGAGTCTTTTTCAGGTCAGCTTATCCAGCTTCTTCCCCTAGGAGCCCTTAGGCCAACTGATCCTCCACGGTTCTCGCCATCTAACCGACAAACCTCCGTCTCAAAGTCTGTAAGTTCAGCTACTTTCTTCCCCTTTATCAGTTGATCCTGAACCTTCTTTTCTTATTCCTCCAAGACCATTCCTACTCATTCATCACTGGAAAGTTCTATACCACCTCAATGTCCATCACCTTCCCAATCTACTCATCCTATGGTCACTCTGTCTAAGACTGAGTCTCTTAAAACCGATAATTTTTATTTCCTCATGTCACCCTTCGGCTCTTCCCCAATCGGATATTGAACCCACATGTTATATCAAAGTTGTGAAGCATCTAGTTTCTCGTGAGGCTATGCAAGCAATTTAATGTGTTACTATCTAACCGTACTTGGTAGCTTGTTTCTTTGCCACAGGGATGACGTACAATCGGTTGTAAGTGGGTCTTTCGAATCAAGACTAAACCAGATGAGAGTGTGGACAATACAAAACTAGTTTTGTTGCCAAAGGCCTTAATCAGAGAGAGAGGCAGGATTACTTTGAAACCTTTAGTGCAGTGGTGAAACTGATTACCATCCGGGTGGTGCTCATGTTAGTAGTTACTAAAGGCTGGCTGATTAAACGGTTAGATATTAGCAATGTGTTTCTCAATGGAGATTTGATGGAAGAAGTGTACATGGCTAAACCTCCAGATTTTGTTGAAGCTACTTGACCATTGGTAGTTTGTCTTCTTCAAAAATCCTTCTATGGACTCAAGAAAAGTCCACAGGCATGGAACTATTGTCTCACCTCCTATGTTGTTGAACTTGGTTTTATTCTATCTAAGGTGGATTCTTCTCTCCTATTCAAGTATCGTGCTGATTCGATCATGTTTATTTTGTTCTATGTTCATGATATTATTGTTACTGACAATTCCTCCTTTGCTATTCGGTCTATTATTTCCAGTTTGCAATCAAAATTTTCTGTCAAAGATTTGGGCAACCTTAGTTATTTTCTTGGCATGGAGGTCGTTCGCCCTCCCCACAAGTATACATCTTTCATAGTCTAAATATACCAATGCCTTACTACATCGACTTCAGTTAGCAGATGTGAAGCCTCTTTCTACTCCTGTTGTTGCTGGTTCCAAGTTGTCTAAATATGAAGGTACTCCACTTCCTAACACTTTAGAGTATAGATCTACTGTTGGCACTCTACAATATCTCACTCTTACCGGACCCGATATACAGTATGTCGCCAACCAGGCATGTCAGTTTCAACAAGCACCATTGACATTCACTGGTCTGCTGTTAAGCGTATTTTGCGTTACTTAAAAGGAACAATCAACCATGGTTTCTTTATTCAACCTTTAGTGTTGATGTCTTCTGCGATTCTGATTGGGGGGTTTGTCCTGATGATCGGCAATCTGTCATTGGTTTTTGTATGTTCTTTGGTGTTTCTCTTATATCTTGGTCCTCAAAGAAGCAACCCACTTTTGTGGATCCAGTGCTGAGGCCAAATACAAAACCCTAGCTATTGCTGCAGTGGAGGTCTCTTGGGTCCATCTCTTTCGAGAACTTCGTATTTTTCTGAAGGATCCTCCTATGTCATGGTGTGACAATCTCTCTACCATCTACATAGCTGCAAATCCTGTGTTTCATGGGCGCGTCAAGCATGTGGAGCTTGACTATCATTTTATTTGTGAATGGGTGAGCAATGGTTAGTTGCTGGTCAAGTTTATTTCCACACTGGATAAGGTTCCCAATATTTTTATGAGGAGACAATCTCGAGGACAATTTACTAGGTTCTTAATGAAGCTTCACGGTCTACCAAGAACACAAACCTTGCGGGGGAATGTTAAAGAAGATAAATCTCTAGAAGATTCTACACATGTTGAACAAATGACAACTTGATCAATTCATATATAGCTAGTTACATTTTTCAATTGTAATTAACTGTAAATTTGTTTTCTTATTTGATAAGTTTCTGAGTCAATCTCCTATTGAGACTCGAATTCTCTCTCAGCTGTAACTATATGTACTCGTGTAATCTTGGAATATTTCAATAATAAAATTATGTTCTTATAACATTGATAGAGCTATTTCCTCTTTTTCGAGTGTGTGAGGCTTGTACATAAGAAATTCGCACCGCTGTGAAATAGTGGAACAGTAATACCCAACAAGATACTTCTAATTCGGGATTAAATTTTAAAATATTGGGCTCTATAAATGCCAATCCGACCCGCCCCATCTCTACAGATTTTCTAATAGACGCAGGTCCAACACGCGCCCTCAACCTCCTCTCCTGCCCAATCCACCAAGCCTCCCAGTTTGGCGCCTTGCTACAATAGAGATACGTGAGAAGTATTCAGCGACTCACCGTTGTCGGGGCAAGTCTCTTATCCTCTTCGATTGTGATGATACCGACAAGCAGATGGAACAATAACCTGAGGTCGATGACACCGAGGCTGTAGAGGGTGACATTTCTGCGTTGGCCGGTCAAGGCAGTCCCCATTCCCTCTGGTTGACTGGCAATATTTATGGAATCAATTTATGTGTCCTCATAGATAGTGGCAGCACACACAATTTCATCGAGCCCATGCTGGCCGAACAATAGGGGGTACTCGTGCAGCCCACCAGTCCCTTCAGAGTATGTATATCAGTAATGGCGGTTTTCTTGTTCATTTTCATGCCCATAAGTTTCTTTGTGATTGCAAAACTATTCTTTTCTGATTGACCTTTTTATCTTGGTAATCAAGGGATCGGAGGTGGTATTGGGTATTCAAAGGCTGCAATAACTTGATCGTGTGTCTCATGACTATTCAACTACTACAATGGAATTCTCTACGGATGGAATGCTAGTGAAGATACAAGGAGATCAACCAACATCTCTAGATATCATATCTTGTCATCATTTGCAAGGGCTGATGCGTGATCATGGTATTGGAGGGGGTTTTCCTCCTACAGCTACAACAAGTCATTCTAGAGCAAGACCCTTTCACTGACCATAAGGTTGCTGAAACAGAAATTCCAACCGCTTTGCCCATTGGAATTACCAGCCTATTGGAAGAGGTCTCTGAGCTTTTTACCTTGTCAACCACACTGCCACCCCCATCGGGAAGTAGATCATAAAATTCATCCTCTACCAACCTCTCATCTGGTGAAGGTACGTCCTTATCGGTACCCCCATTTCTAGAAGGCTGAGATGGAAAAATTAGTTCGAAAAATACTTGATCAGGGATTTATTGGCCTGAGCCGGAGTCCCTTCTCTTTGCCGGTGCTGCTAGTTAAGAAGGATGGAATGTATCGATTTTGTGTGCATTACCACGCACTTAACGCGATGAAAATTAAAGACATGTTTCCCATCCCGATCATTGATGAGCTGCTTGATGAATTAGGCGGAGCTATAGATTTTAGCAAGCTAGACCTCAGAGCTGGATATCATCAAATCCAAGTTCACCCACACAATAAGTTTTTTGTACGCATGAAGGCCATTATGAATTTGCGGTGATGTCTTTCGGTCTAACAAATTCTCCATCCACATTTCAAACAACTATGAACTAGATTTTTGCGAGCTATCTTCGTAAGTTTGTAATCATTTTTTTTTATGATATACAAATTTACAACAACTCCAAGGCCAAGATTATGGCACACTCAAAGGTTCTTTTTGTGACTCTCCATGTGTTTTTTCTCACAACCTTTTATGGAATACTTGGGACACATAGTGGCAGCAGGTGGTGTTCAAGCAGAGAAAAACAAATTTAAAAATGGTGCAATGGCCTACACCCTGCACTCTCTGCCAACTATGATGTTTCTTGGGGCTCACAGGATATTATTGTCATTTCATTCGTGACTATGCAACATTAGCTGCTTCAGTCATGGATCTATTAAGTAAGGACGCTTTTGAGTGGACCATTGTAACAATAGAGGCCTTTGAAACCTTTAAGAAAGCTTTGACGAAGGCTTCAATATTACATTTGTCTGACTTCAATACTGAATTCATCGTGGAAACAGATGCCTCCAACGTGGGCATTAGAGCAATTTTGGTGCAAAAGAGTCATCCATGGGCCTATTTCAGTAAGAAGCTTGACCCCTGGCTAAGACCAACGTCAAGTTATATTAAAGAATTATATGCCATAACCGAGGCAGTTCACAAATGGTGACAATACCAATTTAGGAGATTCTTTGTTCTTTGAACATATCATAAGAGCATAAATGAGCTCTTGCAACAGGTCATTTAGACACCGGATCAGCAAATTTTCTTGTGAAAGATTCTTTGCTTTCATTTTCAGATTGATTATAAACCAGGCCAATCAAACTTAGCTGCCGACGATTTATCTCGCCTTCCTATAGATACTTCACCAGAGACTTCAACAAGCATGAAGATAGCTACAACCACAATTTCTGAGCCCATCTCTGAAATTTTAAAGCTTTTGAAGACCGAGAATACTTCGTTTTCAGATATGCAGCGACAGCACAAGCAACCCAGGGAAGGCACTTTACCATGCTCTTATACTTTACATGATGGTGTTTTAATGTTTCATAACAGATTGTACGTGAGTCTTCAGGCTCCCTTACACCACTCTTTGTTGTAGGAATTGCATGCCACACCCATAGCAAGACACCCTGGGGTGAAGCACACAATGGCACGCCTAGGGGTTATTTATTTTTTGTTTTGGCCTAATATGTGTAAGGATGTCAAGCAATTCGTGTCTACGTGCCTCACATGCCAGCAAACAAAGTATCTGACCCAAACACCCACAGGGCCCCTACAACCCCTAGTGATCCCAAATCAGGTATGGGAGGATGTCACAATGGATTTCATTCATGGTCTATCGGCTTTCTAAGTCAGTTCGGAGGCCTATCGATGCAATTTATTGCCACCAAAAAAAGGAGTTATTTGCTGATATGGTGTTAAAGTTGCATGGTTTCCCTCGCATCATCATTTAGATCGAGATCCAATATATTTGAGTCAATTTTGGAAGAAGCTTTTTGAACTCAGAGGCACAACACTTTGTCAAAACTCGGCCTACCACCTGCAGATTGATGACCAAACTGAAGTAGTGAACAAAAGTCTTGAACGGTACCTACGAGCGTTTATTCGTAACAAGCCAAGTTCTTGGGCCACATTACTTTGGTGGGCAGAGTTTGCTTACAATACAAACTACCACAGTGGATTGAAGATAACACCTTATCAAGCGTTAAATGGCTGTCCACCACCATTAATTCCAGCTTATACAAGGGGATCTACTTAAATCCAAGTTGTGGAAGAGACTCTTAATGAGCTGGAGTTACTCCTGAGTCCTCAAGAAATATTTACAGTAGGCTCAATATCGTATGCAACAATAAGCTAATGCCCACAAGTGAGATCTGCAATTCAATGTCGGTGACGAGGTATTGGTTCGTTTATAGCCTTATTGACAAGTTTCAATTGTCCACCGTTCATTCCAATAGCTCTCAAAGTGCTATTATGGCACTTGAGAGAGTAGGTTTGGTTTCTTATAAATTGGAACTGCCCGTGCGATCCCGCATTCATCCGCTGATTCATATTTCTACCCTCAATCCATATGTGGGCAACAACATACCGCTTTACAACCCCAAATAGTGGCATAATGACCAACGTTCTAGTAGTAATCAGGGAGCCGGCACTCGCTCAAAGAGTGTTAATCTATCTGTGATTAACCCGCTTAAAAAAAGGACATGAAATCTAGCATTGATTTTGACTCAACCTCCAAAACAAGATATGGAAAAGGAATTGTTATTAGGGCTGGTTCAAACAGAAACGTAAGATATCCTAAAATGGAGAAAAAGTCTCAAGCCTCCTCCGATTTAAAGATTGTTGATAAGCTACTTTTTTCCAAATGATTTCATTCTAAAATCTTTTATGGAAAGAACAGGTTGTCAACGGCCTTCAGATCCCTCTTCACCAAACTGCAGGAGAAAGGTTGCATCGAGCATGGTGAGGATGATGGCCAAGCAGAGTTTAATTGTCCGGTGCCAGATGATCTTTCTGACATCTCAGGCCTTAATTCCCTTTGGTGCCCTCTTTTTTGGCATCTACAATGCTTAACTGTCGTCTAACTTTCCCCAATTGTACCCTCAGAATATGCAAACATTTCCTGATATCCCCTTTTTTCTTTTATGAAAAGCAACAAACCCAAAATCTCTCACTCAAACACAAAACCGTAAATCCAGGAAATCTTGTGTAATCCCCGAAATTGACTACCCTAATCCTTATTTAACTAAGGCAGCTTGGGGTATCTCGAGAGATGCAGAAAATCTTACGATTTGCCACACCATGAAAGCAGTCCCTTCAAACGTTGCGCGAACTTTTGTCTGTTGTGTGAAGTAATGACTCTCCCACCTGCTGTAAGGAATCTATTAATGAACCATCTTTCATACTCTCCTCTCGCCATCTCGCTAGTACAAATCATCTCCCTCGTCTTGCTTTTGTTTCCCAGTTTGGAATACCTACCGATACCAAAAGTGGATGCTTCATGTTCTGCAGTCCCTAATACCTTTGGTAGCACGCACCATGTTCCTGGAGTGACTATTACAGAAATCTCCCCTCTCTGGCGATAGATCGTCGTGGTAAAGCCCCGATACAGGCCTAATCAGACTCAGACAACCCAAAGTTTAGTTGCAATTCAGCCCGAAAAACATTCACCCCAAGTGAAATACTCCAAGGCCTCACAACAAAATTACACAAAGTTACACTATCGAAAGAATGCATCGAATGTGGTGCAGGTAGAATGCTTGCTGATTAGTATTTTTGTAGGAAGAATCTCGGGTACTCTGACTTTTATAGCAAAATCTCATCAACAAACCCTGCAAACTGTTAGGCTTCATGATTTGGTAGTAAAAGTTTAGATGCCCTCAAGGGACCACTGTGAAATGCTTTGATCCTTGTCCCTATCCCGATTAAAGAATCCCGTAGAATCCTATTTGTTCAGATATACTACATTTTGGGTTAAAATTTTAGAGTTGCCTCTCATGCATTGTCATGAGGACGCATTGAGGGAAATTGTCAAGGCATTAGGAAAGTTTAGCTATGGATGACGAAACAAAGAAGAGGGAGGATACAAAACCACATGCCCGTGTTTAGGTGGAGATAGATCTACTTGAGCTGGAAGTGAATGCAATACAATTGGAAACCCATGGATAATATATGCGAAGTTCCTTTCCACGTTGAAAACCGTCCTCGCGCATGCAAGAGCTGGGGCTACTTTTAATGAATGTTGAGGGAAACTAAGGACAAATCATATGATTCCACACGCTCACCTTGCCACGACTGTTTAGATGGCCCTTCCTCGGACTGGCACATGGTGAATAAATTAAGTCATGCCAGTCCGCCTATACCAGCATCTTCTTCCTTCAAGGACCAATCTCAATGCCTCATGAAGCAACACAAATTGTACAAGAATCAGTCCC
Organism: Aristolochia contorta; assembly: GCA_022405105.1. Classification (NCBI taxonomy): domain Eukaryota; kingdom Viridiplantae; phylum Streptophyta; class Magnoliopsida; order Piperales; family Aristolochiaceae; genus Aristolochia; species Aristolochia contorta. The sequence goes on from CM039667.1 coordinate 18,392,168, forward strand.
CCTAGTTAGCAAGTTGCACACATTGTTCCTGCAGCACAGGAGAATCTATCTAAACTAGTTAATGTGCCTAGAGGTGATGACAACGAGTAAGACCTATGACTGTCCCTCGCCCCACTTGTAGCTATCAATGGAAATCAGAAGCCGAGGCTCAGCTTCAAGCCAATCACATCAAAGATTCCGCGACCACAAGTGCAATAAGCTAGGAGCAAAGTAATACGGTAATTCAAGCCCCATTGCCATCAGACCTATTATTCAGGTAGACACTCAAAAATTTTCAAATGTTGGCAAACAATCAGCAACTTGTAATGAGCCCATACACTACCATGGATCTTGTTCGGGAACATGAATACGCTATATCCTCGGGTAAAAGTATCATTCTGGCAGCAGTACAAACACTCAATGGAGTTAGTCAAGGGCAGGGTTGCAAGTGAGAAGCCGTCCAGCAAATCATACCCCATGGGAAGTCTTTGTCAAAGCCCCAAAGCTAAGTGACATGGCACCCACGGACCACCACATTACGGGTACGATACTCCCACTTATATTGAATTTCTTTTATGGATAGATTTCTTGTTTGAAACATCCGAAGCATCAAACATGTCTTGGCTCTATCTGCTAAAAAAATATAATCCTAAATCACAACCCAGATGTTGTTTTCTTATGTGAAACGAAACTGGAAAACCCCAAAGATATTAAATTCATTAGATTAAGTATCCAAATTTACATTTAATGCCATCACAAGGCCTTAGCGGGGGACTATGTCTCCTGTGGAAAGACAATGTTACTGTCTCTACTTAACAAGCTGATCAATATGGCATCTTTGCTGAGATCAAGACCCAGAAGGGTCTGGAACACCTTGGATTCATCTATCGGCTACCTGATCATCAAATATGGCAGGAAGGAATCCAATCACTTATCCAAGCCACTAGATCAATCTCTTCCCCATGGGCAATAGCTAGTAACTTTAAATGCAACTGTAAAGGTTAATGAAAAGGCACCGACATCCACTCTTTATCAGCCAAATATGGAGTTTAAAAGCTTCATTGAATCAAACGGATGGATTGACCATGGTATGGAAGGTCCATACTTCACATGGATAAACACATGACAGGAACCGTCTCATTGCACCTTTCACACAAACTCACGAAAGTTGATGAGTATTTAAATCAATGGAATAAATCTAGCTTTGAAAACTTTTATAAGAACACTAGACGGGCATTAGGAAAACCTAATCAGATTCAGCTAAGTTTATTGTCAAATCCCTAAAATACAAACCTAATTTGGAAAGAGAAAAATCTCCAACATGAATACATGAGCTTAATGAGAATTCGACACATACATGAATTACAAAAGGCAAGGTAGTATTTTATTATATACGGTGATGAAAACACAATTTTTTTTTACTTTTGCTGAGGTTCGGAAGCAGATAAATCATATAAGAAAAATTGGAACATGTTGTTATTGTACCTTGGAAACAGAGGATGAAATACGAACAGCCGTCTGGACCTACTTTAGAATAATGTTAAGCGTACGGCTCCTGGGTAACTTTTTTGGTACCGTCTAACGTGGATACAACATGTTGAAGGATGATTGGTACTAGGCATGTTGGGTCCCATGCACCGTACGTATAGCATTACTCCCTATTTTAAGGCAGCATACACAAACAACACAGCCGCAAACTTTACACTGCCAAAAATGTCCCATCCGCCGACGGGCCAAAAGGCACCGGCAAAACAAAACAGCCCGTCGGCCGACATCCGACGACGGGTAACATCACGTCGTCGCAACATCCGTAGCCGGATGCGTCACCCGACGCAACAACCCGTCGCGGGAAAAAAAACCCGTCGGGTAACTGAAAAGAGTCAGCCGATGCAGGGACCCGTCGGCGGAGGAAATAGTCCAACGACGGACCTCAACGCGTCGGTGGGAAGGATTCCCCCGACGCATCCCTATTTAGATTACGGAGCAGAGAGAAGAGAGTGAGAAGAGAGAAGAGAGTGAGAAGAGAGAAGAGAGTGAGAAGAGAGAAGAGAGAGAAGAGAGAGAAGAGACAAGAGAGAGAGAAGAGAGAGAAGAGTGAAGAGAGAAGAGAGAAGACAGAGAGAAGAGAGAGTAGAGAGAAGAGAGATAGAAGAGAGAGAAGAGAGAAGAGAGAGAGAGAGAGAGAGAGAGAGAGAGAGAGAAGAGAGATAAGAGAGAGAGAAGAGAGAGAATTAAGAGAGTGAAGAGAGCAAGAACGAGGAGAGAAGAGAGAAGAGACAAGAGAAGAGAGAGATGAGAGGGAGAGAGACAAAGAAAAACACACATTAACTCCACTTACCAGCCTCCATTAGAGTTGTTTGGTTTAAAAATCAGAAGCACAAACCCCATGCCACATACTTCTTTCCCCTTCTAGACACACTGAGAGACAAACAAGAAATGTCGAGAGCAAACTCCCAGATTTTGAGCCATAGATTCTGCACCCAACTCTCCACCCAAGCCGCTCCCTCTCACCCGGGAACCTTAGTAAAACACAGCTCCCGGTTACCCAGGTCCTGCTACAAACTTAATATGCTCCAACATTGCCTCCCAAATCCAATTGCAAAACGAGTTTCCTGCACAGATGTCCACGTAACATCCACCATTGCCTCCCATGCTCCCTTGTTGAATGAAACTAATCCGCCTCCCTCTTCTGCTGTGCCATTATGAAGCCCTCGCTCTAATACTTTACCGAAGGTATTAATGGATGGAAGGGCGCGGGCACAGGGCGGGGGAGGGAGAAGGAGCGCGCGGCGCGGGGGGCGGGGAAGGAGAAGGCGCGGCGCTGGCGCAGGGCGAGGGAGGGAGAAGGGCGGGGCGCGGGCGCAGGCCAGGGAGAGAAGGGCGCGATGCGGGCGCAGGCCAGGGGAGGGAGAAGGCGCGGCGCAGGCGCAGGCCGGGGGAGGGAGAAGGGCGCGATGCGGGCGCAGGCCGGGGAGGAGAATGGAACGGGCGCAGGCCGGGGGAGGGAGAATGGAACGGGCGCAGGCCGGGGGAGGGAGAATGGAACGGGCGCAAAGGCAGGGGAGGGAGAATGGAACGGGCGCAGGCCGGGGGAGGGAGAATGGAACGGACGCAGGGCGGGAGGGAGAATGGAACGGGCACAGGCCGGGGGAGGGAGAATGGAACGGGCGCAGGCCGGAGGAGGGAGAATGGAACGGGCGCAGGCCGGGGGAGGGAGAATGGAACGGACGCAGGCCGGGGGAGGGAGAATGGAACGGGCGCAGGCCGGGGAGGGAGAATGGAACGGGCGCAGGCCGGGGGAGGGAGAATGGAATGGGCGCAGGCCGGGGGAGGGAGATCTAGGGCGCGGGCACAGGCCGGGGGAGGGAGATGGGCACGGGCGCAGGCCGGGAGAGGGAGACAGGCACGGGCGCAGGCCGGGAGAGGGAGACAGGCACGGGCGCAGGCCGGGGGAGGGAGACGGGCACGGGGCAGGCCAGGGGAGGGAGACGGGCACGGGCGCAGGCCGAGGGAGGGAGACGGGCACGAGCACAGGCCGGGGGAGGGAGACGGGCACGAGCTCAGGCCGAGGGAGGGAGAAGGGCGCGGGCGCGGGTGCAGGCCGGGGGAGGGAGAAGGGCACGGGCGCAGGCCGGGGGAGGGAGAAGGGCGCGGGAGAGGGAGAAGGGCGTGGGAGAGGGAGAAAAGAGAAAATTGTCCGCAGAAATTTCCGCCGATGCCGACGCGTGAGCAAGCGTCGGTGGAGACCATTCCCCCGGCTGGTAGTTTTGCGTCGGGGGATTCTTTCTGCGATTAACTTATTTGTCCGCCGACACCTATTGGGTGCGTCGGCGAAGTAAATGTGTATTCCCCGACGGGTTTCAGATCGGGGTGTGCGCCGGCGCTTAAGTTACAATCCGCCGACGCTTGTAAGGGTGCGTCGGCGGACAAAATTGTGAGTTCCCCCGACGGGTTCGTATTTGAGTGCGTCGGCGCTTCAGTTTTGTGTCCGCTGACGCGTGTTATGGTGCGTCGGCGGAAGTCTTTGGTTGTTCCGCCGACGGTTGGGCGGGATTCTGTGAAGTTCCACCGACGATCCTAAAAGACCGTTGGCGGAGTGGTATTCCGCCGACGCAAAATGTCCCAACCGTCGGCGGATAGCACTTTTCTAATAGTGTTAACCCACAATGCAAACTAAATCCCCAGCAGAAAAATGACCTCTGTCAACCAATAATAGAGAGGGAGGTCCGGAAGGCCCTCTTTACCGTGGACCCATTCAAAAACCCAGGCCCTGATGTATTCCATTCCTTTTTCTTTAGCACCTGATCAAGGACGACCTAACCCATAACATGATATCTTTGTTCATGTGCGGTTCTATGGAAAGCAGCCTAAATCAAACATTCATCACCTTAATACCAAAAATCACAGATCCACAGACCATTAGAGACTTCATGCCATAAACTTATGCAATATAGTCTATGGAATCTACTAAAAATATTTGCAAATACACTAAAACCAATTATCACAACTTTGGTAAACTTAACCCAAAAACCGCGTTCATTAAAGGTCATCAAATATCAATTAATATACTTTTAGTGCACAAAATTCTAACCTCTTTTAATTCAAAAAGGGAAAAATATAATTTCTATGGTCTAAAGCTTGATTTACAAAAAGCTTTTGATTGCCTATCTTCTACATCGTACCAAGTTCTTATAAATGGTACTCACATAGACGTTTTGGCCGCAAAGTGGAATAAAACAAGGAGATCCTATCTCTCTTTTTATCTTCATCCTTTGTGAAGAACTTCTATCCTCTAGTATTCAAAAAGATATCTCAGAAAGCAAAATTTATACCTTTGGCCAATTCCCCTTCAAGGCCCACTGTCTACAACCTGCACTTTGCAAACAATATTGTTTTGTTTGCTAAGGCAAAGGCACGATTGGCACACACACTATAGTTATAATAAGCAAAAGTTACTGGAAAAAATTAAATAATTCGAAAACAAACCTCTTTTTTTGCAAAAGGAACCTCAGACTCCCTGAAACAAGAGATTAGTGAAATTCTTCCCTATAATATAATTGGCTCTCTAGGAAAACATCTATGTATATTAATTCCCTCATCAAATATAACTAGAGAAACATACGAACCCTTAATAGAGGCTATCAAAGGTAGACTACAAGGGTGGCTAAAAAAATCTCTACCACTAAGTGGAAGGTTACTTCTCATAAAATTTGTTCTATCTAGCCTCTCGGCTCACCTAATCTTATGCTTTGATCTCCTAATGAATATCTTTTCAAACATTGAAAGACTCTTCAAGGTCTTCTTGTGGACTATTATGGGAACCACAAAATCCACTTACTCAATTGCGCGGAAATTTGTGCATCAACGTCATCGGGCTGCTTAGAAATAAGAAACCTCAAGGCTCTAAGCACGGCTTACTTACTCAAAGTTATTTGGTGAATTTTCTCAGATAGGGAGTCTTTTTGGGCAAAAGTCACAAGATCAAAATATGGATGTTCAATCCATGTGATTGCCCAAAAAAGAAAATATGGTGAATCTTTTTTATGGTTACAAGTGCGCCCGCCCCCTCGGTGTTTTCACAAAATTCCTTAAATACCAAGTAGGGAACGGTAAGGAGATTTCTCTATGGTATGATAGTTGGATTCCTGATTTTGACCTCCTTTAATCAAGTCTTCTGATCGGGTCTGTTCACCCAAGAGATAAGTCAAATTGCATTATGATTTTAAAAGCAAGTCAACCAAATTGAAACACACATTCCTAGCCTCTGGCCAACGGACGTAGTAAATGTCATAATTCAAGCATCAAGAATAAGGTCAAAATTTGATCACCCAATATGGTTCCCAAATCCGGATGAAACTTTTTCAATTAAAAATACATACTATAGGATGTACACAAACTTCAACTCAAAAAGAAAATACGAAAATTTGGTCCCATTGATTGCTTATGGAGTAAAAGTTGGTCTCCGTTTTTTCTTCCAAAGCGTAGGATCTTCTTATGGAAGATCTTGCATGATTGTCTTCCAACGAGCGACATATTGCTCAGGCAGGGTCTTAGGATACAAGATGACTGCACCCTGCGTCAGGCCACGAGCGAAACTGCAACACATATTTTTCTCTTATGTGTTGTTGCCCGTACTGTCCAATACCTAGCACCACCACAATACTCTTTTCCAAACAACTATTACACACCTACAGAACTCTTAAATGCAATCTTTTCTGACCAGAACTGGAGAAAGAAGCCAAATGCACAGGTTTTCATTGTTATCGCTCTATGGGAGTTATGGTGTGAAAGGAATCAGAGGAAATTCACGGGAGTATTGCAGAATGCTGAGCAAATCCATCGAAATATCATGTATTCTGTAAATGATATAGCCAAACAAAGATCCATCTAAGAGCTTGTCTCACCAAAAGTCCCTCGTCTTAACATAAAATGGAGTCGTCCTCCCGCCCATTATATAAAAGCAAACTTTGATGGTTCCAACTTCTTAGATACAAATACAGCAGGTGGGGGGTGATTATCTGCAGTGACGAGGGCCTCCTGCTCTTAATTTCTGCTTCGGCCCTCCCAAAAAGAACAAACAACGAGGCCGAATTACATGCTCTTTTTCTTGCTTTGTCCTTTCTTCATCATTATTTTCCCACTTCACAGGTCATTATCGAGGGAGTGCAATTGTGGCTATATATCAAAAAGTAGCATGGCACTAGCGTTTAACTACTCTGGTAGACTCTTGCCAGGATAGCGTTTAACTACTTCAGCTTGCTTACAGGGAAACCAACTCTGTAGCGGATAGGCTCGCAACAGAGGGATCATCAATGGCTAGTTCGAGAAACTCAAATATCAGGCTCTGGAGGAATGCTGCACCTCACTTCTTGAAAAATCTATTAGTAGATGATTGCATGAACAATGGGCTCAGCCCAGATTTAACTTTCTCAAATGGTTGAATTACTTTAAGTGCTCGTGACTGTATTACTCTTCTTTAAATAGCAATCATCTTCCATTTGATAAAAAAAAAAAAAAAAAAGTTCTCCGCATTATGAAAAAGGGTCCTTTTCAAATCTCTACTCGAGTCTCAGAATTGGATTGCCCCAAATAGTACAATTATGGTGATCTCATAATCTAGACCATAAAAGTCAAACAATTCTTTACGTACCATGAGACTTATCTAGCATATATGCCAAATTACGTAAGAAAAGAAAAGACCTTCTCGCTGAAAGACTTTATATACAAATTTTGTGCATAATTCAGCTTTAATGATAAAAAGAATTTTCATGAAGTCTTACTAAGCCTCTGACATATCAACATTTGAGAGATTATCTTATCAAGTTTGTGAATGGTCAAAGCAGGAAGCACGGATTTGATGATTCGTTACTGGCCTTTGCCATGACATCACTATCGAGGTCGATCAAGTGTTTTGGACAACTAAACATGCCTAAGTAAATGGTTAGCTCTAGTGCTAAAACACAGGTATTTTAGTTATACCCTTCTCAATTGGGCACATAATCACAAACAGAAACTGTTCTAATTGCATATTCACAATCAGGTGACCAACTATTCCGCCCTCAAAGACCACTCTCTACAATGGTAGTCAATGTCACTTATTCAATTACCTCCTAAACCATTCAAGATGATGCCAAATAAAGAGATGAATGCCATGTGCACCAAAGGTTGTATTTTCATTACGACGTGTACAATTTAAATGTACTATAAATACTGACATATGTAGTCATCCTCTTAATAGAGGTAGCGCCCACCTTTGGGAAGTTGGAAAAGTGTCTCGACTTATACCATCTAGAACCACTGAGATTAAAGTCATGACGAAAATGATTAATTCTAAAGATTGAATTCAGTTCCATCTGGAATGACCAACCACTCAGGAGAGCAATTAATCAAACATCTAGCCCATCAGATTTACTTAATATTTTCCACTTAACACTCCCCTTTATGTCATAACTTATTTATAACATGCCTAAGATGTGGGCACAAACTCCTAAGGAACCACGTAACTTTGGGTTTCGCCTAGAAAAGTCCACAAGTATACTCGCTTCATGGAGACCTAAACAAACTAATTAGTTGTGTCGCCATGACAGCCATTAAGCCGGTTCTGCAAAAGATAATCAGAGATGGTGTCTTTAAAGAAGGCACATTACGATGGCAAGACTGAAGAAGAATTTCAACATAATCCGATATCCACTATCAGTCCAGCATCATGGAAAAAACTTATTGCTTATTGGAATGATGATAAGATGTTGGAGATATCCAAACTCAACAAGGTCAACAAACCACGAATGAGATCGACGCACACACTTGGGTCAAAGTCCCTAAGTCGTTTTTATGAGGAGGAGGTAAGCTTGCAATCCACATTATTTTTTGTTTATGTACATATCTTATTGAATTTCACAAGTGATCTTAGTAAAATTGGTTTTCAATTCAGTAAGCAGCCAAGAAGGACAAATTTAGCTACGTGGAGTCTTACCTCCTAGCTCATAAGAGGAAAGATGGAACTTATCCAAATGAAAAAACGACTTCAGTATGCGTAAGTGCTCGTATCTATTTGTTTGACTAATAATATTGACATGCTCTTATACTAATATATGTTTACATGCAGACCCAGGTTGAGACGGTTGCAATTGAACAAGAAGTACACCGGTCAAGGATCCAGTAGAAGTGATACCTGTGCTGGACAAGGTGTTTGGGGGACACCACGGTGGCTATGAGTGAGGGTTTGGGCCTGGTGCGCTCCCACGGAGGGGTACATCTGTGTCTACTGCTATGAACACCATTGAGATTGCGGCTCTCAGAGCAGAGTTGGAAGCAGAAAAGAGAGATAAGGAGTTCCTGAGAGAAACATTGCAGAGTGAAAAGGAAGACAGATAAAATGAAAGAAGAAATGGAAATAATGAAGCAACAAATGATGGCTGTAATGCAATGGCAAAGATTTAGGGAGTCAAGTCCTGGTTTGAGATCCGTCACAAATTAAAAATCAATTGCATTAACATTCTGACTCCTCTCACTAACTTACGTGATGATGTTATTTTAGCGGAATCATCTGTTCAACGTAGGCGGGGCTAGCAACTATCTATGCCTCTATCATCCATGTTTTTTAAGTATTTCATATACGTATACGTCTGCTAGAACTTAATTATGTATGTTTGATTTGTGTGTGAAATAGATTATTGTACCATCTAGCAGTTACATGTTTAATTTTGCTTTTTAAATTATGTTAACTTTTGATAATCTGTGAGGTTTTCAAATTTTAATGTGAAATAGATTTTTTTATGTGAAACAGGTTTTAGATAATATGTCTTTGTATTTGCTTGAGGTTTTCAAATTTGAAGTCTCAAGATCAAATTTGTTTGATAAAATATGTCTTTGTATTTACAGGGTAATGAAGCAGGCTATGCTGTCAAGAAGAGGAATGTCAGTAATGTGGGTGAAAACAACAGTTGAGAGTAATGCCAGTGCAGCGCTGCTATATTTTTTTTGTGGTGAATTTTTTTTCCTATTGTTATAACTGAGATGGTGTTTGTTGCGAAATATATTTTTTGTGGTGGATCGATAATAGCTAAGATGATGTTTGTTGTGATGGAATTTTTGTAAGTTATGTTTAAATTTTGGATATAAACTGAGATGTTGTTAGTTTTTGGTTGAGATCATGTATTCCATTGATACCAGGTTGTTTATAATTACTGCAGGTAGTGTTTACAAGCCAGAGTCTCTTAAATGAGCAATATATGAAATAAAAAAACACTATCCCGACGGGTTATTACCGTCGTCTACAAACTCCATATATTAGGCCAACCAAAATAAACCGTCGTCGAATGGAATAAAAATGGACGACGGGCAAGGGTCATCTAGCGAAGGAGAAGAATATCATTTCCATTGGCTGACGGAGGTACACCGTCAGCCTAAAGACATGTGTTGACGTGTAGAACCCGTTGTGAATCGAATTAAAACGGACGACGGGTAAGAGTTGTCGAGTAAAGCTCATGATAATAGCCCGACAGTCATATACCGTTGGGCCAAATTTTTGACTCAGCTAGATAATAGCCCGACAGTCATATCCCATCAGGCCAATTGTTTGACTCGACGACATGAACCCATCACTCACTTCTCTCTCGACGACTCAAGCCCGTTGACTGGGTCCAACTGTGTCAGCGATATAAACCCGTCTTGTGAATGCTTCTTCACGACGGCACTAACTCATTGGGAGAGTGTATCTATCTCGATGATAAAGACCTGTCGGTTGGAAAATTATATTCCGATGACAAATCACCATCGAGTGTAATCTTCTATCTCGACATATATAACCCGTCGGGGGTCTGTTTCCTTTCTAGATGCTAAACGACCGTCGTGATCGCTTTGCTTACCGCCGACTGTCAGTACCCGTCATTATGTTAAAAAATTGCAGACGGACGTTTACCGTCAGGCAAATGCTTGCCAGATCCGGTAATGACCCGATGGTCGTTTCTCATCGGGAAGTGATGACCCAATGGGTTTGGCTGTTGAGCCGACGGTGTTACACCACCAGGCGAAAGGTGTTTTCTACCTATGTAAATTTCCTCTCCAACAAAACCAACTCTAGAACCATATTAGCATCTTCCATCCCAAAATTACTTTCTTCTCAGTGTAGAGTTTCTTCCCATTAATAGATAACAAGGATCAACTGATTTCATAGAAAATTAATATTCTGATAAAGCAAACCAATCAATGAGGTCATTGCACCACTTGCATGTTGTACTAGCATATTTGATGCGGTTAGAGCATCCAACCAAAATTGTTTTAAAGAAAAGTGTGTTTTCAAGGAAAAAGCTCGTGGAGCAACTTTTATAACAACTAGTTAAGAGCCGTCCCTTCTTTAACCAAAGAGTTAGCCCTAAAACTAGCTGATCTAACTGCATGATTCCAAGATAAATATAAGACCTCCGTAATTATATAATTTCATTTATATACTTAAAAGAGTGTATGGTGGAGCTTTAAAACCTAAGTAACACCAAATCACATTATTGAGATCCAAAGTAACTTTCTTGTAAGGATATAGAAGCATTAATCCGCAGTTTCCATGAAGTGGTTAAAGTTCTTATGCACCTCTAAGATATGACTATTAAAAACTTCACACTTTCGCACACATCTTCTCTTACTTAGTTCGCTTCCCCATCAAGATGTAAAACCTCAAAGTATAATAAGACAGTACTGAATCTACTGATATCACTTTAATAAAATAAAACAGGGTTGTAAAAAATGTTCTATGCATATTTAATCTTGTCAACGAAACAGTACTATTCGCTCTTAAAAAACTAAAGGAGATACATAAACGGTCAAGATGGGGCTCCGCTTAGGTGGGTCTTAACTTTCATGAACACAGGGAGGGTAGGGACCCAAACCTTAATAATGAGAAGAAAAATAATAAAGTGCAAGATAACAAATGATAGATAAACAGATCAATTAATGATGAGTTGTGCCAACTTAGAGGCGAATATTTTTTATTTCAAGTAAAAGGAAACAGATGTGTGCAACAATGACCTCCTAACACTCCCTCATCCTCAAAAGTACTGACAGAATCCTAAAGGGGCCCTACCCACGTTCATCTTCCTGTTACATGCAACACCGAGAAACAGGCAGGGAGACGTGGGGGCAACGTTTCCACCACTTAGTATTAGATTGTTCAAACTCCAAAACATTTTATATATATATCTATATATATATCTATATATATATATATAGATATATAATATACTTTGGGTTATACAAACATGACATAGAGTAGTATACTATTCTAACTCAGATTTTCGAGTATATTTGCGTAGAGCATACTATTTTGACTCAGATCTTCCGGTACATGACATAGAGTATACGATTCTGACTCAAATTTGGGAGTATTGATCGAACTCAGCCGACTTAGATTTGCAAGCATACAATTCATCCAACTCGGCCGAGCCGACTTGGATATACATGTATACAATTGATGGAACTCGGCCAATCCCACTTGGATGTACATGTATACAATTGATGGAACTGGGCCAATCCCACTTGGATATACATGTATACAATTGATGGAACTCGGCCAATCCCACTTGGATTTCCAAAGTCCGACTGAGTCAGACTTTTTTGAGACAAAAACGTTGCTTTAAGAAATTACTTTCCTCCTCGGATCACGTGCCATCATCTACTTTTCTTTTTCTTTTCTCTGCTGACCATGATAGCATCATACATCAATGGCATCCCCTTTCCATAATCCATGCAGCTAAATCCGGCTGGCCTCAAGGACAGAATCCCACTTCAGACATTATCATGAATAAAGAAAAGAGGAGACAGTGATCAACTACCCACTACCATGGTCCAAACTGGTAATAAACAGAACACTATATAATTCTGAGAGAGCAGAACTAAGGAAAACCAAACTTAAATGTATCATAAATAAATGTGCTTACAGATTTTGGAACCAGTCAACAGATATACTACAAATCAACCTTGGTTGTTTTCTTTTTCTTCTTTTACATTTCTACATTCTATTCTCCTAACTCGTAATCAAAGAATTGGAAACCATAAAGAAAAAATAGCCCCTTCTGCCTCCCGATCACAAGAGTACCACAACCATTTCAAAACAGGAGATAAGAAGCTAATAAGAGTCAAGACAAACACTTGTGCTCTTCCATCACATTCCAAAATCAACTTGAGAAGTAAAAACTTCACACCTTCGCGCACCCAGATCAGGTCCTGTCTGGCTCCTTCACCGAGCATTACCGGAGGCGAACGAGTGTGGAAATGCTGATGGCTCCACAGAAGTTTGAGAGTTCCCATTTCGGCTGAAAAGGAAGTCCCCTGTCAGAGAAGTGCCTTCATTAGCTTGCCATCTCTCCACCGCCTGGGATAGACTCATTTGGAAACTCGAACTCGTGGCTTCGTCTTCATGATCAGGACTTGCAGGTCTCCACTGTTCAACTAGAGGGGCCAAGGTATTAACGGCATGGCCCATGTCAGGTCTCTGGAATGGATCACGGGCAGTGCAGTGACCTGCAAGCTCTGCCACCTTGCATATGCTTGCAAAGGTTTCTTCATCCGGGTTCAGAGTGGCATCCAAGGCCTTCAGCATGTTCTCCTTATTAATCATAACCCTGCGGAACCAAGTCACCAAATGGGTTCTATCTTCGGGTTGAGACTCGTCCAGCACTTTTCTGCCAGCAATTAGTTCCATAAGGATGACACCAAATGAGTAGACATCTGCTTTAGTAGTAACCCTCCCTGTTGCTGCAGTGCAAAATCAAATTGTTCAGAACAATACAACTACGAACAAAGATGAACATAATGGATATAAAACATTTGACAATTTTTTTGCTTTTAGAAAAACATTTGACAATTTAAACAGAAATAAATGCAATACAACCATCTGGCCTCCTGTTCTTCTAGATTTCAGGTTTGACATGGAATAGATACAAAGAGCAACAGCATTTTTAAAGATATAAAAACAATGCAATCTAGAACTTCCAGCCAAGTTACAGACCCTAAAGAAAAAGCAGTAATGTCACATTCTGAGAAACATCGTAGCAGTGAAAGGATCTAAAGATAATATTTTTGAAAAAAATGAAGAAAAGAAGCCAATTTTGATTAATATATGCATATTCAAATGAAAGGCAGGGTAAATGATTGAGTCCTGTGCTCCTCAACAGTCAATAGGGAGGAAAGGGGAACCCTCAAAGCAGAATCTAGAGAAATTGAACTCAAGAAATGATCAATAATCAGCAGAGGTTCATAAAAAAACAAACATATGTGGAAAAATCTATAAAAGGTAGGTATCAAAACAAGCCAAAGAAGCACTTACCACAGTACTCAGGTGCAAGATAACCAAATGTTCCTGCCAACCTGGTCTCCACAGAATACTTCCCATCAGGAGCAAGCTTCACCAGACCAAAATCAGAAACCTTCCCTCTCATATCATCAGTCAACAGTATATTTGAAGGCTTCAAATCCCGATGTATAAAGCTTGTCTGTGCTAAGCTGTGTAGATACTCAACCCCTCTAGCAACATCAAGAGCTATAGTGATTCGTTGTTTCCAAGTCAAAGGTTCATACCCAAGCTCTCTCCACTCAAACAGATGCTGTCCCAAAGTCCCCTGAGGCATGTACTCATAAACCAACAGCCTCTCATTTGCTTCAACACAGTAACCAGTGAGGGACACCAAATGGCGATGCCTGACCTTAGTAAGAACAGCAATTTCTGCTTGAAATTCTGCCAGCCCCTTTGAGCTCACCACTGATGATTCCATTCTCTTGATAGCAATCTATGCTCCATCCTGAAGTATACCCTTGTAAACTACACCGAATCCACCTCTTCCCACAACATAATCTTCGCTGAAGTTGTTTGTGACCCTTCGAAGAACATGAATTGAAAAGATCAGTCTCCCGGATTCAACCATTTGGACATCAGTATGGCCACTGCTTCCATGGCTAGTTGGCTCACTTATTAGTGCACCGTTCCCGTTTGAGCTAGCCACTTCAATCTTCCCTACAGATTGCTTGATGAGAGGACTGTGACCCCCTCTAGTTTTCATACGTTTCCTGACATATATCAATATACAAACCACAATCACAACCAACACTGCTACAATAACTATTAAAATAATCCATCTAGTGGCAAACGAAGAAGTTTTGTTTTCAGATCCATTCGGCAAGATACCCTCCCCACCGGGGGCACCAGAATCTGCACCCGCACCTCCACCTCCTCCTCCTGGTGGCACGTCCTTCCCAATTAAAGGGTTACCAGATAAGTTCAAAGCGACATGATTTTCAAAATCAGGTATTTTCCCACTAAGATTGTTATTGGAAGCATCCAGGATTTGCAAGCGAGCTAATTGTGTCAATCTGTCCGGAACCGGACCTGAAAGACTATTATCATTCAAAAACAACTTCGTGAGTGTAGTTATGTTTGCAATGTCAGGTGAGATGGTGCCGCTCAAATTCTGCTTCCCCAGGGTGAGCCCAATGATGTTACCTTTAGGATCGCAAGAAACGAAGGTCCAACTACTGCATGGATCGTTGCCTGCCCATGCAGTAGCAAGCTTTTGAGGGTACCCAAACCCTTTAGCGACAGATAACAGAACCATTACCTTTTGATCGCAGGGGTCTGGATGAGGGTTACAGAATTTGTTGTTGCCTAGTTTGTCTGCATCAACCTTGATTCCATCAGGCACTTCGGGGAAAGGCCCCTGCAACAAGTTGTTCCCCAGAGAAACGTTCTTCAAGCTCCCCAAAGAGAAGAGCGAAGAGGGTATTACCCCAGTCAAGACGTTGTCGCGGAGTTGGAGGTCGAAAAGCGAGTCGCATTTCGACAGATCTGGAATCGGACCCGTGAACGAATTGGCGTGAAGCCATACCTGGGTGATTTGCGTCATGGAGGAGAGCACGTCGAGGCCACCCGTGAGCTTCGTTGGGGAGATCTGGTTGTTCAGAATGAGAGACTGAATGTTGGAAGACGCAAAGGAAGAAGGAAGCCCACCTGTCAAATTGTTGTACGAGAGTCGCAGAGACTGCAAATTGGGCAACTCGCCAAAGAAGCTGGGAATGGAGCCGGTAATGCTGGCATTGGAAGCAGAGAAATCGGCCAGGTTCGTCGAGTCCGCCAGATCGTGGGGGATCTCCCACGGAGCCAGCTTGTTGTCATCGAGGCTCAGGGAATGAAGACTGGTGAGGCCGGAGAAGAAATCAGGGGGAATGGAGGTGAAAGAGTTGCCATCGAGATAAAGCTGCTGCAGATTGCCCAACTTGGCGAGACTGGGCAAGGGGCCCTTGATCCCATTCCTCTGGAGCTGTAACACTCTGAGATTAGAGAGCTTGTTCAGTTCTTCCGGAAGAGAGCCCTCGAGGCCCTTGGATGCCAAATTGATGGACACCACCCGACCGTCCTCGCAGTTAACAGAACGCCACCCTGGGTTACAGGGATCCCCCGCAGCGGACCATCCCGGCGGACTCAGCAGCGTCGCCAACTTCCGCATCACGCCGACATCGTCGGCGTTGGTACCCTGCGAGCTCGACAACGGAGCAGAGAGAAAGATGCAGGTAACACAGAGGAGGAACGGAATCGCACGCCTCCTCGGCGCCCCTCTCATGACCCCTTTCAGGCCTATGGAAGAAGCCGCTAACCAGAAAGAAAAGAAAGAGACTCCTTCCACCCAAAGACGCCCAACAAGAACCCAAAAATGTGTTGGGCAAAGAGAAAAATACCCAGAAACGCACGGACAGGAAAACAGAGAAACAAAAATAAAGAAAGGGTTTTTATGTTTCGATCGATTTCTGCTCGGTAATCGGCAATGCAGCTGCAAACCAGCGAAACAAACGCAGAAACGAGATGGGTTTTTCACTCAGCGCCTTCCTCAAGCTCCGGCCCTCTTTTTCTCTCCTCTCTTCCTTTCCTTTTGTCTGCCTTTCTCCTCTCTGCCTCTCTGCCTCTCTGCCTCTCTCCTCTCTCCTCTCTGCCTCTCTCCTCTCTCCTCTCTCCTCTCTGCCTCTCTCCTCTCTCCTCTCTGCCTCTCTCTCTCTTTCTTCAAGCTGTGACGCCAAAACGCGTGGCTTTCCTCATCAGGGAGGAGGCTCACTTTTTTTTTTTGTGGGTCTTCTCAATAATCCAAGCAAAACCTCGCTGGATAAACAAATCTTCCACTTCTCTCAAAATTTCTCTCTATCCTCCGCCACAACACAACGTGTCGCGCCGAATTCTTCAGAGTCGGATCGACCAGATCCAAGGACAAACGTCTTTAACAGCCGACTTAATGCCCAATCAAAGGCAGATAAGTTGGCCTTTATCTTCTCTGGCCTCCACCCGACATATGGCACGACCGAGATACTTGAGGTTCGCAATCGAAACGGTAATTTTGTACGATCCATCGACGTTTGTGATTTGTTCAAATAATTTTCATTAAAGCTAATGATTGCTTGCGAGGTCATTGACTGAGTTGTAAGTCGTAATACTTCTTAACTAACTCTCTTGTTTTATTGAAGAAAGATCCAGTTAGGTTACACAAGGATCCAATTATGTTACGATATACAAAGGGCGCCTTTGACTAAGCTCTTGGGAGCTAAATACTACAATTCTTTGGATGAAAAAGTTGTTCTTTGGAAAACAAATATATTTGGATACATTTTTTTAGATAAATCTGTCTTCAAAATAGAAGATTTTATGGATTAAAAGACATCCAAATTAAAAACTTTCAAAGAGGATGTCAATAAGGCATAGGAAGACAAATCTCACCCTCCCCTCTTCAATGTGTCCAAGAATCACTATGAACTATGTACTTATTAGCACCCTCATTTAGATAGTGTTCTAATATTGATGCTTTCATTCTATTTTTTTTTAAATTTCTTATTAAAGTAAAAAAAAATTTTTTTACTTTGTTTATTTTTTTTCTTATTTTTGTTAATTCAAGTAATTGTCTAGAATTCATTTCGGACCTAGGCCATTTGTACCCAATCCCCACTTTTTCTTAAATCGAGTAGCAGATAAAAAAAATGAGGTATAATTGGTTGAGATATAATCTAGGTTAACAATATTTAACTAGTGGTTAAACAAGATATGTTACTACCATAAATCTAGGTTTCTTGTCATTTAAATGTGTCTTCTTTAGCTGAAAAGAGGGTTTAATTCTTAAACAATCTCTTTTACCAATAACCTGTCGTCCCAATTATTGATGGATCAGAAATGAGTTTTGTCACTTTAGATTAAATTTTAGGTAAAATTACATGTTTGGTAAATGGAATGGATGACGTAATGCTTATTTTGTACCCCCACTTACTTGAATGGATTTTTCGTAATTTCCAAAAGAGTAATACTAGGTGCACCTATGCAGAGCACCTATCCCGCATACAACCAATATAAGCCCTTAAAAAATATTTTTTTATATAAAATCCTATATTATAAAGGATAAACCCTAGGCATCAATTGTTTAGACTAAGTATGTGGGATGAGTACCCTGCAATAGGTGCAGCTAGCATGTTTCTTTCCGAAACAATATCTCAAAACCTAGATTTCCTTTTATCTCGAAAAAGAGGATTTTAGAGGATTTTCATGATTTACAAATCCTTTATGTTTGAAGTTTTGTTGTGATCTTTTGTTTGTTTAAATATTTTTAGAATATTTTTAGTTTAAAATTTGGCAAGTATTTGATTCCATAAGTCAAGAAGTTATATTTAGATAATCTGGTTGGTCCTTATCTAACACGTTCTAGATATTATATAGTTTGTTTAAATACTTTATAAGGACTGATGTAATAATTATCTATTTAGTTATTTTAGTAATTTATAGTTTTAAATTTGATTGGTCTAGTTATATTCAAACTAAGATGTTTAATATCCATTTATTTAAAGAAAACCGAATGCCCCATTTTCAATTAGGATAAAAGGGTAGAAGAATATGGACAGGAAAATGGAACAGATAACAAAAACCCTTTATCCATTTTGTTTTCTTATCTATTTAAAGTCCTAACAAAGTACATGTTGAATTTTGTCCTCATCTCAATCTTTTTAAAATTTAGGACTGGTTGAAGAGGACTAGGATCTGGTGCAAAACAGGGTTACTCCTCCCCAATCAGACAATGAATGAGGGCACGCCTGTGCACAAACCAGCTGTATACCTAAAAGCTGCTCTTTGGATGAAAGAGTCACCCTTTGGATAACAACAGTGGTCTGATGCACTTCCTTTTGGATAAAACTGGTGATATGCGTACTACCAAATTTTATTAATGTGAGGTTTACGTGGCATCATCGTTGGCAGTCCAAGTAAGAGATAAAGTAGGAAGAAAAATGCTATGGGTACCGAGACAGTACTCGGGCCGAGTACTGTCTCCGACGTGGTCGTGTGCTGATTCAGAATGGAAACCAGCAAGCACCGTCAGGGTTCGGGAAAAAATTTCCCGAACCTCACGCCCGCTTCTTTCTTTCCCTCCGTCCCGCGGCGTATCTCTCTCCCGCGACGTCTCCCCCTCCCACGGTGGCATCCCTCCTGCTTCCTCCCTCAGCGGCATCCCTCCCACTTCCTCCCTCGGCGGCATCCCTCCTGCGACGTCCCTACCTCCCGCGGCTTCCCAACGGCAGCCTCCCCACCGCGGCGTCCGCATTCATCGTCCCGCTAGGTGTGCCATGTCGAAGGCTCGCCAACAAGATGAAGCATATGGGCAACCTCCCGCTTTTTCCTTCCCGCCCTTTCCCTCTAGCTCTCTCCTCCCACTCCCTCCCTCCCGCCTCTCCTCCCGCCTTTCCCTCCCGCCTCTCCCTCCCGCTCCCTCCCTCCAGCTCCACTCCCTCCCTCGTGCCTCCCTCCATAGTGCCTCCTCCCTCGTGCCTCCCTACCTCATGCCTCCCCACCTCTTGCCTCCCTACCTCTTGCCTCCCTACCTCTTGCCTCCCTACCCATTGCCTCCCTCCCCTTGCCTCCTCCCTTGCCTCCCTCCCCTTGCCGCCGTCCCCCTTGCTGCCGTCCCCCTTGCTGCCGTCCCCCTTGCCGCCGTCCCCCTTGCCGCCGTCCCACCACTTGACGCCCTCCCGCCACTTGAACAGTCAATACATGAGCCGAGGCACACTGCTGCAGTATCAAAAGGCTGATGGAGAAGAAGCAATTCAGAACGAGAAACAAGTCACAGAGGTTTATGTTTGATTCTGAATTTTATTAACTTTTTTTTCAGATGTTTTTCTTGACAAAGTAATTTTAAATTCTATTCTTTGTAGCTTTTATTTGGGAATACATTGTTTAGTGTAGGATTTTAATTATGAAATGAGCCATAGAGGTTTCCTTTTGATTCAATCTTCTACATTGTATCTTTTATGCTTGTGAATTTCTGCCATTTGCTGTGGCATGTTTGCTAAGGTTATATATGTTTTTTGAGTTAACTATCTATCTATTAAATGCAAGAATAGAAGTCGATGTTATAATGAGTGTGAAAGTATTTGGAGAATTACTTAGTTTTGATGTGTATGAAAACCTTGTTTTGATGCTTGAACCAATTTTATTCTTTTCTTATAAATTTCGTGTTATAACTGTAGGGAATGACTAGTGGCTGTCTAAAAGAAGAATTTTGGATGATAGTAAAAAGTATTGATTTTGGATGAACCGATTGTTCATGAAAAAAATTGTGAAGAAGTACCTCATCATCAAAATTTAGTTGAAGAAAAATATGGAACCCCTCGATTGGGATTGTTTTTCACTACCCGGGAAGATGTAGAAAATTTCTATGGTCTATATGCTCAACGTGTTGGATTTCTAGTCATAGAAAATATGGTACATGTGAAGTGTTTACACTTGCATGTGATAAAGAAGGTAAGCCAAGACATAGAAGTAAAAATCCTTACCTTTCAAGACCATCAGCAAAAACAAATTGCAAGTCCAAAATTATTGCAAGGAGGCACGAAGATGGGTTTTATTATTTGAACTTTGTTCATCTTGATCATAACCATGTAGTCAGCCCAACAAAGTCACGGTTTTACAGATCGAATAGAAGGTTGCCCAATCATGTAAAGAAAAATCTTGAATATAATGATGATGCAGGTGTGCGTACAAACAAATCTGTTCAAGTATGGGCAAAGAGAATGGGAGGGTTTGACAAATTGAGCTTTTCAGAAAAGGAATGTAGAAATTATGTAGAGAAAGTGAGACGATTGAAGTTTGGTGAGGGAGATGCTGAAGCTATTCATAATTATTTTGTTAAAATGCAAAGGAAATATCCAAGTTTTTTTTATGCGATTGATATAGACTCTGAGAGCCGGTTGAAAAATGTTTTTTTGGGCTGATTCTAGATCAAGAAGTGCATATCAATATTTTGGAGATGTGATATCTTTCGATACTACGTATTTAACTAATAAATACGACATGCCATTTGCACCTTTTGTTGGTGTTAACCATCATGGTCAATCAATACTACTAGGTTGTGCATTGCTTGCTAATGAATGTATTGAGAGTTATTCTTGGTTGTTCCAAACATGGCTAAATTGCATGTCTGAGATTCCCCCTAAAGCAATAATTATTGATCAATGTAAGTCAATACGTGCTGTCGTTGCCATTGTATTTCCAAATGCTCGTCATCGTTTGTGTTTGTGGCATATTATGAAAAACATTCCACAAAAGTTAGGTTGTCTCGATGATTACAAGTCTATTAAGATGAAATTAAAGTCAATCGTGTATCAATCATTGAGAATAGAAGAGTTTGAACAAAATTGGTTGAAGTTGATTCAGGAGTTTTAACTTGAAGAAAATGAGTGGTTGCGATCACTAAATGAAATTCGAATGTATTGGATCCCTGTTTATGTGAAAGACATTTTTTGGGCAGGTATGTCTACAACTCAACGAAGTGAAAGTATGCATGCTTTTTTTGATGGGTATATTCATTCCAAGACTTCTTTAAAGCAATTTGTTGAAAAATACGACTTTGCATTGCAAAGCAAATATGAGAAAGAAGCATTGGCCGATTTTTACTCATTCAATATGAGTCCACCGTTGATATCTAAATTTCATATGGAGAAGCAAATGAGTGAGATTTACACATTTGATATCTTTAGGAAGTGTCAAGATGAGATGAAGGCTTTATTATATTGTCATACTTTAGTGGAAAAGGATGGATTTGTTTCTACACTCGAAGTTTTAGAACAAGTTATGAGAAAAGATGGAAAAAGTGTTGAGCAAATGAAGTATGCAGTTACATTTGACGAAAATGAACAAAATATTTGGTGCATTTGTCGTTATTTGAATATAGGGGTATTCTTTGCAGACATGCTTTATCAGTGCTAAGTTTTTTCCAGGTGTTTGAAATTCCACCTCGCTATATTTTGCCTCGTTGGAGAAAAGATTTTAAGTGTTTACATGCATTGGCTTCTACTACTTCGGTAGTTGATAATTCCTTGGAACGATCTAAAATCGTATACATGCATTGCATGGAGCTTGCAGAAGTACCTTTGGATTTTGGTGATAGATATGATATGGCTCTGAAGTTACTAATTCAATTCAAGGAGACACTGCTATAGAAAAAACTCACTTTTAGAAGCAGTAAAGAAAATCATAATCATGCTACAACTCTTGGTAGCTTAGATGATGTAGCATGTGGAATAGAATTTGATGATCATACTGAAGAGAAGAAAAACAAATCTGGGAAGATGGTTGATCCAATCCCAGTCAGGAGGAAAGGTAGACCACCTGTTAAGAGGAAGCAGTCAATAATTGAAAAAGTGTGCACTAAACAAAGAAAAAAGGTGTGTTATAATTTTGTCTTTTTTTTAAATGTATGTTATAATTTTGTCTTGACATTACTGTTTATATATATTTTTATTTAGATAAGACCTTAAAAGTTGTGTAAGCAGGTTTCTCAAAGAAAAAACAATGTAGGTGATGGTCAGAATTTGGAAAAGCATGATACACCAACATGGACGCAAGTTACTACTGATCTGAGTGCCTCTACAAATTTCACTAATTTTTCTGGTTTGTAATAAAGTATTTCTTTTAATACTGATTTGAGTGCCTCTACAAATTCAAGAATACTGTTTTGTTCTTACCCTGTCACGAATGGATGGTGCACCAGTGTGATGATGAAGGGTACATCTTTCGATTTAAAGAAGTTTGCAAAGAGAAGAATCAGCTTGGAATTCTACAAAATATAGGCTACCCAAGAAGATTGATGTTTTGTTTGTTTCTTTTAGTTTTAAAATTGTTAGAACAAAAGTTACATTTTTATTTTAAGTTTAATGTATGAACAACCATTGGGTGTTTATTATGGCTGCAAGAAGAAATCCAGAGTTGAGTATGATCTGTCTCTTACGCATATCTAAGATCTTTACTAAATTTAAACCTGAACAGCACAAAGAAGAAGAGTTCAACAAAGGACTTAATCATAAAAAAAATTTGGATCTTGGTGGATTCGAACCACCATCCTCTCAAAAGAAACTTTTGAGTGCTCTTACCATTTTGAGCTTAAAGATCCAGAAGAAAGCCAAGTCAACTTGTAAACTGTCATTATTCAATTAATAGTGGACTAACTCTCTCATTATTCAAATGCCAACTCATATTCTTGCTCAAGGACAAGCTCGAGCTGAAGCTTCAAGGGAATCCCATTCCACCTCTGTTTGCACCTATCTATCACAGTACCAGTATCAAGCATCTCTATATTTATCACAAAACCCAGCACATTGCAATGATCATATACCACACACATGTCAGTTACCCCCCTAAAGAACAAGCTGGTCAGCACGTTATACCGAACTGGAACAGACAAAGAAAGGAAGGAGAAGTGATGCTCCTTCTGTTGGCAACTATAGCATCAAATATGATTCCACAACATACACCTCCATGACTTATTTAAAATATGATTCCACAGAGGTATCCCTGCGTTTTGGGATAGCCACTGCAGGAGTATGAACTCACCTTTGAAAAGTATGCCTCCCCTCCTACGACATTGTCACTGAAATACATGAGCATTGTTGCTATCCTCTGCCCTCCACGCTTCAAATTGAACTAAATTCAAAAGAGCATTCAGAACATTCCACAAATTCATAGGAAGTAATAAGATCCAAAAAATGAACACAAAGATACTTACAGTATGAACAAAATAGTCAAGATGTGGTCTGTAGTATTGACTCTTTTCATACCTGCACATCAAGAGATGTTAGCCCAGAATATAGAATTGATTCACATTTATATGGAGTATTTTATTTTTCAAAGATGATAGACTAGTTACTAATCATAGACCAGTTACTAATCATTTCATGCTAAACCAGTTACTAATCATTTTATGCTAAACCAATAATGGCAAAATTGTCAATGGCTCAAAAAGTGCTTAATTGAGACTTGAGTGTCAATCCTTCCTTCAGTAATCATAAAATTATTCGGCTCTTCCTAATCATAGAACACCAATTGTTCCTTCTGTTCAGATAAGAATAGAAAAATTTATGCTCTAAAACACTAACCTGAACTATGGGATACAAATATAAACTGAATAAAACACAGACCAAGTTGAAGGAGGATTATACAAATATAAACTGAATAAAATTAAACAGCGTCAAATGAAAGTCTCTAATAGAAGAAATATCCTTCTCCCAATTAAACAGTCAATACATTAGCTTTCATGTTTTTGAATGCATTACTGACACTCCTATCCATCATCTCCCAATTGTCCCTCTTCCAATATGATTTGCGAGCATAAATTCAACAGACCGAACATTATGAAGCTTCTATTTTGAAATATCCTTCTCCAACCATTTAAGTGACTGCAAATTGAATATTTTACATCAGTGGGCACTTGCTGGTTCAATTAATATCTTGAGGAAATATCCTTAGAATTAATGATAATGTATCCAACTCCCTTCACTCCATAATTTTGATCAAGATATCCATATCTAAATGGACAATGAAGGAGACAACAGAATGTATAAATTGATAAGAATTCTCCAAGAGAAAATAAAAAATTAATTTAGTGCATAAACCAAGAATACATAAGAATTCTCCAAGAGAATCTCAATAAGATCAATCTCCTTCAGAATTGAAATCAAACGAATGAATCATTCGACGAAAAGCTGCATCCGGTTGAATCAGAAGACCAAATAAAAAATAGAAATATGCTAACCTGTGGGAACCGAGAGCAAAGAGCCACCGGAGCCGGATCGCAGCCGAGCGGGAAAGAAAAAAATTGAGAGGAGCCTTATGGGGGTGGTTCAAAGTCGACGCCCTGTAGCAGAACTCAGGAGCCGCGACGCCTGAGCAACCAAGCTGACGCCACAGGAGAGACGCCGCGGGAGGCGGAGTTGCCGAGAAGGAGAGAGGCCACGGGCGGTGGGGACGCTGCAGGAGGGATGCCACCGAGGGAGGAAGCGGGAGGGAGAGACGCCGCGGGAGGGAGAGACGCTGCGGGAGGGAGAGACACCGCGGGAGGGAGAAGCAGGAGGGAGAAGCGGGAGGGAGATACGCCGCGGGAGGAAGCGGGAGGGAGATATGCCGTGGGAGGGAGGGAAAGAAAGAAGTGGGCGTGAGGTTCGGGAAATTTTTTCCCGAACCCTAACGGTGCTTGCGGGTTTCCATTCTGAATCAGCACACGACGTGAATGGCCACGTAAGCCATCCACGTTGGAGACAGTACTCGGCCCGAGTACTGTCTCGGTACCCATAGCATTACTCAAGTAGGAACTATCTTCCTATTCTATAGGTGAGCCTAAAACCTAAACCTTATCTGGACTGCCAACTAGGCTGCCAAGAGGACAGCCACATTAGGATGTAAAAACTTACATTAAATTATGGCAATACTGAAATCATTTTTCTTTGGATAAATCTATCTGTGAAATAGGAGTTTTTAGTGATTTGGAAGAGTTACAAAACCAAAATTTTCCAAAGAGGACTCTTGAGAGTTATCTCAAAGAGTCCTCTATCTAAGAGCCTAGCCAAACACTGCAAAAGGAAAGATGTACATGTAGAACCTGGGTTAGCTAGCTGTTCAGGGGCTATAAGATGTCGCTAAAAACTTGTGGAGACATCGATGAAAGAATCATAATACGTAAAACCATCAGCTAAAGGTGAGATGTTGTCTGTTGAGCGCCAATGGAAACCAATTAAAGAGAATAAGATGCATAAAATAGATTTTTTGTCAAATTGAATAGTTTCATTTACTCTTAGCTAACAAGAAAAAAACTACAAACAGAATTTAACATTATTTTTTTTTCTGAAGAAGAAGCTGAAGATTGAGTTTTTCTAATTAAGTTGGAAGACAAAGGTGAAGTAGACATGGAAGTGTTAAGAAATATGGTTCATACCACGTAATTGATAAAAATTTAATTGACTAAGTTTTACAGTGAAAGCACATGGCCTAATAATATGAAGGTTATACGAATATATATAACACAACATGATCTATAACGGAAGAAGAAATAATAGTCTATTGCTCTGTGGAGATTGGGATAAGATAAAAGTCTTAATTGACATAGTTGTGCTGTCTTTCAAGTGTTGTTTTTCTTAGTGATGCAGGAAATTTATTAGCCCTTTGACCTGTTGGAGGTTTGTGATCATTAATACTCTCTATCAGTTAAAGATCTTTCTATTCAATAGGAAAATAGAAGTAGTGTCTTCTGAAGTTGAACCATTTTGAAGAGAATTTCAAGATGTGTAGATTCTTAGTGATGCATCTTTAGTGCCTCCATATTGGATGAAATATGTAGTCTAAGCATCTCTAATTCTGACTGGCTTGTTTCTTTCTTAAATGTCATGGTAAAGACATAATTTTCTCCTACCATGCTCCTTTCTTGCATCATCGTAATAGATATAGTACAAATTGGAGATGGTAATTGAGAGAGGTTGCTTTACAAAAGCAAGTGGAAACTCGTTGCTGCTTTTATAGAAGAACAAGAAACATTTCTTGACTATTATCAACTCTGTTGTTAGGCACAAAGGATGACATGCAAAGACTTTCTGAAAGCATAACAAGGCAAAATTTGTCATCATCTTTTACTGTTACAGTAGCGATTGCCCAAATATCAGCACGGTGCAAGACCTTTTTGTTCATATCTATAGAGGCGTCAAGCTCTTTACATTCTTTTATACTGTAGTTTATACTTCAACTCTAGCAAATACTTCAACAATAAATTGAGCATATTAGAAATAATTCTATGTGATGTGCTTGAAGGAGCACATTTGTTTTGCTTTAGTGCCTCAAGTTTTATCGGTACATGTGCCCTATTTGACTTAGATACACAATACTAATTGTATATGTTTAGAATTTGGTTGGCCCAAAAGTGACCTTGAGATCATCAATCATTTGTCCAATTTGATATTTCATGATAATAAAGTTCATTTTATTCTGAGAAAGAAATGAGAACCATTAATCATACCTAAATTGTGCAGTCCATCCACAAATGAGAATGACCACGAAACTGAATTTTCATAGCATCAATCTTTAGTTTTTTCATCTGATTTAACCTCCAAATTATTTAAATCATTTCATTCCCAACGTGGAGTTGATTAGTCTATTGCTCTGTGGAGATTGGGATAAGATCAAAGTCTTAACTGACAGAGCTGTACAGTCTTTCAAGTGTTGTTTTGCTTAGTGATGCAGGAAGTTCTATTAGCCCTTTGAGCTGGGGGAGGTGTGTGATCTTTAACACTCTTCATCAGTTAAAGATCTTTCAATTCACTATGAAAATATTAGTGTCTTCTGAAGTTGAACCATTTTGAAGAGAATTTCAAGATGTGTAGATTCGATGCCTTATTAGTGCCTCCAAACTGTAATGGGATATGCAGTCTAAGCATATCTTAACCTGATTATCTTGTCTTTTAAACATCCTAGTAAAGACATATTTTTCTCCTTCGATGTTACTTTTCTGCATCTTCATGATAGATATAGTACAAATTGGAGACGATGATTGTGATAAGTTGCCAAAGTGAGTGGAAACTAGTTACTGCTTTTTTAGAGGAACAACTGAAATTCTCCACCTATTGCGTGACTATTATCAACACAGTTGTTAGGGTGAAAGGATGACAATGACTTTTTGAAGCATATATATCAAGGCAAAATTTGTCATCTTTTATTTTTGGAGTAGTGATTGCCCAAACATCAGCAGGTGTACGACCTTTTTGTGCATTTTGTGCTCCAAGCTCTTCACATTTTACATATTTTAGTGTATACATTCATCTGTAGCAGATATTTCCTTGTCAATCAATCAAGAATACTTGAAATAATTGTAAATGATGTGCTTGAGTGAGTGTATTCTTTTTGCTTGTGCGCCTCAAGGCTCACCCTTTTTAACATGCATTTGAATTAGAAACACCGATACCCAAATAGATATGTTTTTTACAGAAAAAATGAGTACCATTAATCCTACCTAATTGTACGACATACATATGGGGTCTATCCACATATTAGCACCCCACTTTTCTTTGTTTCTTTCCCCAAACTCACTTTTGTTATAGAATCTGGCTTTATGGGAGGTGGTAGTTAAGGCTTTCTCCCGGATAGTTAGCAGGTTTCCATAGGATCATATGTGACTGACGTATACTTTCTTTTAATGGATTTACCTGATTTCATATACTCAAGTCTAATCTGATTTCTCGGTCAAGGTTTGAGTTTAACAACTGAAAAATTTGTAGTTAAATAAATGTACTTAAATCGACCAAAGAGATTACTCGAGAGCTTTGATGTTTGGGCTAATTTTCTTAGGTTGAAAGTAAGCTAATTGTTCTTTCAAGATTGATAACAGAGGGTGTGTCTGGCTAACGTTTTTCAGGGTTAAATGCTCTTTGGATAGCAAAGCCATTTTTTATTTAAAAAATGTGCTTGGACACACTTCCATTTTGATAGATCTCTCTTTGAAAGATGATAACTCAGTGCTTAGGAGTAGCTTCAAAATGAACTTTCCAAAAAGTACTCTTTCGAAGAGTTCTCTAACAAAGAGCTTATTCAAATGCCACAAAAGAAAAGTTTTGCCCAGAAAATATCTTTTAGTTGCACAAAAATGTAAATGTTTTACAAGAGATTGTAACATCCATATTTATACGATAAAAAGTGAGAAAACAAACCCCGTCCTAAAATTTGTGTCCAACCCGTAATTTGGCATTGAATGAGGTTGGGTGGGGTCAGGTTTTGCAAAATTCGATCCCGAAACATGTCCTCAAAATCCATCCACGAAGAATTACAGGACAGGTGTTTAAAATAAGACTCGTGGTAAAAATGTATCTTTATTTTTTAAAACTCTAAATGTAACCCTAAACCCTAATGTTGTTGAAGCTATCATAATCCTTTACCTTGGCTTTTTTATAATTTTTAAATAAAAATATATCATTATTTTTCATTTTTTTATTTTTCAGATTAGCTGGTACGTTGGATGGGTACTATGCGTAGGTGCAGCTAGCATTTTCCAAGTAAAGGTAATATTGAACTGTCTTGGTTAAATCTAGGCCATTTGTTCCCAATGCCCGATTTATTGTTTTTTGAAAATTGAGTTGGAGATTAAAAGATTAGGTAGAATTGGTTGAGATCTAATCTAGTTTAACTAGATTTAACTAGGATGTGTTACTACCATAAATCTTGGTTTCTTGTCATTTAAATGTTTCTTCTTCTTTTTTCTTTAATCTGAAACCATCAATATATAGCATTAAGTTATCAAATGCAGGAGTGAAAGTATATCTTTTAAGAGTGATGCTAGCTGCACCTATGCGTAGTACATATCCCACGTGCATGTTAATATAAGCCCTTAAAAATATAAAAAACATTTTTATTTAATAAAATCCTATATTCTAAAGGATAAACCCTAGGCATCAATGGTTTAGATTAACTTGTACGTGGGATAGGTACTGTATATAAGTGCAGCTAGCATTTTCCATCTTTTAAATACATACATTCACCGATCAGCTGTATTATTGTTCTTTTGTGGAGGGGCCAACAAGAGGGTGGTAATGGCACTTAGGGAGTTCCTTATGACTATCCCACTACCAGCCAGGTTGCCATTTGAGGTGGACAACTGATCAAAATTTGCTTTTAGGGTCATTTGGAGAGGAGGGGTCCAACAAATATTAATCCTACTCCCTTTTAACTTTGTTCTCTTAGGGACCTGTTTACTTTTAATAATCCCTTGTGCCATCCCTATGATCTTGTTTGCACATGTTGAGGAGAGCAGGATATATTCTCAAATACAAGTCTATTTCTTGCACACCAGCTTTCCCAAAGGGTAGTAGCAACAATAACATGTGTGTTGGGAAAATGTTTGGTACTTCTGGAGGTAAAGGTTTTAATAAAAAAAGGATCGATTAGTGGACTCAGTCAGGGTGATAATAGTATGTTCCTTTACTAGGTTCCACACAGTCATGCCAAATTCACAATACACCAGAATGTGGGCAGGGGTCTCCTCACAGGTCGAGCTAATGGGGCAGGCAATATTCATCTGTAAAGCCCTTCTGTTAAGGTGATCAGAGGTAGGTATCCTGTCTTTTATGATTAGCCAGAGGAATAGATTTTCTTTGGGCAGACTTTAGGTATTCCAAATATACCTCCAGAGGTACTCCCTAGGTCCAAGAAGTGATTTTTTTTGTTTATCTTTGTACTGTACATACGAAATATGATTTGCACCTTTCACAAAAAAAAGTTCCATTTTTAGAAGGGCCCCATATGGTTGTACCTATCCTATAAATCGGCACAAGAGTTTCTAAGATAGAATCAAACACATTGGGGGACCAGAGCTCCCAAATACAAATTTCATTCCATTTTTGGTTCCCTAAAATGATGGACTTAATTTTCTCTGTTGGGTCAGGTGTACCCACTAACATCCTATGACTATCCATCAAAATCGTCCGAGCCCTCTACCTAATCATCATACCAAATTGAAGCTTTAGAACCATCACCCAATTGGCATTCGCAGTTTTCGATGAAGGTGGGTATATGCTTGGGGTTTTGTTTCCATACCAAAGAATGACCCTATTTTTTTTCCTGAGAGGCAGTGTGGGGTGAATCCCCTTATTTAGAACTCACAAAAGTAGCCCGTAAGGAGTCAGAAATTAAGAAAATAGGCCACAATAATTTTACTCCAAATGCAACACCTAAGCACTGTAGGCTTTGTAACCCCATATATTTTGCCAATTTATCAAATGCATCTTTTTATTTCCCCAAAAAGACCATAGGAAGTCACAAAACATTTGTTCCATTTTTCAGTCGCCTTGACAAGTAGGTGGAAACATGTAAGTAGGGGAATACTAGATATCACTGACTTAATTAATGCAACCCTTGCATCTAAGGATAACGCCTTCTTCATCCAACTTACTAGATAGCCGAAATCATTGGTCAAATGTTTTCCTTGAAATTTTTGATTGGGGAATGTTTGCTCCTAAGTACATGCCTCAAATTTTTGTGCAATTGAAAGGGAGTATCCCCTTTATTTGGTCCTGGATATGGTCCTTGACAGCTTTGTAAAAGAAGATTATGATTTATTTGGGTTTAAATGCTGTCCCAAGTACTTTGCATATTTCTTTAAGATTTTCATCAAGGTAGTTGTTGTGCTAGGGTTTCTTTCTCCCACTAGTAAGGTACCATCTGCATAATTCAGATTACAAATAGGTGTCATGGATTACAAATATGCGCTTATTTATCCTGTTTGAGAGTAATTCCGTGCCTAGAATGAATATAGTGGGGGAAATTGGGTCCCCTTGGCTGATCCCACATCGACATGTGATGGGGTGAGTGGGTGGTCCATTTGTCTTTGATATTAGGTTGTGCTCATACATGAGAGAATCAGTAGCTGCTACGGAATTTAAAATTTTTAAATATCGCCGGTAATTTACCTGCAATGAATTAATCACCTAGGTCCTATTAAATTCTTTATCCACTTCCCCTGATTGGAAGATTGATTGTGTATTTGTGTGTGAATCGTTTTTAACTAACCACCAATGGTGTTTGAAGAATATTGGTTGGAAATCATCCGGCTCAAAAGACTGGTACAAATTCATTGAGAAGAGAGCAACTCTTATTTCCTTCATTTTGATAGGTAAGGTCAGCTGGTGCCTATCTTCATCAATTAGTCTTCTAATTGGGTGGAATGGGGGTGCCTTTATACTGAAGGCTTCAGAGTAGATATATGAAAAGAAATTGAAGGCCACATTTTTATTTTATCGTCATTATCCAATAATGTTTACCCTCATGATTTTCAATATGTTGTATCTTATTTATTTGGGTCTTCGGCCGGAGGAGTCCGGGAGACGCCGAGAAGAGGAAAAAGAAAATTTTTTCGGCGGAGCGCTGTGGGAACGCCGGAGGAAGGGTTTCACGAGCTGATTTCTTCAACAAAATCGTCGAAGGAAATCTGGGGCGGGAGAAGGAAGATAGCACCCTCGCCCCTGTTAAGCATAACAGTAATTTTAAACTTAGGTCCCGATTCAAATCGTGACCTAATATTACATATGGGCCCGAGGACCCATATATGAACCCCATCCAAATCCAGCCCAACTACCGGATTTCCTTCCGCCGGTGGTTGGGGCGGATGCTACAGTATTCTGCCGACGAGTCATAAAAGACCGTCGGCGAAGAGGTATTCCGCCGACGGAAAAGTTTCCTACCGTCGGCAGAGTACACATTTCTTGCAGTGTAGAAAATTTAATGAGTAGAAGAGACTCCTTGATGATCAGGTATAAGGCAGACTATTAGTTTCAGTCGCTTCCAAAGATGGCAAAGTCCTCTTGTCCAGATGATATGAATCTCTGACGTTAAGAGAATTTTAATTTTCCGGAGCCTCTTCCATATATAGTCTAGAGTACTTAAAAGGAACCTTATAAATGTAATAGACCGAAGTAATATGACAGTATAAAATGATATACTATCCTATATCGGGTAATTATTTAAACTTTTATTGTTTACAAATTAAAGTGAAGTAGATTGATGAGTTCAACCTTAAGCGGTTGGACCAGAAGTTAAAACTTTAATTTCCTGATTTGCTTAACAATCGGCTACTTCGATAGTTCGGAAATAATTGAAATATCTTATAAGTGTAATAGAACGATGTAATAAGATAGAATATATTAACATATTTTTGTTCATTTGATTTTTAGCACCGATTGATTAGAGCTTAACATGACTTGGTATCCGTAGACTTTACAACAAATTCTTGTGGGTTTTCTCTGATTTTATTCTTTATTCCTTTCACCCCAATCTTGACAGTGAAAGGTTTCTGTTCAGCCTCGAAGGCTGCACGCAAGGACAAAAAGTATGCCCACCCTAGAGTCAATCGTATTCAATCTAATTTCTACTTATAGGATTTTGCTGGATTAAGGTATGTAGGATATGAGTTTGAATGTTATTTGAAAAATACTTTAAGAAACATAGAATTCCATATGTATATATATATATATATATATATACCTTTTTTTAATTTATTTTTTAAAAATAAAAATGGTCTAATTTATTAAGTACGTAGTATGATACACGCTAGACAGACCTAAACCGGGAACATATCTCATTCAAATTGATCAAGACCAGAAAGTATTTTTAACAAAAGAATATCCTTTCGTAAACATTTTTGAGAACGACTCAAACTTTAGTTACAACCTCCCAAAACCACCAGCCTCCCCAGCAGAAGAGCCCCACAACCAAAACCACTGGAGGTTATTTTTTTCATCCAAAAGTATCAATAATGGAAGTTCACGTGTACAGCGAAAGAAACAGACCCATCTCCATCTCCAATGGAGATAGTGTGCTGCCCAGATGGCAGCACAACATTCCCTTCTCTTGTCACCAAGCTCAAGCTCTTGCAGGCGTCCAGTGAAAACTTGGCAGTGTTACTCCCACCGACTCGAACAAAGACCCTTTGGAACCCAACCAGACTCTTTGCCGGGGCGTCGTTGAGATGTGATGGAGCCACCGAGTAGACCAGCACGACATGGGAGCCAGCCAACCTTCCCACATTAGAGACCTCGACCTCAAAATCAATGGTGTAATTGCAACTCAGGTCATCGACTCGAACGGCTGGGCATTGCTCGAAGTAACGTTTGGGGTCGTCCATGTTGATGCAGTGCTGGAGGGAGTTCAGCTGGATGTTGAGGGAACTTGATGCCGAGCCAATAGCGTAGGCGAAGTTGGTATAGCTGAGGCCATAACCAAATGGGTAGACGACGGAGCCATTGAAGAATTTGTAAGTTCTTCCTGGGTACCCCAACTCATCAACTGGTCTTAGTCGCAAGGAAGTCATTGGGAGCTTGTCTACGTAGTTTGCTTTGAACCATGTGAGGGGAAGTCTTCCTCCTACAAGAGAGATGCAGACAAAGATGAAGATGAGAATACCCTGCATGCATTGTTACATGTCTTTAATTTGTTTTTGGGTGTGGGTTTCTATTAGTTACATACCTGGATTGTAGTGGCCAAAGATTACGTCGGCGATGCCGCGGCCTCCTTCACCGCCGGGATAACCTGCCCAAAGAATGGATGTAATTTTGGGGTTTTCTTTTGCAAAGGTGATATCCAATCCTCCAGCATTGAGGAGGACAAGGACCACAGGGCCAGAAGAAGATTCTGCAACTTGGTTAATCAGTTCTGTTTGGTAACCAGGTAGGAGGAGATTCAATCTATCCAAGCTCTCAGCTTCTACCGAGAGATCTATCCCTGCAACTATAATTGTGGCATCTGCATTCTTTGCCGCCATGGTGGCATTGTAGATGTGCGTTTTGGTCTTGCAGGCCACCCCATCACAACCCATTTGATAATCAACCGAAACATATTTTGAGATCCCCTTCGCGGGACTCACATACCTACAGGGAATACCTGCAACGTGCATGTGTGATTGATCAATTGCATCAGAAGAAGAAACTACATAAAATTTACATCTAAATTAAACAAGAATTATATTACAAGATCAAGAAGAAGACGAAAGTTACCGGCATAGTTTCCGATCATGGCCTCTGTAGCGTTTGCATGGGGACCGACAACGGCGACCTTCTTCAATCTGTGTTGGTTCCAAGGGAGAGTGCTGTTGTCGTTCTTGAGCAAGACGATCCCTTCCCTGGCAGCTTGAGCAGCGAGGTGGAGGTGTTCTTTGGCGCATACATGGTGTTTCCCAAGAGAGTCATAACCGGGGCTTCCATCAAAGAACCCAAGCCTCATCAAAACAACATAGAGATTTTTCAAGGCCTTGTCCACCTCTTTCTCCATGACCCTGCCCTTCTTAACAGCAGAGACAGTGTAGTTTGTGTAATAAATTCCACAATCCAGATCCATACCTTCACAAAAAATATAAAAAATAAAATTACAATCCACATTATACACTGTAAAATAAGCATCCCAACAAGCTTGACAAAACTTTTAATCTCACCAGCTTCTAGTGTTTGTGCTACTGCATCTTCTGGTTCATCATTCAGCCATTTGTGACCGTGATGCATGACTTCAATTGAATCACAGTCTGAAACGATGTATCTGTGAGAAGAACAAAGTGATCTTAGTTTTTGTTTCTAGAATTAATGGTGCTAAAAGATATAGTACCAACAGATTAATGGTATGAAGGATCAAACGATGCTCATCCTACCCATGAAGACCCCATTCTCCTCTAATGGTTTCCGACATAAGCCTGTTGTCTGCACAAGCGGGAATTCCATTGATGCGGTTATAAGAGCACATAACACTACTGACATCTCCATCCTTCACACACATCTCAAACGGAACCTGGAAAGTCTCCAGCATATCCTGTGCGGTCACCTGTCGAACACACGCAATAAAAAACACAACTAAGATTAGAACTCTGAATTCTTGGTGAATCTGGAACAAGTAATTTTGTCCAGAAATATTATTACCCTGGCGTCAAAATGGTAGCGGTCTACTCCCAACCAGTTATCAACATCATAAGCTGTGTAGTGCTTGCAACATGAGGAGACCTTGAGGGGCCTTGAGTTCAAGTCCTCAGAAGTTTCATGGCCTTCAACGTCCTGCAAGCCTCTCACGTAGTTAACTGCATATCTACCCACCACAAATGGGTCTTCTCCTGGAGTCTCCAGGGCTCTTCCCCACCTGGGATCTCTCACTACATTGATGTTGGGACTCCAGTATGTCAAACCAGCCAAGCCGAGATTGTACATTGCCCTTGCCTCCGTAGAAACAACCTGTAGAAACCCGCCCAACCGTTAAATCAGTATGTAATTAACTACGGGTGTACTTACTGTTTTCCCAGACTCATTATATATACCTGGCCGATTCTTTTCCAGAGTGACTCGTTGAATGAAGCAGCAGTGAGGATGACAGTGGGGAAGCTTGTAGCTCCGGGGACAGTCTCATCAAAATGGGTCGCATGTCCTACATTAGAGACACCGTGAAGGGCTTCTGACCACCAGTTATAAGGAGGAATTCCGAGCCTCATTACCCCAGACGCCTTGTCTCCGATGTTCTGAACTTTTTCAGCTAGTGTCATGCGATCGACCAAATCTTTGGCTCTGATTTCATACGACAGAGATTTGTCACAAAACCCATAATCCTTTACGTCGAGTCCCATCTTTGAGTACCGTAATGGGTCGCAAACGAACGTGAAGTTACGTCGGTGATATGCCGAGCTGGACGACGATGAAGATCTAGTCCTTGCTTCTGCGGAGAATATGACCATGGAAAGAGATAGAAGGAAGAAGCGCAGGGATGCCATCTTGTGTAGTGAAAGCAGTTATCCAGGCCACCGCTGTTCAATCCTCCACTTATATAGGCTTTTTTGTGAACGAATGAAGTTATCTTGGTGGATTAGGACAAAATTCGTACGTGGAAATTTTCCTTTACTACTACGATTAGTTTCAAAGCCGTTTAGACTTTTCGTAGCAACATACAATTAATTAAAAGAGATTTCCTTCTAAATCATCTATACCGATAAAATTAAACAAGAATTCTGGAATATTGACCGGCAGATCATACCCTTCTCTTATCCTGCAAATTAACCGGAGGGAAGTCATCTTTGGGAGCCCGACGTTCAGTAGTTGAATTTTCTCTCTAATTTTCCCTGGTGTTTGTTGTCAATTGGAGGAAATTAGTATATGCATGGGATTTTTTATCATGAACGTTAGACTCTGTTTTTTTCCAGATCAGCAAATAAGATTAAAATAACCACTTCTTGTGTGTCAATAAGATTAATGTGGGTTTCATCCAGATCACTTTCCCAACAAATCATTCAGTTAGTACTCTCTGTGTTTATATAACCTTCTTCATCATTAGCTGTATCTAGGAGTAAAAACTCTTCAAATAAAATTAATTAAAGTATGTATGGCTTAAAATTTTTCAAGGACTGGAAGATTGATCCATTCGGTCATTAGTTCTTTTTGAAGTTCTTGTTGCATTCCACAGTCAAAGATTGAGTTTTTGGGTAAAGAATGATCAAATAATTTTACCACTTGGTTCTCCTTTTCAGTTGGGATAAAACTTAATTAAGCCAAATTGTTCTTACCAACTTAACAAGAAATGGTAACTAAAATACTTAAAAATTTGGGTAGCATTAATTTTATTAATAACCTAGTTAACTATTTGACTATTACTTATTACATATTTGGGGTTTAAAGTTATCACATCTCTTGGATTACTTTAAAAGTCATATCATTGCCGAAACTTCTCCAAATGAAGATTCCTTGCATGCCTTGCAAGTTGCAATAGGAATAAAGAAGAAGAATGACTTAATTGAAATGGGTTTAATTTATTAATATTTTATTTTTAACATATAAGATATAATACCTAAATATTACCCATTTAACCAATGATTCAACCAAGATGTGTCTAGCTAGAGTAATTTTTATATCAATATATTTCTTGTAATTTAAATCTTCGCAGGTGAATATATATCTATATATATATGTGTGTGTGTGTGTGTGTGTGTGTGTGTGTGTGTGTGTGTGTGAATTTCCTACTTAGAAGCTCTAACCCATGGTCAGAAACAAATTAGAAAACGTTCTTTACTTGGTCTGACCAGCGGGCCATCCAATTACCTCGGATCCAACTTAATTCATAAATGGATATAGTTTAGAGTAATTTTTATTTTGTACGAGTTCTTTCTTATATGTTTACCCGCTTCACATCATGTTTCAGGAAAATTAGGTTTGTTTGAGAGGCCCATTTTGTATGCCCTTGCTGTGGTGGTGAAATATGTAAAGAACAATATCAGGTCTTGCTTCTAAAGCGTGCATATATAAGAGGATACAAGAGAAGTCATATCATGTATACCCATCCTGGAGGGAACAACCTAGATCAAATCAGAAAAGGAAGGGTGAAGATTGAAATTGGTTCTCCTGTAGCTTGACGTTAATCTATCTAACTTGGGCTTGAAATTCTCCCTCACCCTGTATGATATCATACAGCATGGATTGCTCTTTAATTAGTACAGCATTGATGGAACGTGAAACAAGAATATTGGGAGTTCATTGTTTTTCTTGCTAGCGCCTGTACATGTTTTTTTTCCCGAAGCAGAAGAAAAAATTAAGTTGTCAAACTAAAACTGTTAATTCAAAATTCTTAACCTACAAGTGCTAGAGATGGGGTAAAGAGAGTTGTGGGAGACTGCAGGGAAGTGATGGTCATGCGATCTACCCAGAAATTTAAAGAATTAATGTAGTCCTTGCTTTGTTCCAAGTTGGGTATTCAAAAATACGTCAAAAATTAATATTTGTGCATGTACTATATATATATATATATATATATATATGTATGTATAAACCGTCTAAAAATTTATTGATTAGAAGAGACTTCATGACGATCACGTATGGCAGGCTATTAGTTTCAGTCGCTAGCTTCTTAAGATGGCAGAGCCCTCTAGCCTGGATGATATGCAATGACTGGAAGATTGATCTACTTGGTTATTATTTCTCTTAGAATTTCTTGTTGCATTTCACAGTCATATATTGAATTTCTAGTGAATAATGATCAAAATTTTTATCGTGGAACAACATCAATAATTTTACCATTTGGTTCTCCTCTTATGTTGGCACAAATTTTAATAAAAGCAAATTGTAACTTACCAACTTAACAAGAAATGGTTATTAAAATATTTAGTCAATAATTTGTACCCTTAATTTTATCTTAAGTCTAAATTTTTTACTATATATTACTTATTCCATATATTGGGGTTAAAATAACATTTTCCAGATATACATTAATAGACATACGCTTTTAAAAAGATTGGTACAAGAATGAAAAGGAGCAAAGTTAACAGATTTCTCGAGATTAGGATTCCATGGGTTGGACGTTGCAAGAATAATACAGAAGAAGAATGAGATGAAAGGGGTTTAATTAATAGTTATTTATTTTTATTGTTAAGATATAATATGCCTACATGTTACCGATTTAAACTATGTTTTAAACAAGGTGTCTTATTATCCTTATTCCTATTATATCATTATTTTGTGTGATTTAACTCTTCACATGACGTGAACATATAGATGAATTTCCTAGTTCTATATGCTCCAACCCATTTAAAACAAATTAGAAACCGTATTTTGCTTTGTCTGATTGATCAGCCATCCATTAACCTTGCATCTAACTTAATGCATAGATATACTTTAAATTTATTTTTATTGGCATGAGCTCTCGCATCTAGAGCATGCACATCTAATATAAAGAGGGCATATCATGTATACCCATCCTGGTTGGAAGAACCTAGACCAAATTGAAAAGGAAATGGAACATGATCAGCACATCATGATGTGTGAAGAGAGTTCTGATTGGTTCTCCTGCAGCTAGACTTATAATATTAAGATCTATCTAACGTGGGCTCGAAATTCTCCCCCTACCCTATATGATCTCGGATTGCTCTTTGAATACAGCGCGGACGGTTAAACAAAAAAGTTGGAATTCACTGTTTTTCTAGTTCCTGTATATATAAATTATAATTTTTTTCAAAACATACGAAAAATTAAGCTGTTGAAGTAATCAACTGTAGGTTCCAAAAGTATTAACCTAAAAAATTAATAATCATATCCATTATGGTGGCCTTTGGCCGATCATAACTAGATACACTTTTCAGAAATTGCATCTGCCTAATTCTCCTTTTATATATCTTAGAAAATATCTCATGTTGACGTGTTTCTTACTAACTGCATCGTACGGTATAGCACGCACATGAATGTGATGATAAAGTGGAAATCTCGTAGATTGATTATCTTCAAGCTCCCCACTCATTTTTTGGGAAATTTTATCCCACATTCATCCATAAGATTAAATAAATAACTCGAATATTAAAAAGGAAACAAGAAACAATCAACACAACACCATAGCTTACATGGAAAACTCCTAAATCGGAGAAAAAGCATGTTCCACTACAAAAAAACCACTATATGAAAAATTTACTATTACACAATCATCTCTCTCATTGTCCCCAAAACACTCACACTCTTACAAAGCTTTATTTTCCTTTACTATCACCCAACTTACACAAGAACCTAACAACGTCCACCTTGGCGAGATAAAAGAAACTCCACAGCAGATGTTATTGCTAATGTCTACACCGACAATCATAATTCTCAAACCTGAGAAATATATCCCCACACTATATGTGTAGACATGTTTAGAATCCATGCAATTAAGAACTTCTCTTTCTGCAACATGTCGAAAAGCTTTGTTTAAATTCTATTGTGCAACTTCTATCGTTTAGCTTTTGCGGAAGTCCATTAGCCATCATTTAGCTTGCATCATGCCAAACCAATGCTTGTGTGCAAACTTGTGGATCCGCCAACCGAAACACATCCTCTTCCATGGCAAAGCGAATATACCATGGGGATGACTCTTCTTACTCCTCAAGTGACATCAACCTTTCTCATGAAGAGAAAGACATTGTTAACATCTGACCTGGAGCCCTTTGTCGAACCAGCTCCATCATTACAGGTCCTTTTCATGTGCCTCGTTTGTTCCCACTCTGAGTTCTTCTTCTTCCCACTCTGAGTTCTTCTTCTTCCCACTCTGAGTTCTTCGTCTTCCCCTTGCTAACTACCAACACTGAATTTCACGTTATAGCATATCCACCAGAAAAAAAAACCACTATGTGAAAATTTTTATAAACCCACAATAATCTCTCTCATGGTACCCAATATAGAGTAAAATACACTACGTTTAAAGTGCCTTGTAGTCCTTATAAAGCATACAGACTCCTCATCTCTTTGATTCATATTGAATGTGGGACTATTCTTTTTCTTTTATTTAAAAAAAAGTTAGCACTTTTAAAACATTTGATAACTGTGCACTCTCAAATCTAAAAGTGATTGAGTGATGTTGGAATTTAGACTATATCAGGCAAGAGCTTCATTCTAGTAGTGCCTTTCTAAGGAAATTACTGTCAAGTGTGAGTATTCTACATGACCAAGACAACAGAAGATGCTATTGTTAGATATATTACAACGTGGATGCAGAGTTGTCTTACACTAGTGTGTGTTATATTTTCTTGACTTTGACTCAGTTTGGCCTACATTATATGGTTCAGACAAAATGCATAACCAAATTTTATTGGCTTTTATGTTTGTTTTCTTCTTCTCCATCCCTCGCATTCTCAAGTACAACTATTTCACTTACCATCGTGTAACCACTATCTTTGTTACAGTGCTTGAACTGAAGACTAGGCAAAAGGGGCATGAGAGCAGGCAATTGCCCTAGAAGATGCAAAAGGTTGATGGAAGAGCAATCTCAATTAAAGTGGTTGTCGAAGATGATCTCCTTGGCAACATTCCTGGAGTTGCATGAACCATGCAGAAAAGTCGTTGAAGCAGCCATTTCAGATTTGAGGCACAGAGCTGCTGAAACTGCAAGCAAGGCCAGAGAACATCAAGGTGTGGTTAGTTCAAAGACCGCTAGTTCTGAAGAAGGTTTTGGGCAAAACGCGTCTATAATTACTTCAAGTGCCAGAGATGGGATACAGAGAGTTTCAGGAGACTGCAGGGAAGTTCAAAGAATGAATTCCTTGCTTTCTTCCTAGATTAGTATTCATGAATATGTTGAAAAAATTTCTGACGTACAATAGTATGGCAGGCTATTACTTTCAGACGGCACTTGGTAATATGGCAGAGCCCTCTAGCCTGGGAGATATGCATCTCCAAAGTTAAGAAAATTAAGGCTTTTTTGGAGCCTCTTACATAATCTAGACGTAAAAGTAAGGATAGAGGTGACATGTTGCTGAGGTTCAGAAGACCAATCAGAACCTGAAGAGACAGTGACCCTTACATAAGCACATGTCAGTGGGCCCTGGAAGGAGCTAAACCCAGACAAAGGAATGGAGGGAGAGAACAGAGAGAGGAGGAGAGGATTCAGTGGCAGTTTGGATGGTTGCTCAGAAGGTCAACGACAGTTGGTCTTCCCCATAATCATGCTCATGCAAATCATTAGTGCTTTCCTTGCACTAGCTTTTCAACGTTTTTATTAATCATAAAAAAATTTTAATTTGAAGAATAACTCAACTATAGTAAGGGAATTCAAAAAAAAAAAACATAAACAAGAGGTTATAGTCAAGTAATTCAAAGAAAATCTCAAACTGATTGTTATAGTAAGGGAATTCGAAGAAAAACTCAAACTAAATGCCATAATAAGGGAATATATAGAAGAACACAAATTGATGGTTATTGTAAGGTAATTCAACAAAAAACAAAATCAACCCTTACTCTAACACCTACAACCAGGGTGCTGAATGATCTTCTAGGCAACCCAACCCTTTAGGTTTTGTGCATCAAAGTAAGACACCTCTAACTGAGAAGAGATTTCATACGGAGGAGTTGTTGATTCAATTGATGCAAAGCCATGATGCCTCCATCCAAAACATTCAGAAGCAGCTAGGGCAGCTAGTCAAGGCTATGGGAGCCTGACCTCAAGGCACCCTCCCTAGTGACATTATCGATAATCCTAGGAAAGAGGGAAGAGAAGTAGTTGAGAATTGTAATGCAATCATGCTAAGGAGTAGATTGGAAAGAGAGATGGTAAAGAGAGGTGAAGCTAGTGAGACTCCAACCCAAGTGGAGATCAATGTAGAAGAGCAGCTTAAGGAAAACCCTATTTCAAAAGACCAAGTCCAAACACCTCCTCCCCTTGAGTTTAAGGAAGAAAAGCAAGTTGGTCAAGACTGTAAGAGGGATAAGGTGGAAAACAAGCAAAATTACCCTCCCCCACCATTCCCCAATAGGCTAAAGAATCAGTAAGAGGATCATGAATTGAAGAAATTCCTTGAAGTCTCTAAGCAACTTCACATTAACAATCCATTTGCAGAGGCATTGATGATATGTTAAGCTATGCCAAATTCAGGATAGAAATCTTATCCAAAAAACATAGGCTAGAGGATTCTGAAATTTCAACCCTCATGGAAGAGTGTACTATCATTCTGATAGAAATATTTGCTCTCATTGTACAAGATCCCGGAAGTTTCATCATACCTTGTACCATAGGGA
The DNA here is from genome assembly GCA_022405105.1 of Aristolochia contorta. Taxonomy (NCBI): domain Eukaryota; kingdom Viridiplantae; phylum Streptophyta; class Magnoliopsida; order Piperales; family Aristolochiaceae; genus Aristolochia; species Aristolochia contorta. Next base: position 18,434,975 of record CM039667.1, read on the forward strand.
CACAAAACATTGAAGATCGTTTGTGTGATTTAGGGCAAGTGTCAATATCATGGTCTATTCACTTCAAAAGGAATTGGGTCTAAGTGAGCCCCCCACCACTACGGTGAAGTTTATGTTAGCTGATGGGTCCATCAGTTACCCGAAGGATATTGAAGAAAATGTACTATTCAAGATTAAGAAATTCATCCACCCTGCTGAGTTCCTTGATTTAGACATAGAAGAAGGTAGAAAGATACCGCTTATCCTTGGGAGATCATTATCGACAACTACAAGGACTCTCGTTGACGTAGAAAATTGTAGGCTCACCATGAGATCAACAGTAAATGAATGCATTACTTTCAATGTTCTACATGCAAAGAAGAAAACAGGGGAGAAAGACCAAATTGCTAAAGTTTCAGATGGTGGGCAAGGTGATCACTAAAGAGATCCACCATATCAAACCCCCATAAGCATTTAAAGCTCCGTGTACCCAGAGAGAGAACTTGCTACCCATAAAGGAGGAGCAGTGGTTTAATATGGATTAGTAGCCCAAAGTCACTAAAAAGGTGGATGCTCAAACTAGCACAAACCATGCATGTTGGGGCAGACCAAAATTCAGGTGCAAGGAGCAATGAAAATTGCAAGAGAAATGGAAGTGATTAAAAGTCTCTAATCACATCTAGTATCTCCAAAATAGAACCTCAATCTTCAAAAGCCCCATATCAATCATTTACCATCTATAGGAGAAAATGGAAGTATCATAAGGATGGTGCAGCCAGAATAATAAACATAAACCCTGGTCTTTCTTCTTTTCTTTTCCTCTCCTTCTTCCCCAATCTTCCTCCTTTAAACCTTAATTCTCTTTCCTTCTTCCTTTCTATCCCTCTTCAAAACACTAATTCATCCTAATTCCTCACTGTTACGAATATGATTTGTAACATGAGTCACCTCAATTTTGGGACAATTCAAGAGTAATATTATCAAAGGCAATTAGGAGTAGAATTACGGGTGTAAATGGTATCCGATTATCCGCTCTACCGTCCGACTGATTACCGTTCTACCGTCTCCAAGAATAAAATAATATTATCCATTTACCGTTCTACTGATTACCTTTCTACCGTTTACCATTCTACCGTTTAATAAATGAAATGGAAACGGAAATAGCTCTTCCGTATCCGTTCTACCGTTTAAATAAGGTAGTATGGTAAATTGATCAATCTTTTTTATGTTTAACTTTTTATTTTTATTAATTGATTAATTTGCCAAGTATACTCTTCACACAATAAGATATCATATAAATATTATAGCAAAAAATAATACTTTACTTATTTATTTGTTTAGATAAATTAAAATAGTAAAATTAATAAAGAATGTTTAATAACAATTGTATAAAAGTTTAAAAAATTATTCCCCCTCCTATTATATTTGTATAATTATTTTAAAATTTATAATCTTCTGTAACAACAATTGAGTATAATGACTCATTGGCTTAGAATCTTAATTTCTTATGAGCTATATCTAATATCTTATGTGAGTTATTGAATATAATGACTCGTTGGCTTAGAGACTTTTGAGTTTTATACATAACAATGGCCAAAATAACATATTTGCAATACAAGTTCAGTTTCTATTATATTTTTTACTATGCAATAATTAATGCTATTTGTAACATATTGAATATGTGAATATTTATTAAACCAACCAAATTTCTTAAATTTACTTACATTAATTATTATATTACTATAATCGAATGAAAATCAATAAACTTATATTTATTATGCAATGACCTCATTAAGCAATAGTTAATACCTGGCTATGTCCATAATTAAATCAAGTAAAGGTTTAATAAGCGTTCTAAAAGCCTAAATTCTAACATATTATATATATATTATATCACCTAGGATTAATTCCATGTCAAGCACCTCTAAAATATGACGTAATTGCATACATCTCTTTGTTTGAAACTAATGCATCAAATTATAAACCTTAATAAGATTAAGATAGATTTCCATTTTTCTGTGGGCTGCCTTATATTTATACATCTTGATTCTTTATATTATTAATTCACAAGAATATATGAAGATACATAAGACTTATGATAATAACACATTTAGGTTAACTATTAGTAGAATCTGATTTAAGCAGGTTAAACGTAAAAAGAACAATATGACCAGTTTATTTGTATTTTGATTTTAAAAACATTAATCTAAACTTAACGTTAGTTAATTGATGGTATTAAATAAGTACGATTGATGATATTTTAAAAGGTAAAGGCCTAAATGATAATGTAAATATATAATGTCTAGAGTAAAAATTAAAATAGTAACTATTCACTGAGTCACCGACTCACTCAGTCACTCGGTTAGTCAGTCAAACCCTAGGATGAAAACCCTAATTCAGAGAGCCGAGAGTCGAGAGTAGAGAAGCGCTCAGCGGCTCAGGAGACCATCTCACTGGCGACTATCGAGCTACAGCCTACCGATCACCGGAGAGCATCGAGCTACAGCCTACCGCTCATCGGCGACCATCGAGCGAGACTCTGTCTAAAGCCGAGGTATTTTTCTTCCTCCCTATGATTCCTCACATTTCCATCTGATTCGTTTCTCTTTTCCATATGTTTCCTCTCTTTTCCCTCTGATTTCTGTAATCCCTAATTCAATTTCAGTGATTCAGTGATTCTGTTCTACCAGTCTCGTTTCCGTCCTGACTCACCGGTTAAAGTTCCGACAATCAAGCTTTGTCTTCCGTTCGGCCTTGTAAAGAACAATTTTTCTTTTTTTTAAATCCAAATGGTGTGATGATTACAAAGAGAGAAGATGTTAGTCAATCTCCCAAACAAGAAAGCGATTTGTAGATTGTTCTTTACTTCTTAACAATTTTTCTTAGTCCTCTTGACTAGTACTGTTTTCTCATAACGTAATATATATATATATATATATATATATATATATATATATATTAGATGATCTCTTCGAGCTAGTACTCGTCCTCTGCAGTAAGTTAGTAATAGTAATGTCGTTTCTGAGATTAAGAGTATCATGAGGTGGTTTTTGAAACTGCTTTTTCCGACAATGCCTTGTGATCTTCTTAGTACTCTTCTCTCATGGAGCCATTAATCCCTTCGGGTAAGCTTATTATTGCATATTTATAGATATCCAGTACCCAGGTGGCAAATATATAGATGCATGCAGATGCAGAGTGCTAAGAAAACAGTACAAAGATATATATATCACTATTCGTTTCTTCTCTGAAATTGCTTGATAGAAGAAGCCACACGATTACTTATAACCTAGTCAAACACCTGCAAAGATCCCTCAGTAAGATGGTTCAAACGGAAGGGTAATACTAAAATTCTGGGTACCACTGCAGTAAATCAAAGATATATATTGGTTTTGAAGTTCTGGAGTTAATTACATAAGAAATATATGCTATTAATGTTTTTTAAATAAAGCTTAATGTATTTCATGGCAAGAACTGTATACATGTACTCTAAAAAAGCTATTGTTTTAATTCTGCATGAGCCATTAAATGGCGAATATATGTTTCTTTTCTTACAAATGACTGAATGAAGTTGAGAAGATTCAGAAACTTAGTGGTACATTATTAATGGTGTCAAATGCACCTAACATACACACTATTACGGATCCTTGTTTAGGCTTCTCTATTTCATGTGCTTGCAGATCCTTTAGGCTTATTGGGGTTGGATTATGGGTCTGGACTTCAGCGTAGCTGGTTGTAGTTGTTCATTTAGTTTCTGGTCCATTGCAATCTGTTGCTTGTAAGTCGCTCAATGATACTTGTTCCCATTAGAATTTTCATTTGCTTTTAATATGCTACAAGTTTTCTGGTATTTTCACATGTATAATTGTTTGTTTTGCTCTCTGCCAATTAAGCACTCCGTGGAAGATTTATGAAGGATTGGTTGGTTGATGGAAGATGTATTTTCTATTCCACTCCTTTGTTGTTATGTTATTGTTATTCTCTTAATTGATTGTTAACTTCTATATCTGCTCTTATTTTTGCTTTTTATAACTGGATTTTCTGGATTAAGAGAGAAGGCAAGGTTTCAAACATATTTTTTTTATTTACTATAAATTTTGAAATTTATACTATTGAAGTGCAATGAATGGTATTACCATGTGGTGAGGAGATTTTGGGATTATAATTTAATCCACCACATAGTTTTTTGTTTTGTTTGTTTGGTTAAATTATTGAGTGGAATGGAGGGTTTAATCAGCCATATTTATGTACTTTTAATTGTTTTTTTTTTGTCCCCACATTGTTTATGTGTTTACTGCATTATACACTACAACACCAGTTGATGATGACGTTATTGATGGTGATGGGTATATAACTAACTATGGTTGTACTACTAAATTTTTATATTTTACTTTGAGCAAATTCTTATTACTCATAGCACATTGTAGGGGAGATGGACATGATTAGAATTGTAGTACTCCAGTTGTACAGTTGTACTGTTGTACGTTTGTATTATATATGGTTTTTTGTTATTACTTAAAGTCTTACTTTGATCAAATTTTATTAAATTATTGTTTAAACAATTTTTTTCTTTAGAAGAATGAAAGGTAAATGTCTATTTCGGTTATTTCTCTTTTTTTGGATTTGATTAAAATTACTTCAGTCTTATTTCAGGTAGACAAGACAGACGCCTGAAGGTGATCCTATTTCATTGAAAAGGTTTGAACTGTTTTAACTTTTCATGGAAAGTGAGACGTGTGAAATTTTTAGTGTGTTTTATTTTCTTTGAATAATTGTATTATGGGACCTTCTAATTTTAGTGTGTTTTATTTTCTTTGAAAAGATTTTGTTTTCAATTGTTTTCTATTTAAATAATTTTTAACTATTTTGTAATTTATTTAGTTTTTATTAATTATTTTGAATTATTATTCGAATTAATCTAAAATAATCGAAAACAGTAATGAAATAATCAGGCGAAACGGCACAAAAGTAACCTAGCGAAAATGGAACGAAAATAAACTCGTGTAACGAAAATGTTATAATAAACTGATGAAACGAAACTAATCGGGCGAAAACAAAAGAGACAGTAATCGGGCGAAAACTAATCGGACGAAAATGAAAATAATTTCAGTGAAAATAATCGGGCAAAAACGTTACCGGTATAAGATGCCGTAAAGGGATACGGTAAACGAAAAATGTATTTTCGTTACCGTTTGTTCCGTTTACACCCCTAAGTAGAATTAGAAGTAGAATAAGGAGTTGAAATAGAGAGCTTGAGTTTAGGTTAGCACCATAAGATATTTCATTCTCTATTCTGATAAGCAAGGCTTGAAGCCATGTAACAAAGTAGTAGGAGTTTTTTTTATTTCTTGAATTGTGTTTTGTAATAGTCCACCATGTTTTTGTTCTTGAAATGAAATTGAAAGATGAAATGGTAAATTATTGGAGGTTTGGTGTGTTGAGTATGATAAATAATAAGTTTTCGAGTTAAAATAAATTTGTTCAAAGCATGGGATAGCCAAAATAAAATTTGAAACTCTTTTTCCATTGAAGAGCATTTTTATGTAGGGTGACATCTGATAGAGAGCGACACCGCACGACATTGCTGAGCTAACTCGGCCTTAAGGCCCGAGTTGACTCAGGTCAAGCCAAATGACACAAGCAACTTAGGTTGCTTAAAGTCATGTGATCCGATGCGATGTTGCGACATCGGGGGACTTGAGAGAATAAATGAAACCCTTCTTTTCAACTCTACGTTGCAAAACATCAAGTCAAAATTAGGGCGTGAAGTAAGATTTTGCGTCCTCTCGTCCCCAACCCCTAGGGAATACTACTAGAAATATCACTTTCCCCTACGGTTATGAACAAACCATAGGGGAAAAACGACTTTTTCCCACGGTCACTTAAGGATGCTAGGGAAAACTACTTATTCCCTTCGGTCCCCTTTTACCCTCGGCAAAAACCCTTTATGCCAAGGGTTATATACCAAACCGAAGGGAAACGTGAAAAAAATAAGTTTCCCCCTTTCTTTCCTTTGCGCGCTCCCCAGCCCAACCTGTTTTCGTTTTCTGCCCTAGTCGATCGAAGCCGAACTCCATCACGATTGCGGACATCCCATAGCCGATAGTGAAATCCTTCACCATTGCGGACATCAGTAGCTAGCTTGGATTGAAGGCAACCTCAGATTGAAGGCAACCACGGTCATCTATGTTGTTCCCCATACTCTCTCCTATTTCATTCGCAATCGGGATTAGAGTTCGCCTTACAGCAGATGCCAGGCCATATACGTGTCGCCATTGAAGCCCCTTTTGGGCTTTGAGATTTAGCGTGAGAAGGTTATTTTTTGTAGTTTGCTTCTAGTTGTTTTTAATTCGTCCAAGGTAAAATTATCTTTTTGTTCAGAAACCAATATTTTTTTTCTTTTCCTTTTTGTTTGGTTAGAAAAACGAGCAGCTTTCTGCTGTGTTTTTGTTCCACGTCGAAGTGCACAGTTGTTTTCAGTACTGCAAGAGGACAAATCCAGAAATTATTAAGGTTAGTGTTACTTCTTTTTAACGCTATGTTATAAAACCCAGCTTGGTCAGCAAGACAGCTAAAACTCAGAATGTTGTGTGTCATCATCCGCCCCCTTAAAGGAAGTTAATCTTGAACTCACCACTCAGAATTTTGTGCGTCGTAGGGGGAGGGGTCTCAGTAGAGAGACCTCTCTTGATCACCCTCCTAACACTAAATGGAAATGTGGAATGCAAAACGGCCAATTCAAATCAGGTGATGTTAGTACACTAATGAGAAAATTGGCTTGTAATGCTCATAATGAACATTATTTTCCTCTACACTATGTGTGGGCAGAGATGGATGACAATAAACTCAAAAAGATATGCAGCGAGTTGACGGTATGTTTGTTTATTGAATGATATTCCATTCCGTTGGTTTTTGTTCAGGAGCAATATGATTTTGTTGATAGTGATGGTAATCTTGTGCATATTGATGATGCATTGCCAACAATCAAGCCGTACATCCAAAGGCAAGTCCGGGACAAGAGGTCTTTTTATAGGTAGAAATATTATGTTGACAAGAGTGAGGATGAGTTGAAAGAAACCCGATCTCAATAATGACCCCAGAATCGTGGGACTAACTTGTGAAGTATGGGGAGAGGAGCAAACTTTAGAGATTTCAAAACAAAATAAGAAAAATCGGGCTAGGTTGAAGACCACTCACACGCTTGGGTCAAGATTGCTCAGTTGTCACTATGTAGAAGAGGTATTTGAATGTTTTTTTATTCATTTCATCACGTTTTTGTAGAATAGTGCATAACGTATTCTTCTATTACATTTAAATCCAGGAAAAAGAAAAAGGCACCACCTTCAACGTGTTTGAAGCGTTCGTTATAGGACACCAGATCAAAGATGGGAGTTACCCCAATAAAAGCACTGAGGAGAAATGTGTGAGTATCTTACTTATCATGTCTTTTATGTTATCAACAAAAGTAGACATTGTAACCTCATTACTGGAAATGTGTGTACAAATGAAATTTTTACACATAATGGAAGAACAAAATTTGAACTGTGGGGATTTACATGAAAATTTGAATTGTGGGGATTTACATGATTTGGGTGTGGTTTTGGATCAAGTTTTTGGTGGACACCACGGAGGGTATGAGAGAGCTGTTGGGACAGGTTACAACCGAGGAAGGAGTTATGTGCAAGCTAGTTCTAGCCATATGATGATACAATTAGAGACCATTTCTGCTGAACTCGATTCAGTCAAAGAGAGAGGCTGCAGTGATGGCTGAGCTGAGGGAGATGAGAGAGAGAGAGAGAGAGAGAGAGAGAGAGAGAGAGGAAAAAGGAGGACTGGGAGGAAAGGGAGACGAGAAGGGAGGAGTTCCGGGAAAGGGAGAGGAAAAGGGAACAGGAGAGGTTGGAAATGGAGAGAAAAAGGGAACAGGAGAGGCTGGAAATGGAGAGAAAAAGGGAAGAGGAGTGGCTGGAAAGAAATAGGAAAAAGGAGGAATGGCAACAAAAGGAGAAGAAAAGGGAGCATGAGTGGAATGAAAGGGAGAAGAAAAGGGTGAAGGAGATGTTGGAAAGAGAGAAAAAAAAGGACAGAGAGGGCAAAATAATATAGAAAAAATGTTATTGCTAAATCGACGGTGCAACACAGATTTATCATCGTCTTCAGCTTTCATATGACAGTAATTTCCTTTCATAATGAATTTTTCAACTTATATAACTATTTAGGTTGTGTTTGCCCTCATTGTAATTAAATTTTTCTAATTGGCAGATACAGAAGATGAAGTTGATAGTGGGCCTTCAGCATAGCGATTGAACAAGTGATATGATGAAATTGGATAGTGTGAACTCCATACAAGAATATTTTTTTGGCATGAAGAAGTATATTGATCACACTCCATACATGGAAATTGTTTGGGTATTTAGATGAATATACAAGTAATGTACATACAAGTAGATTGATCACACTCCAGAACTTGTTCTTTTTGGCAATTACACGTATATACAAGTAATGTATTACTTGTTTTTTTTTGCAATTACATGTATATACAATTAATGTAATACTTGATTTTTTGGCAAAGGATTTCTTTTGATGTGTTTGTATTATTAAATGTTATAATGTCTTGTTTTTTCTCTAATGTGTGTTTGATAAATATTATGTACAAGGTGTGAGAATATATAAAACAAGGAGAAAAATGGGAAAAATAAAAAAAATAATTAAAATAAAAAAATATTATTGCCTAGGGTTGAACCGTTGGCAATAATATTGCTCATAGAGAGCATTGCCTACGGTTTAAACAGTAACGAATAACCGTAGGCAATAGTCCGTAACATTTCAGTATTGCCTACGGTAGTACCTACGGTTAAACCGTAGGGAAAGAGTATTGGCTACGGTTGTGCCTACGGTTTTAAACCGTAGGCAATGGCTACTTTTCCCTACGGTTTGTCCAACCATAGGGAATAACACTATTGCCTACGGTCTCTAACCGTAGGGAAAAGAAATTTGTAATCCATTATTCCCTTCGCAAAAATGATGTTTCTAGTAGTGGAACCCTAGGGCGACAGATTTTGAGGCTCAATCTTCGAGTTTTCACTGCGTAAATCATGATTTGAGGCTAGGGCTTGTGATTCATCTCATCGTCTTGGTTCTTCAAGTCTTTCTGAGAGAGATTTAGCAAAATATCCCTCGGCTGAACCTCATCCAAGTTCCATAGATCGAACCCTAGTTCGGATTCATGTCAGTACCTTTCCATCATCCTATTAGAGTTCAATTTAAGTGGACACAGAATGCTGCTCTAGGGACCGGGTAGAAGGCCAAGTTCATATGACTTTAATAAATATGTGTATAAAAAGTACAGGAAGAAGGCATATTGAGATGAAGAAAAACATAAAACTAGAGAGGAGATTCTCTTTGCTTGAGGTTGAGGAGAAATTTAGGCCAATTATCATGTTTAGAGGTTGGAAACAATTTTGTGCCCAACCCGAGCCATGCATCGTTAGTTTAACCATTTTATGCCAATGTGGTAGAGGCTAAGAGCGAGATAATGAACAACTCAATGATCCAAGTTGCATGGTTCGACAACAGCAAATTAGGTTCGACAAAGAGAGGTTGAATACCTATTTTGAGTTAGAGAATGTTGAAGATGATTTGCCTGAAATCAAGAGGGTTGTCCATGCTAAGGAGTTCCTTAGATTCTTATGTCCCTATCTTATTACGTGTGTGAGGTCAACTGCTAGGCAGTATTTGCACTTCCCTAAAGTGGCTTTGCCACTTAAAGGGCAGGTGTGGTTCTATTTTTCAGTGTCTGTGATTGGTGTAAATTGCTCATAGATTTGAACCTATGTTTTATTACAAATTGAATTAATTATCACTTGATTTTGGTGTTTACTGTAGGAGAAAGTGTTAAAATGCGAAAATAGATCAAAATGCCTTCAAAGGAGCAAATGCAGACACCAATGGCACATGGCGCAAGCACAGGGCCACGACGTCATGAAGTTATGAGCAGCAGAAGGAGAAAATAGCTAAATGTCAAGTGTTGTGGCACTTGGCCCAGTGCAGGAGTGCCAAAGAGCTGCAGTAGTCACCCACAGCGCAGAGGCCCTGGAGTTCGCACTCCAGCGCACCAGAAATACATGTCGCAGTGCAGGAATGTTGGACCAAAGGCACAACAGAGTGATAAAGCATCCAAGTGTTTGACGTCGCGGCATGGGAGCACAGACCACAGCCAGAAAATGAAACAATAGCGACGCCACGATGTAACATGGTGCCAAGACTAGGCGCCATGGAGAGGGCTTGATGTCGTACGGCACCAGATCACTTAAGTTAAGAAAATTAGGGGATTCTTTGATTTCCCCTATAAATAAATGTGAGGAACCCATTTTGGGGGTCACGTCTCCATGCCTTGGATGTTGTGCCTTCATAGGAGCAGAGGAAAGCGTTGATTGAGCTTAAAGCAAGGGATTTGGAGAAGATTTGGAGAAAAAAGGGAAGACATGCTCTTATTTTCTCCCTCTTTCTGTATTTATATGTATTATGTTTAACATGCATTTGAATGTAATGGAGTGGGATTTAATCTCAATCCCCAGCATGTGTAGCTAATTACCCCAATAGGGGGTGTGATTTGTAATGCAATTCATGTCTGAATTCACGTAATGACTTCTTTTTGGATAATGAATCATATTTTAGTGTGGTTAATGTGGGGCGTTGAATGACTAATTGACTGAAGACCAATTGGTTATCTATTTGATGTCCTGATTGATCATGAGACGGTAAGTTAGGATAGACACACATTAGATTAGCATATAATTCCCGAAGCAACCGTGATCAGTTATGTGCAAGTTGACTTAGATATAAGTTCTTGATGCATGTGGTCATGGGAGCTAAGTACAAAGGATTCTCTAATCAAACTCTAGAGATCAAGAGATAATTGTATGGCCAAGGGAATACGGTTGCAGGATCCTCGAGAGGGGATTGTGTGTACATAATTCTCCTATCCGCTAACTGCGTGTTGTATTGCCCAATAGGATAGAAGTTGCATGAAGTCTGCATGAATTTTATGAATCACACTCCCCCTAGCTCTTACCTACCAGCTTCCATTGTGTGTGTGTGTGCTTTTGGCACTCAATTGCATTTTTACAGCATTCAATTGGGTTCTTGCGTTCACGAGAATTCCTCTAATATGTGTCGATTAGATATAGTTATTGTGTGTAATTTTAGCACGCAATTGACAAAATCCAAGGGGAGACGAACAGGACTTACTAGATTATTACATGTAGCAATAGATAGGCTTGCATACGGGCAAACCTTATAGGTATGGTTTGCTCCCAACAGTCTGACTTCTGCTTTCTACACATTTTTTGGATGTCACCTTCGACGGAGCATACATTTTCTCTGTGATTCTAAGGGAAGGTCATTGGACATTGGCCAAGTGATCTACAACGAGATAGTTAGGCGCGGAACTATAGAACCTCTTGGATTATTTTTCCTTTATTGATCGCCGACCTCTGTAAGGTTGGTAAAGTGGGATAAGCATCTACTGCTTTGGTCGATAGACCACAAAGACCCAAATATACCGAGTTCATTGAGCGCCTAACCAGAGAGGACTGTAAGAGAGGCCCGTCACTACCACCATATCAAAGAGGTGCATGTTGGTGACCTGAGCCCAGTCCGAGATGAGTAGATTCCCACCCTATCACCCTCCACCCTTCCACATGTAGATTTTCCAGAGTTGAGGACGATCAAAGGATTATCAGATGGAGAAGGATGAGGATTAACAAAGTGAGCAAGAGAGAGACTCTTGTATGACTTAGGCAGAGTTACATTCTTATTTTGCAGCCTAAGTGATTTTGAGTGCATACGAACTGCACATGTATTTGGCTTCAGATTGTATAAACTCTTATCATGAAGTACTCTTCTCTCTATGTTGAATGAAGATTTGGTTTAACTCATGGTAAGGAATTTTTCATTTGTTTGTGCAATTGTTTTAGTACTTAGTTTGTATTTAGTTTCTTTTAATAGAATGAGTGGAATACCTTCTCTCCTTTCACTTTACTGATTTTGTTTTGGATGATTCACCTCCATATGCAGCAAGTGCAGCACAATAGAGGGCATAAGACCAAGACACCAAAGGGAGTTCCCTTCACCCTTCTCAGTTATTCTATCTTCTATCTAAACATCGAAGACAATGTTTGTTCTTAAGTTAAGGGGAGGGAGTGACATGTGGTTCGAATTGAATAGAGTGACCCATATCTATCTTGCATGAATTGAGATTTTGAAAGCTCATATGTCTGGAAATGCATTGCAAAATGATGATTAACATGCAATTCATTATGAGAATGTATTCCAAAGTTGTGGTCATTGACTCATATAGTTGGATGAAAGAGTGTAACTTCTCTAATGATTCAAGAAGCCACATACAAATCTGCTAATATGGCTATCTCATATTTGCTAGGAATGTGGTTTGATGGTGGATATGCACTTGGTTTTTACTCTAGGATGCTAGAACTAATTGTAATTAAAGCTCAAGGCGAAATGAATTCAAAATTGCATCCAAAGAGAAGAATTAGGTCATGGACCGTTTGGGCATGTTTAGCAACCCTACTCAAAACCATCAGTTACCCAAATTTTGAGCCTATAAAAATCTGAATTTTATCTATTTAGTCAAGCTTCATTTAGCCAGACTTTTGTGTCAAGTCTTCTTTTTCAATTACCCATCACTCAATTTACAGGACTAAACTGAGGTTGGAGTTGAAACTCCAAGTGATTAGTTGCAATTGAGTGACCCAAAAAAACAGAGAGAAACAAAAACACTTGCAAAGAAAGTATGATTCGTAAGGTCAGCCAAAAGTCAAAGAGGGTTGATCCCAGAGAAGTTGATTGAATACTCTTAAAAAAAAATAGAGGAAGGGGAAGAATGACTAAGAAAGAGGCCAAAGCTGAAGTTTGAGGGTAATATCAGTAGGGGGTTCTCTCTAATCAGGTTGAGTCATGCAAGCTGAGTGATCTCACCTTTTGTGTTTAACCTTTTTGTCCTACCCAGGTCCCCAACCACATTACAAACTACATTACAAACTACATAAAGTCTTAATGATCTTAGGTACAACTCTTTTCGATTAGTAGAGAGTGAATTTTAAAATTAGCATATGGAATTCTAGAAGTGAATTCTCAAGTGCACGACAAGTGGTTTGTTGGAGAAGGCAATAGATGAGAGAAACCATGGGAGAATAAGCGGGGAAATTAAAAGTTTGGATGTGTAAACCTCGAAAGAAGGCTATCAAGTAAATGTCCCAACACATGCAAAAGGCCAAGAAAACCAATGAGATTAAGGTTCAGCTCAATTGGGTAAAATTAACCAAAATAACCTCGAAAGAAGTAAAATGTTGAAGCCAATGTCGCATGGTCCCAAGAGCCGAGCCACGACATATATGTGTAATCACATGGCATCAAATGCTTCGCAAACAACACTACAGCACTAGACTCCTGCTCAGAAGCACTGGAGTTCGCATTTCAGCGCCACAGTTTTTGCACTGGTTCCAAGCGTTGGGGTTTTGGAGTTCGTACTCCAATGCCACAATATTTTGGTGCAGCACTATAACGCTGCTAGGCACAGCACTACAACGGTAAAACCTGGCGTAGGAGCGCTGGAGTGCACACTCCAGCTCCCCAGCACCAAGATGCAGCGCTGTTGCACCGCAACGTAAGCAGCACGTGACAATCTTAACACCTAAGCTGCCAACGCCACAACACTAGATGCAGTGCTGCAGCATTAAGATATAAATTTTGGTCGACGTCGTGACTCTGGGTTCGACCCCCACAACACTTATTGGTTGAAAATTAGAATCTTTCCAGCCTTTCGTATAAATAGAAGTGACAAACACTACTAAAAACACTTCCACCGGTGGATGGAAAGTTATCCGCCGGCGGAAGACGATTCCACCGGCAGGTGTAATAGACTAGTCGGCGGAATAATCCGGAATCCGACCCAACCGCCGGAGGAATGAAATCCGGCAGTTGGGTCGGATTTCCATCTAATTCTTATGGGCCTAAACGGCCCATATGAAATTTTTAGGTCCCGATTTGAATCGGGACCAAAGTTCTCGCTCACGTTACGCGGGTAACGTTACAATTTGTAACATTTTAATTTATCTCCTAAGTTCTTACTTCCCGCCCCCGCCCGACAGAAACAATTATAAGTCCTTTAAGTACTGCTCCCAAAAACCTATCTTCCCGACATCTAGCTCTTCCTGCTACCGAGTTTTCTCCGCCAGCGTTCACACGGCCAACTTCTCCGGTGTTCCCATGCTCCACCTTCTCCGTCATTCCGGCGGCGAGATTCTACGGCATACCTACGGCAGACCTTCTCCCTGTCGACAAAATCCCCTTCACTCCAACAGAAGCTCCTTCTCTCTCAATCTGAGCTTATTATCGGCAAGTAGGTCCTTTAGTTTCTTCCATCCGCTAATGATTTCGATTCTCTTATGATTTTTATATGGCATGTGTGCTGGTTCAGGTTCTTGGGAAGATCAAAGAAAGAACTTGTTCTTCTTCCGTAAGGAATTCCTCTAAGAATTCCGAACCTAATTTTTTCAAAAAAGTGCGTACCGTACTTTTGTGTTTACGAGCCAAAGTTCTAGCACATCCACAAATTAGTATGACCACAAATTCAAAAACAAACTGAAATTCAATAAACTGAATTTTCGTAGCATCAATCCCTAATTTGTTCATCTGATTTGATCTCCATATTATTCATATGATTTGATCCACAATGTGGAGTTGATTAGGGTTTCAATAATTTGGTGGATGAAACATGATCCTCCTTCATTGAAAAACTTTAGTTTAAGGATTCAGCTCTCTAGTAGACGAAAAGGCTGTCACGGTGGTTAAAAACCGTTGGGGAAAGGCAGAAAAACTTCGTCTAATATCAACCCAACGAAAAGACAACTGTTGTGTTACGACCATGTCAGGAAAAGAATATCCCGACCGTAAACCACTGTTGGCAAGAGATAATCCAAAACGACCGGTTTCAGACCGTCGGGAAAGGAGTGAAAGCATTCCGACGGTTAATTTGGCTTTTGAAACGAAACACAAAACTCGACGGATATATGTCGTCTGCATAGAATCAGCGTTGCCGACAAGTTTAATGTCGTCGCCATTGATTTCAAACACACGACGGTAAAAGCCGTCGGCATGGGTTTTTAACACACAACGGTTAAGATCCTTTAGCATGGGTTTTTAACACCAAACAGTTAAAAGCCATCGGTATATTTTTCAATCACCCAATGGTGAACAAACGTTTGCATGGGTATTTATCACTCAACGGTTCACACCTGTCAGCATAGACTTTGTCATAACAGCCATGAACACATACACATCCATCGGGTTATAGAATTCCATCACCGACAACTTTTATTTGTCGACACAAAGTTTTCTCTGTTGTGTATGCAAACAATTCCCACATTCCCTATAAGTGGGGAAGATCATGGGTTTATAAGAGAGGAAAAATATCTTCATTGGTATTAAGCCTTTTAGGTATAAACCATGAGCAAATTCATGCGGGATTGGGCCCAAAGTGGACAATATCATACCAATGTGGAGATGTGGGATCCATAGGACCCAACAAGTGGTATCAGAGCCATGCTCGGACGTAGTATGTGGGGAAATCTTCATAATGCCGAACGAAGGTGGTGGGCCTCTTGAGTGACAAGCGGATGGATCCGCAGTTAGCCTATCAGGATAAGCGGTGGACTCCAATGGAGGGTTGGACTTGGACCTAGATAGATGATGAGCTCTTGAGTTGGGACAATACTCAATGGAGCAGAGTGGATGGACCTATGGATAGCCTATCAAGACAAGCGGTGTGGGCTCCGGTGAAGAGAAGTTGGATTTAGGCTCGGATAGATTAGTTCTCGAGTTGGACTGGAGTCAAAGAATATGACGGGTAGATTATGTCATTTGAAGGGAGGCTCGGTGGAACTTTGTTTGAGGGGACGATTGTTGGGTATGCAAACAAAGTCCCACATTGGCTAGAAGTGGGGAGGATCATGGGTTTAGAAGGGAGGAAAAACATCTCTATTGGTATGTAGTCTTTTGGGTAGAATCCATAAACAAATCCGTACAGGCTTGGTTTGACCATCAGCATAGGGATTTTCCTGCCGACAGTTTGATCTCGTCGGCAAAGGTTTGACCATTATTAATTTATTAGTTTTTATTTCTTAGTTTTAATATACTTGTTTAAATATTTTTAACCATATAATGAAGCACCTATTTCACAAAATTCACTGTTTCACAGAATATGGAAAACACCTATTTCACAAAATTAAAAATGAAATAATTTGGTTACAAATGTTGGATTACGCAAACAAACAATACAAAATATGAACGTCTGATACCCAAATCTTAAATCCATACAAAACAAACATATATGAAGTAAACCAAACAATGGATGATATAGCCTTCAACTTCTTACCCGCCCTGCCGATGTTGATCTGTTGATCCTGTCAAAAGAATTAAGGACATATCTTAGTGAGAAATCAAAAAATTAATGCAATTAAATTGTAATTTGCAAAAGTATTCAAACTTTGAGGTGACCCCATAGTTGCTAGCCATTGTGTGAAAGCAAGTACTTATTGCTTCAACAGTCCCATTTCTTCTTTCAATGCCTCTTTATCTTTCTTTATCTTTCTTCAATGCCACTGTCATTGTCTCTCTCATTGGCTCCTTATCTCGCCTTTTGCCTCCAACCCTGTTCTACGGGCAACAATCTCAACTGTGTTCATAGCATTAGACACAGAGGCGCCCCTCCGTAGGGGAACACTAGGCCCGAACCCTTGCTCATAGCCAATGTGGTGACCCCCAAAAGACTTGTCCAATATAGGTATCACCTCAGCAGGATCCTTGGACAGGTGCACTTTCTTGTTCAATACCAACCTGCCCAACCTAATTCTTCATATAAAAATATCTTAGTATAGGAGCTAAAAAGATAAAACTCATAATGCATGTCAATATTATTAGTCATGCGAGCAGGCTTGGACACTTACGCATAATGAAACCGTCTTTTTATTTGGATATGTCTCATCTTTCCTCTTATGAGCCTTGAGGTAAGACTCCACATAACTGAATTCTTCCTTGTTGGTTTTTTTTTCTGAATTAAAGACCAAATTCATTGAGCTGACTTGTGAAATTAATTGAACTCATAAACAAAAAAAATATAAAATTGTGGGATTCAGATTTACTTACAGCTCAACGAGATAATTAAGATTTCTATACATCATGTAAAGTGGATTGTATTTTGCTAACATTGGATTCTATATTGCTAACATTGGATTTAATGGGGCTCCTAGCAGAATTTAAGATTTCCGGCAAAAGTTTTTGGTCCTCTCCTTTGCTCCCCAATATCTCGTCTCCTAGGAAGGATTTACTTAAAAGATAGGGGCACCCCAATTTTCTTTGCTACTTTCCCTAAACTCACTTTTGTTATGGAATCCAACTTTATGGGTGGTGGTAGTTAAGGCTGAGGCTGTCTCCCGGCGTAGGTAGCCGGGTTCCCATAGAGATCATATGTGACTGAGGTATACTTGCTTCTAATGGATTTATCTGATTTCAAACACTCAAATCAAATCTGATTTTGAGGTCAAGGTTTGATTTCATAACCGACAAATTTGTAGTCAAACGAATGTACTTAAATCGAGCAAAGAGATTACTTGAGAGCTTTGATGTTTGGGCTAATTTTCTTAGGTTTAAAGTAACCTAGTTGTTATTTCAAGATTACAAAGGGTGTGTTAGGTGAAGCTTTTTATGGGATGAAATCTGTTGAACCATTTTTTGGAACAAATATATTTAGACGCACTTTCTTGTTAGATCTCTCTTGGAAAGAGGATAGTGTAGTGCTCTCGAGGAGCTCCAAAATCAAACTTTTCTAAAGAGTATTTTTTCAAAGATTTATCTCTAAGACTCCCCTAACAAAAAGCCTAGCCAAATGCTACCAAAGAAAAGTTTTGCCCAGGAAAAATCTTTATTAGTTGCACAAAACTGAAAATGTTTTGCAAGAGTTTGTAATATCGATATTTATAACTTTAAAGTGAGACAACAGCCTCTATCCTAAAATTTATGTCCCAACCGTATTTTGGTACTAAATGAGAGGTATGCATGGGTTGGGTGGGGTATGGTTTTGCAAAATTTGATCCTGAAAATGTCCCTCAAACCCGTCCACGAAGAATTACAGGACAGGTCTTCAAAATAAGACCCGTCGCTAAATCGTAACTTTATTTTTTGAAACTCTAAAGTCTTAACCCCACTCTAAACCCTAATATCGTTGAAATTTTCACATACCTTTGACATTCTTTTAAAAATTTTAAATA
The DNA here is from genome assembly GCA_022405105.1 of Aristolochia contorta. Classification (NCBI taxonomy): domain Eukaryota; kingdom Viridiplantae; phylum Streptophyta; class Magnoliopsida; order Piperales; family Aristolochiaceae; genus Aristolochia; species Aristolochia contorta. The sequence goes on from CM039667.1 coordinate 18,453,301, forward strand.
TAAACAATATCACTTCGTAATTTTTCATATTTCTATTTCCATGCCTTTTCCATGTAATTTTAAATTTTTAAAATAAAACTTAAAATCCTGATGAACCTCACTATTAGGAGTCTAGGACTAAGTTTTACCCAGTTATCAGTATGGAAGATCAATAATTAAACAAGAAAAAATAAAAAATTAATTTCCAATTAGTATTCATGCATTTATTGTCTTACCATTTAATTAATAGAACGAAAACCTGTTCTAAACCTGTTTTATCTAATTACCATTTAAGTAAAGGTAATATATAGAGTAATGTTCGCAATAAACCTATCTCCTACGAAAAACAGAATAGTAGTGAACTTGTGATAGGAGCACAGTTTTCAATATTGATATGCATTGGCCAATATGAGCCGATATGTATTTTGTTCCCTTGCCTAAGGAAACAAAACACTGGGGTGTTTCCATTTACAAGAAATTAACACCAATATTGTCCTCTATTGGAAAGTTTCCCAAGTTATTTAGAAAAATGTCCACAAAATACTCCGAATGCCCAAAGTTGTTTTCTAGGTTCAAGAAGTTGAGGACGACACACCCATTTGTTTTTATTTGCCGATAGAATTTTTCGTTGTCCGATGAAGGACCTACAGGTGGAACGATTGCCAGTGGTCAACTAGCCAGGAACATCGTCATAGGTTTCTCTACAACCGGTGGTGGGAAGTTAGGGATGAGCTCTCGTGGCCAAGTCCTGCCGGATTGATTTGATTAAAAAAGGGGTTTTTAGATTTAAGACCTGGTTCAAGGCCTTAATAAAATCTGTGTTGGATGAAATTGAGACTATAAGCAAAATAATATATTTGTTATTTTATGATATATTTTCAAAAAAATTCTACTTTATCTCAATCATCAATTAATATAATATTATTATTGATGTATTTGATTCAATACATTTTGAATTTTATTGGGATGAATTATTGAATAACAAAGAGAAACACTTACAAAAAATAATAAAAATGTGCAAGAGAAGGACTAGTAGTAGTATGATAGATAGTTATATTATTTTTTCAAATATTTGTATCAATAAGAACATTATATTTTTCATATTAATAATATAAATAAATTTCTGTATTTTTCATACTTTTAATAAATTTTCTTAAAATATCAATACATATAATATATATCGATGTGTATTCACAATACTATCCATGGCCTTAATGCCCCGGTACTTTTGCATCTCCGATACTGCAAACCTTTGGATAGTAAACAGTAAACGGAATTACCTTATTCCATTTCATTCGTATACAGTTTACACCCTTAATTACTATAACATTATAATCATGGCAAAATTACCAAACTGTTGGCTAAATAACCTCGCCATAGGAAATAAATAAATAAAAGAACTCTTCTATTCAGATAACCACCATAGGAAACTAGGTACTAGGCCCCTAAACGAGAGAAAGTTTCTTGAATTAATACATTATTTCTCAAACTCGCAAAGACGGGTGACTGATCCTCTACGAATGGAGTTGTCCTAGAAAACTAAAATACAAAGCATACAGATAGGACAAATGAAAAGAGACAAAAATATCTCAACAACAAAGCAAGCAATCAAATAAAGGTTGTAACTAACAATCGCAAGCCACGGACACAAGCATAATATGAGAGTAGCCAATATTCACATTTCGGTAAGTATATATAACAATCTGCACAGAGGAGAGACCTGAGTAATTCTCTGTAGTATGCTGAAAAGCTCAACTGACTGAAGAGCAGCAGACGAACGGGACCCAGTAGGCTTTCCCTCTAACCTTCCTCTTTTCTCTTTTACCGATGGGTAACCTTGCAGGCGAGTTCCACTCCGTCTCCATCACTCCTTTAATGTTGGGTCTTTGTTCACCAGCAAGTTCAGAATTCGGCATCCCAGCAGATTTGTCATCGAGTACTTGTGGAGCTGGTTCATGTTCTTGCGGATTTCGGACTGTTTGCTGATGATGTTTCTTGTCAGCACTCGCTTCCACCAGCAGACTTCTCAGGGGAGTGTGGGGTTTTCCTGAACTCCAGTTCACTACCTTTGCAATAATCTCTTCATTTTTCCTTCGTCCTGGTGAGTCCTTGCTGCCATGGACAACGGAAGGAAACCACCCAGCTTGGGATGTTGGTTTTTGGGAATTCTCGGCCAATTGAATTTCAGTGGATGAAGAGGCTTGTTGCTTCTCCACATCCTGCCGAGGGTCAACCAGGGTCATAAAAGAAGGAGGCTCAAATACGCCATTAGGATCAAGCTGACCCTCCTCAGAATTGTTTTCTGTCCTTGTATTTGCAGCTGATGCTTCTTCCTTGGGTGTTTCCAGATTGGAAGCTGGAAGAAGTTAAAAAAATTGTCCAAACACTAGTTAGAGCCAGTAATTAAGAGCAAAAGCTGCAAAAAAATCTTCACAGCTACAAAGAACAAAAAAAGCCAAATACGTCAACAGAGAAACTGTCTACAACATGGTGGCCTCAAGTATTTTATGAATCAACGGAATAGAAGAAAAATAACATCCATGGAGGAGAAGCATGTACTATGCAATTGTGCATTGCAATCACAAAGAAATACAAGAATCATACCGGAGGTGGAACCCCATGTGCCTTCCACACTGTCACCTTGGCTCATGGAATCTATAGAAGCATCACTAACCACAACTGAAGCATTTGTACTATTCTTGAGAGTTGTGCCAGTATACCCCTCCTGTGAAAAGTGAAGTTCTTCAGAAGTGTCCTCTGTGACTGCAGTCTGGACACCAGAATCTAAATGAACTTTTGAAGTCACAAATTCCTCATTCTTACAGTCCTCCACTTGGATTCCAGTTTCTACCACTGAAGGTTCCGTGGAGTTATCAAATGTGAGTTCTCGCAAATTCTCCAGGAAAATGTCTTTAAGTTGGTGTTGATTAGTACAAGGACCCGAGACATTGCTCAAGAAGCAGGAAGTGGAATTTGCTCCATCTGAAGTTATAATGGTTTCCAAGGGAATATCATCATTTGGCCGTGGATTAACTTTTGATTCACCTGCTCCAACACCTCTCTGGCAATTGACTTCAGTTCCAGAACCTTTAACCACAAACTCTGAACTAGTATTGCTCTCAGTAAGAGTACTTTTATCTTCATCTCCACTTGGAACAGGGGTTCTTACAACTGAGTCACAGATGTCGCCCTGAGGCTTTTGATGAACAGCATCATGTGATTCGCCTCCTAGATGAGTCAATCCAATATATTCAGAAGGTACCATGGTATCATTTTCCTCATTAGTTCTTTCAGTCGTGTCATTCAAATTGGAAGCCATATTTTCAGATACATAATCTTTACTGCCACTACTGCGATCCTTTTGATGAGACTCATCCCACACATTTGGGCCTGTTGTGGCATCTTCTTCGCCACCATGTCCTTGAATATGCTCTGTTGAAGGAATTTCTGTCTCCCTCGGTTCTCCAACACCAGCACAAATTAAATCACCTTCTGATTCCATTGATTGATCTTCCCCACCATTTTTAGTTCCAATTTCAAAAGGTTGCTTTACTTCTACATCCTTTACAGCACAATCAAGTAGAGCATTTCTTGTGGAAGCTTGAGCAGCATCTGTATTTTTAACAGCACCATGCAAGAAGTCTGGTATTGACAATCCTTGGTCAATACTAACCTCATGAACCTCAGAGCTTAAATCACCTGATCCTACACATCTATTACTTACAGTGGTTTCTTCACTGTCTTTAGGTCTTTCACTGGCAATAATCGGATCAACTTCTGATTTGGCATCCACGTGATCCTTGACAATATCACTTTGATTACTACAATCAGACACTTCCTGGACACTTTTGCCCAATGTTCCCTCCACTTTAGAAGCATCTTCCGTTACTTGCATAAGAGCAGTTTCTTTGCTCGATTGAACACACTCACTACAAGTGGCTTCTTTATCATCTTTAGCTCTTCCATTTGTTTGACCCGAATCAGCTTTTCCTTTCTCATCTGTGTGATCTTTATTGACACAAGTTTGGGCGTCATGAACTGATTCTTCTAGGAGACTCTTTACTAAGGAACCATCAAGTTTGCAAACATCATCCTCCACTAGTGCCAGAGGACTATTGTCATTCGATGCAGCAAATTCACCAGTTGTCTTCTGATCTTCTGTAGCTCTTTCAGTAGGGGCAGCTGAATCAGCTTCCAAAATGTGATCTTTTCGATCCTTAGTGGCACCATTTTGATCATAGTTAACTGATTTACCTTTAACTTCTTCCTCCAATGCTCCAGCAGCTTTGGGTATCCCTTCCTGCACATGCACCAAGACAGTTGCATCAAACTCTGCCTCGGTAGCTTCTCCAAGAGCACCAGAAACCACATTAACCCCTGGTTCTGTTGGTCCTTTGACTTCACCAACTATGGTGTTGTTTTTCGACTTACCTTCATCCGCTGCAACTTGCCCCACAGAATCCACTTGTGCCATTCCCTCTGGAGCCTGAGCAGCATCTTCAATTGATTGAGAAGTAAACAGAGACTCTGGTTTTATTTGTCCTAGACCTTCCTGAAGATAAGACTGTGTAGCAGCAAACTGACTAACAGCTCCACCTTCCTGAGCAGAATCAACTTGAGGGCCTTCTAAAACCTCAATTAAAGCACTTGAATCACAACTGGCTACTTCCACATTCGAATTGATAGAAGAAGAGATCTCATTCAATGATTTTTGTAGCCCTGGTGAACTTTCTGGACTTTCCTCTGCAATGGAAGTTATTGAATCCAGTGCCTTCACATCTGTTTCAGACTTGATATCAGAAACTTCATCAGAAACTTTACCCTCAAGATGGACAACATGCTTAAGACCAAGTTTTACGCAATCTTGTGTTAGAATGCCTCCATCAGAAACCTTGTCCTTTGAATTCACTCCATGCTTTGAGCCAATCTCTAGCAAATCTTGTGCAAGAATATCTCCTGGAGGAACTTTATCCTCAGGATCCACTCCATGCTTTGGATAAATTTCTATGCAATCTTGTGATATTTGAGAAAAATTTTCAGCTTCAATGAGCCCTGAGCGGGAGCTAGAAAGTAGAGCTGACATCGGCTGAGAAAGAGATGGTTCAGTCAAGATACCCTCGTGCTCAACACTCTCTGGATGATCCTCCACATCCTTTAGACCAACAAAAGCCCCTTCAGAAGGATCAGTTGTTAGTCTGATTGCGCTCACTGGGGGAAGGTCAGAATGAACTTCAGTGTTGGCAATCCCATCCTTCTCATTAACAGTACGGCCCATCTCAGAGCATTCACTCGTGTGTGTAGATGATGAAGTCATTGTTCTAGGCATACATTCTTTTTCAGAAACTTCAAAATTTTCACAATTTTCCACATTCATACTGCCTACAAAAACATGTGCAGATGAATTAGTTTCTGCGTCTTCAGTTAATAAAAGACCAGCAGAGCCTTTATCAGTTTCATTAAGGGTAGCTGCAGACTGAATAATCTTTTCAGAACTAGAAGGCAATGCATCAGGACTCCAGAATCTGTCACCACTTGTTGGGCTGCTCAATTGTGTGCTTTTATCTGCAGAAACACATGAGAAGTAAATTTGTGGAACACTTCAATGATTCAAGAGTCTATACCACTAAAATCACATATTCAATTATATTTTGTGCAGCAAATAGATGATTTATTGTCAAAGTCACAAGTACCGGTTGATGGGGATACACAAAGAAAGGGATGGCAAACAAATGAAGAATGTCCAAGGAAAGTTTTATACAAATGTATAAATAATGATGTAAGCAGAAACTTGATCGAAATCAGATTGTAAACAGCAAAAACAAGTTGAATTTCATTGCAATGCATTCTCCCGTTACAATCCAACTTGGCTTACATTTCGAGAGGTAAGCCTTCTCTCCAAAGAAACTACATTAAGACTCAAATTAACTTCAATCTCCACATACCCCGATTTTCCGCCCCCTCCCCTCTTAAATTCCTATTCATAATAATAGTGCTTAACCCTAACAACAAAAAATTACCATACTACTCATGGGCTTTATTATGCTTACTATATTTCTTAATCATCCGGGACCTAACAAAACTGAAACACCAAAAGATTATAGAAGAAAATTTACAAAATTATGATAGCAAGAAATACATCACATCATAATGAAACTAAAAGTTTAAGAGCAGTCTTACAAAGATCATAAATGTCATTTTAGGATGGGGCCTAACACCCAAAGTTTACAGGTAACATGAATTTTGTCAGAATTCTTGATGGGCCCTACGGACCCACGTCTCCACATTGTAATGATATCGTCCGCTTTGGGCCCAAGCCCGCACGGTTTTACTGACGGGTTTTACCCCAAAAAGCCTCATTACAATGGAGATGTGGGTTCCTTCATTTATGCCCATGATTCTTCCCACTTCTTTTCAAAATGGGACTAATTCTTTTAACACTCCCCCTCACATCCAGGTCAGGTTTACACAATAGGCCTCAGACGTGAACAAACTGGATCTCATCTTATGAAGCCCACAAACAGATTGGGTCTTGCCTTCTGGAGCCCACAAATAAATTGGGTCAAACCCACAGACAGATAGGGAGTTTCTGGCCCACGCACGGAAAGTGGCTCTAATACCATGTCAAAATTCTTGATGGGCCCTACGGACCCTGGTCTCCACATTGGAATGATATTGTTCGCTTTGGGCCCAAGCCCGCACGGTTTTGCTAATGGATTTTACCCCAAAAGGCCTCATTACAATAGAGAAGTGGGTTCCTTCTTTTATGCCCACGATTCTTCCCACTTCCTTTCAATGTGGGACTAATTTTGTTAACAAATTCTACTTACACTTTCGCATAATGTTTTCATGGTATATCTCATTGTATTCCTAGCTAAGTTTTCAATTCCAAATGCGTCCATATTGCTCTTTCACTATATTATTATTGAAGCAGCAACCATTTTCAACAAAATTTGCAGTTCAAATAATGTTTACTAGATAGTTATGTAGGTTTTAAACTTTTTACGTAAAATTTGCAATTCGATATGGTAGGCTCAGCGGAAAACATATCAATTTGTGCTGAAAGCCATATAAATCAAAAGGATAAAACAATTAGGCGGAAGGAATCATTATCATTGAAAAAAGATTAATGATGAATAAAGGTGGTCAATCAGCAAGTTTTATAAGCTTGACCTCTTTTCGTACTTTCCATTTATTTTTATTTTTTTTTTTTGAGGGGGTTGATCTCAATGCATTGTTGAATCCTGAATTGAAATTAAACCATTGTTGGGGGTGCAGGTTGCTCCCTCAACTCGAGATGAACAAGGGAGATGCCTTCCCTTGCTAGGTCATCAGCAAGAGCATTTGCTGATCTTGGGATATGACTCCAAGTGCAGGAAGTATTACTTCCAATTTCCTATATTTCCCTGAAATAAACCTCTAGTCTCCATGGTGGGGATGAGGTTTTCTTGCACCAGTTAATGACATTCATGCAATCTCCCCTACTTCTAAGTTCCCTTGCAACTTCTCAGCAAAGAGCTTCATCCCTTGCCACATGGCAACGGTTTAAGCCTCTACTGAATCCGTTGCTGGAAGTGGTCCCACAAAGGATAGGATAATTCTTCCATCATGGTCCCTGAAAGCTCCTCCATACCCGGCTGGGCCAGGGTTCCCCATAGAGGATCCATCCACGTTAAGCTTTAAGGTTCCGATGGGTGGGGGCAACCATGTAGCAGCAGATGGGGTTGGCTGATTTATCGCTAGTCTAGCGATGGTAGCCCAGGAAGTTCTGTCTTCTCAATTTCCTGGAATTCCGGCTTGGAGTTCAACCAGAAAATGAGGTTGTTATGTGTTCAATCAGTTCATTACTGCCTCTATGCTTGTCCCTCAAAATCCTTTTGTTTCATTCTTCCCATAAATTCCAAGTTATGAAAGTTATGCTGGCCCGTAATGAAGTGGTTTTCCATAGGTCCATTTGGGAAGGGAACCCAAGAGTGGCTGGGGGGAGATTTAGAATAGAGACCAAAAGAAGGACCATATTTGCTGGCTGTATGCACAGTGGAAGAAGATATGCTCAGCAGATTTTGCGCCTCCATTACAAAATTGGCAGACCATGGTAGGAAGAGTCATCCCCCTCCTTACGAGTCTATCCCTGGTTAGCAGCCTGTTATGTAGTGCTAGCCGAAGAAAAAACTTATCTTTAGGCGGGGCAGACAGTTTCCATGCCCAACTAGCAGTGTGGATTGGACCCTAAGCCATGTGACTGGTGGCAAGGTATGTCGTTTTCACCTTAAACTCCCCATTGGAACTAGGTTTCCAAATCAGTTTGTCAACACACCGGGTGTCGAAGAAGTGCCCTGAAATGAGGAGATCTAGTTGGCTAAGTTCACTAGCTTCGACATCTCTTAATTCCCTTCTACAATGGTTTGCCCAGATAACAAAGGTACCTTGTCTGGAGGTCAGCATTTGATGGATTGTCACTGCTTGGTTAGTTGCAGCTCTGAAGAGGCGGGGGAACCTAGTCTTCAGGGGTGTGTCACCAAATCATAGATCAGACCAGAATTCCACCATGGTACCGTTCCCAGGTTGGAATCTAATAAGGGATCTAAATTCATCCCATTTCTTATGTAGACTTTTCCAAATTGGGGATAGGCCGTGTGAGGGGTTCGGGGATAGGCCGTGTGAGGGGTACGGGGATAGGCCGTGTAAGGGGTTCCAACCCAAAACCCAATCGGTCTCATTGACTCCCAACTTTGCTCGTACCAGATCAGCCCATGCAGGGGGGGTGGGCTGGTTTATACGCCAGCACCATTTAAGCAAGAGGGCATGATTGAAATGCTTTATCCTTCGGATTCCCAGGCCTCCTAAGGTTTTGGGTACGCACACTTCTTCCCATTTCACCAAATGATATTTGAAATGATTTTCAGAACCCCTCCAAAGGAAATTACACATTATCTTTTCCATTTCATTGGCAACACCAATAGGGCATTGGAGGAAAGATAGCATATAAGAGGGGATGCCGTATAGGCATGATTGAATTAATACTAGCCTCCCAGCTTTTGAGAGATGTTTTCCTTTCCACGATGCTAGTCTTGTTCTTAATTTCTCAATCACCAGGTCCCAAAGTTGCTTTTTTTGCCTTCCACAAAAAATAGGTAAGCCCAAATACACAAGTGGAAATAATCCAGTGGAGCAGCCAAGTGCACTTGCTGCCTCATCAAGTATATCCTGCTGCAGATGTATCCCCACAAGGGAGGATCTCCCCCAGTTAATCTTCTGGCCTGTGGTGATCTCCATTAACGCAAGCCCCGCCTTTAGCCTCTTAATTTGCGCTAATGTACCCTCACAGAAGATAACCATATCGTCTGCAAATTGGACTATGGGATTATTGCCTCTAGGTAAGGCATTATTGAGCCATTCTACCTCCAAAAGTTTGTTAAGATATGTCGTCATACCTTCCCCCACAATGTTGAAGAGGAGGGGAGAGAGGGGGTCACCTTGTCTGATTCCTCTTGACCCTCTGAAATATCCGAACAGTCCTCTGTTTATGGATACAGAGAACCATGCTGAGGATAGGCAGGAGTAAGTCCACCTTCGCCATTTAATGCTGAAACCCATTGCTTTCATGACTAGGTCTAAATGACGCCAATTTACCCTGTCAAAAGCTTTTTCTAGGTCAAGTTTTAGTAGGAATTTTGGGTCTCCCTTCTTTGAGGAGAGGTCAATTGCCTCGTGTACCAACATTGTGGAATCGAGTATTTGCCTTGACTTGATAAAAGCGCGTTGCTCCTTGCTGATCAGTGAAGGAAGGACTTTCTTGAGTCTTGCAGCTAAAACTCTTGCAATTATCTTGTATACACCCGAGACAAGGCTGATGGCTCTGTAGTCTTTGATTTTATCAGCTCCTTCTTTCTTGGGGACAAGTGAAATGATAGAGGCTCCAATTGAGCTTTGTGTGAGACCATTGTGATAGAAACCCTCAAAAAGCTTTAATAGGTTGTCTTTCATAAAGGACCATGCTTCTCTGAAAAATTCCCCATTAAACCCATCTGGGCCCGGTGCTTTGTCTTTCGGCATGGTAGAAACTGCTTGCTTTATCTCCTCAATAGTGAAGGGGGCATCGAGATCAAATACCTGATTAGGAGTGAGTATTTTGAAGAGGAGGCCCTCGATACAAGGTCTACATTTCTGGTCCTCTTAATAAAGATCCATGAAGTAGCTAGTGATCCCTTCAGTAATGTCTTCCCTCTCAGAGATTGGTTCTCCATTGATTTTTATGGCTGAGATCCTGTTTATCCTTCTCCTGTGAGAAGCAACCGCATGGAAGAATTTGGAGTTAGAGTCACCTTCTTTTAACCACTTGTACCTGGCCCTCTGTTTCCAATAGATATTTTTCTGGTGGACAATGTGTCTGAGTTGTGCAGATGATGCCCCTCTATCCGAGAACTCCTCAAGAGTAAGATATCTATTTTCTTCTATATGATCCAAACCATCAATGTGTAGTTCAAGTAGTCTCTTTTGTGCTTCTCCCAGGGCTCTCTTTTGCCTGGCGCAAGAGATGATTTTGCTTTTAAGGTGTTTCAACTTTAGGTGCACCAATTTTGTCTCCCTGGTTTCTGTGGTTTGCAGGTTTTGCCACCATTCCTTCAATTTTATCTTAAACAGATTATCCGTGAGCCAGGTGTTTTCAAACCTAAATGGCTTTTTCCCCCATCTGTTTAGGTTTGTGTCCAAGAGTATAGGCCAGAGGTCCGAGACCACTTTACCTAAGACTCCCTGTGGCATCCTTATATAGGTTGGTCCATTCATGGGATACAAGGATTCTGTCCCATTTAGATAGGACTGGATGCTGCTACTTATTACTCCACGTGTATTCTTTACCAGTGGTGGGGATCTCCTCTAACTCGTAGCTTGCGATTAAATCATTGAAGTTTCTCATGGTGCTTGTTATTGAGTGAGCCATTGGTTTCTTTTCATTTCTGAATCTGATGGCATTGAAATCGCCCATCAGCATCCATGGACCAGTCCATCGGTTCATAAGGCCACTTAATTCACTCCAGAATTGTTCTCTCCCGTGATAGGAGCTAGGACCATAGATCCCCCCCATGTTCCAGGTTAAGTTTAATACTTTGTCCCGAATTCTTAGCCTCAAACAGAAAGCACCTTGCTCTGATTCCTCCATTTCAAACCATGTTGTGTCCCAAAAAACTAGGATACCTCCAGAGGATCCAATTGCATTAATAGCCGACCACGAGGGTCTATCAAAAGGGGAAATTGAAGATACAACTTCATCAGACATTTCGGATAATTTCGTCTCTTGTAAGATGACGAGATTTACATCGATTCCTCTCAAAAATTCTTTAATTAAGGCACGCTCCTGGGGGTTGCCTAGGCCCCTTACATTCCACGAAGCTGCCTTCATTAACGACGCCCTTGCCTGTGAATTCCATGGCGTTGTCCATTATCACGACCCCCTTGAGGGGGGGTGTGCCAGACGTGCCTGCCTCACGTCTTCCAAAAGCTGAGTTAGGCGAAGGATGAATGAGTAGTCCTCTTCTATAAATCCATTGTAGTCTTCATCCACCGTTTCGACCCATGTTCGCACTGCAGGATCACGTCCGTGCGAGCTTGATCGGATTATTTCATTGGACTGGTGTACGTGCACTTTTGCTCTGTGCCGGTTGTAGGAAATGGGGCCCGCAGAGTTGCGGTGGGCCCATTCCTCCGAGACTTCTACGCCCGTGTCTGGTGCTTCGTAGAAGTGCTCTTCCACGGGGCTGGTCGGGGCTTGTGAGGACGGTGGGGAGGGTGGGGCTGCCCTCCGAATGTTTCGGCGTCGTCTGCGCGAAGAGGTCAAGCCCTCCCAATCAGAGTGGGGTGGGGGGTACCTGTTCCTCCTGTGGTAGGTACGCATCGGTGGAACCATGGCGGGCAAAGAGGCCAAATTTTCAGAGGTGGGAGGGTGTTCTGAGATTTCTGTGCTTGAAGGGGAGAAGGCTGGATTATTATAGGGGCGTCGCATCTGATTTTGCCCATAAGCCTCTCCTACGTTAATCACCTCCATTTCCCCTGGGCTTTGTCCTTGTCTGGTGGTTCTAATATCCTCCCCAATCTCAGATAAGACCTGATATCGATTTCCCAGAGTAATACCCGGTGCGGAGTTGAGTCTATGCGTCAGATTTTCCTGATGACGCTGCTCCCTACTGCCCGTCCCTTCATCTGAGGTCTGACCTGGCGCCTGGGGCAGTCTAAAATTTAAATTCAAAGTTTGAATTTGACTGACCTGATTTTGGCAAATCCAGGCAGCTTGGAGTCCCTCGGATTGGCTGGGCTCGCCTTCTCTGTGCTGATTCAGGGCTGGGTCATCATTTCGCCTTATGCCGAAAAAAAAATCTGATCCTTGTCTTTGATTTAAGTCGCTGAGTTGGCTCGTGACTCGGTTCCCATGGCCGAGGTGGCTCGCGACTCGGTCATGGCCGAGTTGGCTTGTGACTCGGTCACCATGGCCGAGTTGACTCGTTACTCGGTCTCCATGGTCGAGTTGACTCACTTTCGTCGTCGTCTCCGGCACCGGCTCAGACCAGTTCGGCTCCAGGATTCCCAGGACGGTAAACCTACCATCACCTCCAGTAAATTCTACCCGCCCACCAGACGGCCACCTGTCTCCCCAATTAATCCAGCCCTTGCCACGTCAATACTTTTCCTCGATCGTGTTGCCTCATCAAGGTAAAGGAGGGTCTCGTACTTTCCATTTATGATAGCAGTAATTCCTTTAAAATGATCAAACGATAGGTGTAACCTTGCCATATATCTTTCAAACATCAACTACATTGTTCGCAAGTTAAAACATACAAGACAAACTAATCTAAAGACAAAAGACCAAATAATAAGTATCACGAGTATTTCACAACTTCTAATACATTAGATGGGAACTGTAGGTCATGTTAGATTCACTGGCTGCATACAGATCTTCTGAAAGAGACATTCCGGGAAAGAAAAGGTACTGGATTCATGCCTCCCATTCATAGGCTTTTTACAAAATTTTTTTTTTTTTTTGAAAGTTGGTATTCCTATTCCCATGCCCCTAAGGAGACTTGAACCCAAGTCCTTCCATTACAAACCACCCCATGTGACCACTGAACTATACTCAAGTTCACTTTTTATAGAATCATCTGAAGAAAGGGAAACAAAGAAAGAAAAAAATTGGAAAGAAAACACCTAAGTTTTCTTTTGCTTAACGGCTACTCTTGCAACAATTGTCAATCTCCTAGTTGTTTCCTTTCTGACTTTTTATTTCGACATCATGAACCCCTTCTGAGGCTCTGCCTACATCTCTTATATATTTCACATATAAAGTTTCTACACTATCTTTAAAATCCTTGTCCTTATCTGAAGCTCTTTCAATCAGACTGCCTTTTGTTATATGAAAAAAAAGAAGTGTTAATTACTAGAGAGAGCACTGAGGGGGTCTGATGGTTGGGCAAATTTCCTTATAAACCATACACTTTTCTAGTATACCCCTAAAGGCCAAAGAAGGATTTTTCACATAGGGAACGACAGCAGCATGTTACAGCAGGGAGGATCGGCTGATCTAGTAATCAGGTGCCATGTGTTGGCTTGTTAATAAGGTCAGGTAAAAGGATGTAGGAATAACCAAAGGAGGGGCAGCAACTAATCACCATGTAAGCCTTTCACCTAGGGCAGTAAACAGAAACCTATCAGTAGGAGCAGCTTTTGCTCTGGGGCTATATCCTTTAAGGAGGACCGGCCACAATTGCATGCAGTAATCATTTGCCTCTTCAATAAAAACATCCCCTCTGATTCAGGTATAACTTGAATTACCCAAGAGGCACTTTTCCATTACATGCATTCCGCTACTTTCTCCTGTTCACCATAAATTGTTCCAATCTGCCAGATCCAACTAACAGAAGCATGGAAACAACAACTAGAATAAAGAAGATGGTGGAAGTTTAAAAAAAATAACCTGGCCATTGTAGCCGAGGTGATACATACAGAAGGGGAGCAGACACAACAGCAGGTTCAGGTGTTGGTAACTCACATTGATGAGATGAAGAAACAGCTGAGCTTGGTGGATGACCTGAAGAACTTGATCAAATAAAAAGGCAACAGAAAGAATCATCACCAAGGGAAGGCTCAGTGATGGTCACGGAATTTCGCATGCAACAGCTTCATGATGAAACCAGCTAAGAGCTCTGGCAGATCTAAAATCAAGGAATCATCCCCAATGTATTTAGGATGACGATGAAGAAGGTAGATTTGCCAAGATTTAAAGTGACTAATCCAGCTGGAAGAATTTCTCAAGCTGAATAGCATTTAAAGTACAAGCCATGAAATTGGGCATTAAGGTACAGCTGACAATTGTGATTATTGAGGGAGTTTTACCAATCTGCAAGAAATTTCCTAATTTGATTTGTGAACCGCTGACCACAGAGACGATCCAGTAATATATCAGCGGGAAGCAACTAATCGGTACAAATGATGGGCAGTGATGTACCAGGAGGGGAGTATCAAGAAGTATGTTGTTAAATTCAAAAAGCCACTTGCATAAGTTCTCGATTTGCCTTAGAGGCGATTTTGGGATATTTTCTCAATGGCCTCAAGAAGGAGATTTGTTGGAAAGTGCTTCTTCTTGAACTTCAAGACATCTCTTGAACCAACCACCTTGCTCATGGCATCAAAGATGACTTGCTCACAGGCTGGTGTGCTTCTATGATTCCATGATGAATCAGCATCTTATTTTTCTGGTAGTACGAGAATAAGGGTTGGCTGGGTTTGCTACTGGATCAGACAAGTCCATGGAAGGCGGATCCAAACCAAACCAAGTACGTTTGTGAGTTTAAGGTTCACAATTCCTTGCTTACATCCAACATCGTTGCAAGCTAGTTCAAGTCAGAGGTTTGACCAGTGATTTCTAGGGGAATTAGAGAGAACCATAATTATTCCTACAAAGAGTTTTTAGTAAATAAGGAGAAAGACCTTTGTGAGAAGTGTGATCACCCCTTTCATCATCTCCATCAGTGTCCTAATAAGTCTTTAAAATTTACAATAAGTGCAAACGACGAATGAGTGAATTTTAATGGTAAAATAGCAATGCTTGAAGAGATTGAAGAAATGGCACCTACTAAGCCAATGGCAGCAACTGTGTGTCTTGTGATGGATCTCTCATTGTACTACATTTAGGAATTTTAAGGCTTCGAGTTGCCAAGAAGCTTAGAGGCAAGATTCTTGGCACTTCCATTTTTTATTATGGTTGACAATGGCATCAGCCATAATTATATCTTTATGGTGGTATATATATGCTTACTTTAGGTGCTTGATGCCCAAGAATTTGGGGGTGAGATTCGGGATGGATACATGATTTCATCAAGATGAGATTAGCAAAGAATTGTTGGTGGAAGGGGAGGTTATTAGCAGTCGAAAACTATATACCTGGACTAGTAGTCAACCTTATGGTTTGGCTTGAGAAGCATGGCAAGCTGAGGGTCAAACGGAAGAAGATGAAAGAGAAATTTACACACAACAATGGAAAAGTGACTATTCAAGGTGACCTAGTTGAACTCATCTAGTGTTTTTAGGCCAATTGTGAAAACGGCTAAACCGGGGTATTATTGTATGTTATAGATGATCAATATTGAAAAGCAAAACACGGTGACAGGAGAGGAGTTAATACCAACAAAAGCAACAGCAATTACAGATGTAAATGGTATATGAGGAGACAAGATTGAGCAAATGAACTGCTAGAAGATCACTTGAGACCATTAATTTTTTAAACTATAAAACCAAAAGAATGTATGTCTGACTCTGCAGACTATCTTCAAGCTAGAACGGGACTACAATCCAATCCAAGGACCGCCCCGATTCTCTCACTAACCTCTGATTCTCAATTTTTAGGCGAGAAGATCTAATACGATGAGTTCCCTCCTAAGGATTCTACCTTTAGGAAATCTGAGTCGTCCCAGCCACTAGTCATGGCCAAGTAGGGCACAATTAGGCCAGGTCGCACGACCATGCTTTAGAACAGAGCTACGAGGAGGGAAATAGAGAACATCTAGTTGATACCAGACAAAGAAATTGATGTACTTTCATTCATATTCTATCAGATTGTAGATGATCTTAGCTCATGACTTTTTGTCATCAATATAAAGGATTCCACTCATTTCTGAAGCAGAAAATAGCGTAATAAATTCCCTGCTTATCCTTGACTTAAGTCTCCCAGATTCGTTAGCTGGTTTGCTCTGAATTTCAGTGCATGATGAACACCAATAGATAAAACTTTCAAAAAAAAAAAAACAATGAACACCAATAGATAACAGCTTTGACAAACCAATCTCCTACAATAACTATTCTTTCTCTCTCTATCTTCCTCCTTAAGATTGTTCACTGGTATTATCCTAATTTTTGTGGAGTTGCAGCCTGTATGAGTATCAAGAAAGTCTATGCATATTACATTATTTTCAAAAACTTACTGGCAATGGGAGTGTGGAGAACTGTCACAACAGGTTTGGCATTATCAGTATTTTCAGGATGCCCCAAAGCAATTGGTTCTGACATTGAGCTAGAACCTGCATCCGTGAAGTCTGAGACAGCATCCGCAAACACTTCATCCTCAGATCTGTTTGATAATTGCTTTTCGACTTCAACTCTGTTGTCGGTCTTTAAGCCATCTGCACCAGACGCCGGTGCTACTAACAAAAAGAAGAAATTTGTTTCACAGGCAGGAGAGTCGAATAAGTCAGTTGCCAGAAGCTTTGGTGAAAGAACGTGACAGCTTACCAGGGGACTTGCGATCATCGTCACAAAGCTCATTCTGTTGAACTATGGGATGGTTATTATCAGAACTTTCTTCAGAGTCCAAAATCTTGAACCCCTCAATCTTTCCACAAACCTTCTTATGGGCTCTGCGGTGTTTCGCATTGGGATGAGGATTTGGGAAGGTCCAGCCACATTTATGACAGACATGAGCTCCGTGATGTCCTGAAAATGGAAACAGCCATCTACGTTAGCAGTAAACAATTCCAAAGAAAACAAAAAACAAAAGTCGAAAAAAGAAACAAAGAAGCGAGAGCCTACAACAAGAGAAGCGGAAGAACCCAGAGCATAAAAGGCAAGTCTCGAAATGTAAACAAGAGGAGTAAGACGACAGACGGGGGGAAGAAGTGACAACACTTATCACTAGAAACCCAGAAAAACAAGTACTTGCGAAAATATAATTCCAAAACCGAAACCCTCTATCCAACGACAAACAATGAAAACCCAGACAAAAAGATTTACATCAAGCAAACCCGGACACAAAAGCACTACATATTAAAAACAAAATAACCCGGCAAAGAAAAACAAACGCCAGGAAGCAAACAAAGGAAAATATCAAGGGTCTTTAAACCACAGAACTAAACCCACAGAGCAGTAAAGATCTCATCCATTAAAGGAAAAAAAATAAAAAACTTTAAATTACACCAACCACCTAGCAGAAAGCTGCACAACCAAAAGAGCACTTATATTATCACAACGCATCAAAAGAATAAGAACTAAAACACAGAAACATGGAACCTGGTTGGTGATTCATCGTCCTCTCCCAGTGTATATCTCCCCTGTCCGTCCCCAGAACCGATGAAACAATGCAGCTACGAATTCCTCTCTGTCTAGACAAGAAAATAAATGGGTGGAAAGCAAGCGCAAGAGCTGAACAACCCCTTCTTCTCTCCTTGTCCGCTTCTTCCTCCCCCTTTCCCCGCAGCTTTCCCCAATTGCGCTGCTGCTGCTGCTGCGCCAAAAGTCGACGAAGATTAAGACCAGCAGAGTGGAGTACGCTGCCCGCTGTAGCTACAACGGAGAGACAGCGATGTGCAACGACAAAACAAAAGTCTCTCAAAGTCTCTCAAGTCTCCATGTGAGCCGCTTCACAAGCGGGCTCCACCCATCCGGGCCCACCTTCTCGACTCCGATTTTGCTGATTTGTCCTTTTTCCGTTCACCGCGGAAAACTGTCGGAACTCGGAACGTCCCTGCGTGCGCGACACGGACCGCTTTCCGTGACATTATATAAATCATCGATACTGTGAGACGCGCTTTGGATGCTTACTCTTGTGATCTCTGATTCCAAACTCATATCGACTCGGCAAGGTTTGTACATACCTAGGGAAATAATCTGACTCAACGGCTACCCAGAAAATAACCCGGGTCAGTGTGAAATTTGTAACTCGGTGACCCAAAAATAATCTGACTCACAGACTCACAAGTGATTCTATTAGATTGGTTCGAGTCAACCTCCAAACTCGGTTCGAGTTGGAGGGGCTACAAACACATGTCTACTCCTGTCTCCACCCAATCTAAAGCAAACTATATTTTTTTCCTCACATACAAAAATTCTCAAAGCGAGTCCCACTATCCGAGTTAAAAATGAATCAGGGGATCGATCACACACGGAATTTGAGGCTTCTGAGGAACCTCTCACAGAATAAAATCTTCTAGGTCTGATTCCGTGACTAACCGTGAGGGCCCCAGTGTCTATTAATAATAACTGGCCACGACCTAAAGGACAATAAGAGAGTCAACTTAATATAAGGAGTGCATGCATTATAATATGATACGGAGGCTCAAGTGTGTTTTTTATTTGTTTTTAAACAATTAAAAAAATAAGTATAAAGATCTAATTCTCTATACAGTATAAACTGGAAATTAGCACTGAAAGCTGCAGCAAGGAGGGAAAACTATTAGCCATATATTTGAAATAAATGGATATTATTCTTACTATTTTTTAAGCTAAGATATTAAGGACAAAAACATAATTAGAATCATTATTTTTGTACTTTCTTATGCTTCATTAAAGCTCTAGTGCAATCTTAGACAAATGGTTTTCTTTAATAACCACAGATTTACTTCTGTAAAAACTCAAATCAAGTGGCAGAGGCATAAATAAACTTGTTCTTAAACTTTAGGTCGTTACCCACAAAATAAAAACAGTACAAGAAAGGTATTCGTATTTTATTCATAACCTGTAATGTTCTCTAAAGCTAATTTAAATTTATTAACTAACTTGGTATATAAGAGGACTACATCTCAAATCCTGCCTTAGTTACTCCCAACTTTTACTGCCTATTAAAAATTCCCAAACAAAAAGGGACTCTTATCAATCTTCTATGAATAATTAAATTTAAAGATACGTTACTAAACTAATCCTTTATATCTAAGGGGTTTAGTTAAAGACACCCTCTAAATTATACTTTCATTACTCTCGCCAAGATAACAGAATTACTCTTTGCAAAAGGTATTGATTATTTTGAGTTGATTTCTAGCTAATAAAAAAAAGAATATGAAGGGAATGGTGTCCACTCCAAACTTTTCATCTCTTTCTGTCCAAAAGCATGGGATTGAAACATTTTTAAGAAAGAAAGGAGGGACACCCTGACCTGTCTTCTTTCAAGCAGAGGGCCTCCACCTTGCCATTAGCTTCTCTTTTTCTATGGAAAGAGAAAGAAAGGTGCTTTCTGAATGATATAGACAAGAGGAGAGTGAAACTTTCCACATTTTCTTCCTGAAAATTTGTGAAGTCCACCTGAACCTTCGTCTCTCTCAAGTATTGAAAAATATTATATAAAATCTCATCATTGAAGGGATATTTGACACTCAATGGGGGAGTAGGGGGAGAGGCAAGGTCAGACATTCAAATTTAGTAACAAGCAGAGCGAGCTAAATTAGGGGTGGAATCGAGCCGAGTTGAGCCGGACCATTCGTATGTGTGATCTCGGTTGAACTGAACACGGTAGAAAACTATGATCACACGACAAATCATGGGTTGCTCCACAAAACTGAAATGTGGATCCGTTTATACTTGCTCACAATTTTCATTGTAAATTTTTTCTCTACGTTTATAATCTCAACCTTCTCCACATCAACTCATTATATGTGGGCAAGTTTGTGCCCGTTTGAAATATGTACACGAATCAAAAGCAATATTATGAAACCCCATAAGAAGCAATAGTGTGAAAATTGATTTCCAGTGAAGTGATGGGGCTGGTCCAATCCAAATCAACAAAGTTTGCTTGCTAGTGGCAATATCATAATCATTTCATACTCCTGTTGTAAAGATTTCAGTCATTTTATATGTTTACCAATATATTGCACATTATTCAAAAGATACCTGGGTAATTGTTATTCAGTACACAATTACTATACTTACTGGAAGATAATCGGGATTTTCCGACTCCGTTTCCAACCCTTTTGTACCTAAGTACGTATTATGCCATATTATTAAGCTGTATAAGATATAAATAGTGACAGTTGTAAATAGTTGAAAAAACTCAATAAAAGCATTTTGTTTACTAACTTAGAATATTATATTTTACTTAAAACATATAAAAATCTACTAGCCTCACTTTCATAATAGTTATCCGGGTAAATCTTGCTAGAAAAATCCAATAATCAAAACACTAGGAAAGCTTTCAACTTTATATGTTGCTCACTTTTACTAAAAGAGGTTACAGTGGATATTCAGAATTCCATGCATAAAGCAATCTTGTCAAACTTTTTTGAGTTCTAAAGTCAATGCCTATTTACTACACTTTACTCTTAATAATAGTTAAGGATTAATTACACTCACCCTCTTATTTAATTTTTCATTATTCTCAGCATAATTTAACTTCTTCTATTTAGATAATAGAAGGGGAAGGCCTTGGGGGCCTCCTCTTTCAATAGGAGGACCTCCACCCTACCCACTCTCTTCCTTTTCTCCTTGTGCAAAGAGAAAAGGGGAAAATGCTGTTTAAATGAAATAGACAATTGAGTCCACCCACCCCTATCCTCGTCTCTAAAGAACAACAAAAAAATTAAAGAAAAATTAAAGATGCCTTTTAAATTATACTATAAAACATCACCATGGGGTGATGAGGTGATTGGGTCCACCCGGCCAGCTTAAATGATTATATTGCCAGTTAAACCAAGCTAAGGGACGCAACACAGAGAGAGAAGGGGCTTTTTACTCGCTATTATTAGTAGGTCATGGTAGCCACTCTTAAGGTCATGGTGAGCTCTACTAATTGGAAAGTTGACCCTTACCTTTGTTTGTTATAGACTTTTTCATAATAAATTTTTGGTCTATATTTCTAAGCTCAGCCTTCTCTATACTATCTCATTTTGTGTGGGAAGGTTTAATCCCTTACAAATATGTCTATCCGATTAATCCCAATATATATAGTAATGATTCCATCTACATGTTTTAAGATACTAAATGAGTACCATTTAAGAAAATTTTTTCCTTAGAAATTTACAACTGACTGGGAGGGGCATTAGAAGGGTCGTCCTCCCTATTTTTTGCCTTGGGAATCACAATGTCTCTTTAATTTTTACATATGTTTAAGTATTAAGTTACATCTGTAATTACATTAAAAAACCACTTTGAAGATAAAATTTATCATACCCAACCTTTTTCTTTCTTCACAAAGTTATTTTAATTCATAAACATGTCACAAAATGCATTCAGTTTACAAATATGTTGTTGTTTCCATGGCCCCCGAGCTGGTCTAGCCATGAATTTTGGTAATTTAACAACTCCTTATGATATTTGTGTTTCAAATCTATGGAGTAAATTAGTTGTGGCCATTTCGTCTTAAAGTTATTATTGCTTGATGTTCTTAGTCGCTCCATATTATTGGACTTATTTTATTATTTATTTATTTATTTATTTATTTTTGTTTTCTGATCCATTCTTGAGTTCTCTATAGATTTCTTCCTTGATTTTATATAGGATTGATAAACCGAGAAACATGTCACACTTCGCAAGTCAAATCCAAGATACATGGATGACTTGGATCAGTAACGAAGCTTTTAGTTACCTACCGCAGCTATTTTCTACCCATTATCTGTTAGTTGTCACTAAGGCTATAACTACCAAATCTGTATAAAGGGAAAAGCAGGAAGAATAGAGAGAAGAAGAAGAAAATTATTATTCTGTACTACAGCTTGTTCTTGCCCTCAGATAACCATTAATACAATTTCCTTACTTTGATCGGGACCTTGACATTGGTATCAGAGGAAGACCATCGCACCAATAGAGACAGTCTCGAAAATCTTGAGCACAAGCTCGGTGGAATGAAAGAAACTATGCAGAAAATGGAAAACGGGTTAAGCAAGCACTTACACAGACTAGAAACTTTCATCGCCAAAATCATTGAATCTTTTCCGTCGAAACAAAATGTCGTTAGTTCCTACATGTCATGCTCATCCTCCAAATAATCAACGAACCGCCCCAGAGAATCAACTAATTACTTCTTGAATTATCAAGATAGATTGTCCTAAATTTTCTGGCCGCGATCCGTGTGAATGGCTCAATCAACGGAATCAATTCTTCAATTTTATGGACTTTCCTTACGATCAAAGAGTTCGAATGGCCTCTTTCTTTCTGGAAGGTGAGGCTAACCGGTGATGGAGGTGGCCGCGAAAAACTTTGGACAAAGATCACACTCCCATAACATAGGAATTATTTGAAGATGAGATCTGCTCAAGATTTGGCCCTCCTGATTCAGAAGATTTTGAAGAGGCCTTATCTCGAATAAGGGGATTTCTATGTTAACCATATAAGAGGATGGACACAAAAAGCCCTGGTGGGAGCGTTTATTGGCGGACTCAAACCAGAAGTCGCTGATGGTATTCAAATTTTTTAATTAAAGACCATCAAGGATTTCATTTTACATATAAATAAGCATCTTGATTAAACTAAGACTCCAAGACCATGTCTTTATTCCCATATTCAACTGAGTTAGAAGCTTGAATAGGTTCAAATAAAAACAAAAGCAACATAAATTGCATTATAAGTACATAAAAAGATAGAAAAATTAGAAGCCCCATAATATAATTTCGAGACTTAAGAAATATGTAACTGTAAACATGATGAGGTAATAGTCAACAAAACAAGTGATTAATGGATGAATATTGGTGACTGAGAATGAACTTGAATAATAAGTTTCGTACATTCATTGCAAGGAAATATTGTCACATAAAGCCTCTTCAGTGATAAACAAATCAATGAATATACTCGGTACAACTAATGAGGTATATATAGTGATACTTTGTAATTGAAAAATAGATACAACATAAATGGAAGAATAACAATATGTCCACGGTGGCTATGCACATTTTTGTGCACAGCCCCTCACATGATATTATTTTAATGCGAAAATTGAGGGCATTAAAATAATGCCTTGTGAGCCTTTTTGCGCACGCCGTGGACATAGTATTACTCTAAGTGGAATCTTTTTAACACAAGCTCACAATTGCTTACGCAAAATAGAGCAAAACAAAAATCAAAAAAAAAAAAAAAAAAGAGAAGCAACCATTGTTGTTGATGAAGTGGCAATATCCACCAGGGCCAATTGAGGAAGACATGGATTTCCAATAAACTAAGTTCCCCCAAATCTTTCTAAGTATCTCATTGGCACAATGCTCATGTTTGTACGTTTTCTAAAAGGCCAAAGAACCATCTATCTTTTAGAAGCTGCAGAACACATCCATAAAGATTTAATTATTGTGTTTGACATGAGTAATATTGTTAATAATTTTCCAAAGTTCCCCCATCTCCGATGCTCACTTCTCCTGCTAGTGGCCTTGCACAAAACCTTTTTCATCTTGGTTTTTAAGGTTATTTGTTATTCTTGTAACAATAGTTATTAGTAGATACAGTATTAAACTCCTACCCATCAAATTGTTGACACAAGATTTCATAAAATATCCCACAAGTCATGAATGATCCAGCACTAGAACTCCTACTCATCGCAAAAGATAGGAAGCTATAAGGAAGTAGTGACCTGTCCAACAGCAGATACATGATTGTATTCAAAATGGCATTAACTTCAGGATGAACAACATACATAAAAAAAAATAATAGACAATGAACTATTTTGCAGCTTCACGTAAACGTCAGGTTAGACCTAAAAGAGAGTGAGAAATATTCCCACTAAACAAGAATAGTAATAGCAAAAGGTATAATTCAGCTACACAAATCATGAATAATTACTTTGAATAATGCAATTTATGAAATTTTATGTATTGAGAACACAGGTGACTTACGGATATTTTGTCTCTAGTTGGTTTCCAGTTTTAGATTTCTGAAAAAAAATTGCATGCCAAGATACATTAAACCTAATAACTAGGAAAACTATGACCATATGATGCAATTCACCAATCCATAATCCAACCTTTGCCCAAGAAAGTTTGCCATCTAAACAACCTCTGGGGAATCCATTATAGCCAATACCGGGCTAAAATAATGTATCGGTCATGTGCAAATGAGAAAACTGTAGACTGTTAGCTACTGAGTTCTGCTCTGTCAACCCTATTACAGGCCCTCATCTTGATGCCAAACCCCCAAAAAGAAAAGAGATAATAAACGAAACAAAATCAAGAATCCACTTGATTCTTATCTCTTCAACAAAATATTACCAAGTATTACTCCATTTTGACTGACCATGCATGCTCCAACCTACACAATAAAAAGAATGAGACAAGTACAAAGTGCATGCTAATGATTAAATATAAGACTTGTAAAATTGTCATGCAAATATTATTGAATTTCCAAAAGCAAAGAAGAAGGATTCCTGCATACATGACCAGATGATGTACCCTCAAGAGCAAAACATGGAGCCAAGGGAAAAGATAAGAAAAAGTGTTAAGTTGTTCCTAAAGGTACAATCAGATCATGAGCCAATGGATGCAAGCATCAATATCAATGTAAGATGAAAATCTCAAGCCAGAGTTTACCATAATAAAAAATTTGTTTCTTTTTTTTTTTTTTTTTTTGGATGACGAAAGTTGTTAAAGAAGGAAGAAAGGAGAACAATGCAAAATGAGAGCAAGCCCCACCTCCATAGGAAACAGAATATGCATCAAGAAACAACCAAGTTTGCTCTACAACAACTGTAGCCATTCAAGAAGAAAAAAGAATGATGAAATAGCTTCCATGAACCTTGTTGAGGATTTCCTGAAATCATGACCAGTCCATGTCAGCTATGTTAATTAGAAAGAATATCGGCTTGAGAGGTAAAATTTATAGCTACCAATTAGTACCATAATATTTAGAATAATACTATGTGTATGTTACTGTTTGAGTACAGCCCCTCACATGTCATTTAATAATGGCATATCGATATTATTTATATCAGCTTCACATAAATGTGGCTAAAGAAGATACCCTACTAGTGAAAAACTAAAATCCCATCAAGTATCAAATTACTCAGTTTTGGAGTGCAAAAGAGGAAATTGTTGGACTTGGTTTGACGATTATTTTCCCTAACCAAGTGAGATCTCACCAACTTTTACCTTTGGCTGAGACGGTATAATTGACTACTGGGGGGATCCTGTGAATGACTGTTTACTATTTTTAGGTGGGCAGTTGATGATTGTGTATCAATCAAGTAATATTTCCAGTTTTGAGGCCATGAAATAGTTTATATTATAGCAAGAACTGGGGCCAAAAATCAGGGAGGAGTCCGAGAGAGAGAAAAAGGGCAATAATCTATAGAGTAATGCTATGGGTACCGACTTTGACGTACGTCATGTGCTGAATCAGAAGAGTAGCGACAGGTTCGGAAAATTTTTTCCTGAACCTCCCGTTCGCTTTCTTCTTTCCCTCCCTCCCGCCCGCTTCTTCTTTCCCTCCCTCCCGCTTCTTCCCTCCCGCCCGCTTCTTCTTTCCCTCCCTCCCGCTTCCTCCCTCCCTTCCTCCCGCGAACCCGACCTCTCACAACGTCCCTCCCACTTCCTCCCTCCCGTCCTCCCGCGAACCCGACCTCTCGCAGTGTCCCTCCCGTGGCGTTCAGACGGCGGAGTTCAGACGATGGCGTAAAAAAGCAAAAATGTCGCGAAATCGGCGATAGGAAAGAGGGAGAGCCGTCGAAAAGGCGTCAACTTGGTTGCTTAGGCGTCACGGCTCCTGAGTTCTGCTACAAGGCGTCGACTTTGAATCACCCCCATAAGGCTCCTCTCTAACAGTTCTTTCTCGCTCAGCTGCAATCCGGCGCTGATCCGGCTCCGGTTGCTCTCTGCTCTCGGTTCCCAGAGGTTAGCATCTTTCTGTTTTTTATTTGTTCTTCTGATTCAACCGGATGCAGAGAATTCATACGAATGACTTCATCTTGTTAGCGAGCCTTCGACATGGCACGCCTGGCAGAGGTTGGTGGAGAGAGACAGCGGGACGATGAATGCGGACTCCGCGGGAGGGACGCCACAGGAGAGACGCCGCGGGAGGGACGCCACAGGAGAGACGCCGCGGGAGGGACGCCACAGGAGAGACGCCACAGGAGAGACGCCACAGGAGAGACGCCACAGAGAGACGCCACACGGAGAGAGACGCCACAGGAGAGACGCCACAGGAGAGACGCCACAGGAGAGACGCCACAGGAGAGACGCCACAGGAGAGACGCCACAGGAGAGACGCCACAGGAGAGACGCCACAGGAGAGACGCCACAGGAGAGACGCCACAGGAGAGACGCCACAGAGAGACGCCACAGAGAGACGCCACAGGAGAGACGCCACAGGAGAGACGCCACAGGAGAGACGCCACAGGAGAGACGCCACAGGAGAGACACCACAGGAGAGACACCACTGGAGAGACACCACTGGAGAGACACCACTGGAGAGACACCACTGGAGAGACACCACTGGAGAGACACCACTGGAGAGACGCCACTGGAGAGACGCCACTGGAGAGACGCCACTAGAGAGACGCCACTGGAGAGACACCATAGGAGAGACGCCATAGGAGAGACGCCATAGGAGAGATGCCATAGGAGAGATGCCGCGGGAGGCAGGGATGCCAAGAAGGAGAGACGCCGCAGGAGGTGGGGATGCCGCGGCAGCGCTCTCGGTCAAGAGGGACGCCACGGGAGGGACATCGCAGGAAGGATGATGTCGTCCGAATTGGAGGAAGGGAGGGAGGAAGCGGGAGGGAGGGAAAGAAGAAGCGGGAGGGAGGGAAAGAAGAAGCAGACGGGAGGTTCAGGAAAAAAATTCCATGGATGCCACGTAAGCCATCCACATGGGCCGAGTACCGACTCTGTACCCATAGCATTACTCTAATCTATATGAACATAATTCAGATTGTGAAGGATAAAAGAGTACCTACCTGTTCGGATCCTTTGACCATTCAGCAGAATAAATGTGATAGCCATGAAATAACAATCCAAGATATAAATTTGCGAGCAAAAAATCCATAAAAAAAATTGATAAAAGACAATGGTAAAGGCTCACAATAACTATACATGCAAGGCGATGATTGCAAGGCTCAGAATGTGATAGCTGTGATAGAGCATTAATAAAATCCATAAAAATTTGATAAAAGACAATGGCAAAGGCTCAGAACATGATGGCAGCAAGAAAGAAGGAAATAAAAATTATGCAACCATGACCAGGTGACACTACCGCTCCTTGCTGAAAATAAAATCCCAAAAGAACGCATTCACAGAAAAATGTAAATGAACACTATCAAACACGGGCTAGGATCAGCAGTCCTGTTCAACCCTTTAAAAAAATCTAAAAAAATAAAAAACTATTTTTAAGTCATTCACGAATTCAAAATCGAATCATTTCAATGGCTAATAATTTGAGCCTTCAACCTTCGTGAAGTCCGCTTTGCAAGAAAAGCTCCTCGAACGACATTAATTTGCTCGCGCCACCAAAACGATGCATTTCTACTCCAAGAATCCAGAAAAACCTAATGCCCAGAACTCATTTTTCTTCTTTCGTCGATAACCTTCCCAATCTCAACCTTCCTTCCTTGGAACCCAACATTAATTCAGCTTTCCATTTACAATGATCTGCAAAAGATCGTGAATCAGAATTTTCAGTCAGCTCTAACTCACTTTTGGAACCCCATTACAATTCACAACGTCTAAGAATCGTGTTGGAAATTGAGTAGGGTTTGATGATCAGATCAGACTCCGAAATCACCTCAGCCATCCAAAAAGAGAAACTCATGTTAAACAGGATCCGTAATTGAACTCCAACTAATCAAAGAGTCTTAGTTCGAAACAAGAGTGCGAGAATTTGAGAACTCTATGATCTTTCATTAATGTGTTACACATATTTATATAAATTGTGAAGATCAGATAAGGGATCTTCATTAGGATACAGATCTGAAAGATTGATACAAATCTGGTAAGTTATGATACAGTTAGAAGATAAGAAGATCTGAGGGAAGAGATCGTAAGAGTTATCTCTAACAAAGAGTATTTCCAATCGTTTGGTTGCAGCGACCCTAAAGGGAGTTTATACTGACTCTTCGAGTCAATAATATGGTTGCTTCACATTCTGTATCAAAACAGAGACTATTCGAGTCCTCGGCTTGAGGGGAACATCCATTACTCTCACTTCTGTGAGAAGCAAGGTCTCTGCATCTGGGTGTTGGAGGAGAATTCCCCAAGGTCCGATCATATATCATGGAGGAAAATCTATTGTGTTCCCAACGCAACAATGAGTTCGATTCTTGCTAAAGCTATCGGACCAGTATACTATACTACAGTTTGTGGTTTCATTGAGCATCTTCAGATCCTTATTCTCCTGACAAGCTGGGAAGGAATTAGTTGGGAAGGTCTTGTTTGCTACGATATCTCAGCAAAGACGATATCGCTCGCCTTATGGTTCACCCGGAAAGACGATACTCGGGCGAGTCTCCTTCACCTACAATACATCAATGAGCCTGCGTAGATAAACGAAAACGAGGAACATTAAGAAAGAGACTTCGTGCTTGAGATCAACCATCCTATTTTTTTCCTTGGGAATTACAAATGTTCCTTATGTATTTTATACATGTAAAATATTGGGTTGCAGATTGCACTTGCATACGTAATTACTTTAAAAAACTACTTCAGATAAATTCCATCATACCCAACTTTTTCTTTCTTCACAAAGTTATTTTATTTATATGTATTGATAACAACCGTTCTCACTTACTCCGGGTTAATGACATTAACATTCTCTAACCTGGTTAAACCTGACCTCATCGGTTCTGTTTTGATAATATTGATTTTAATATTTTATCATTAAAAATGAAAAAAAGTAAGAAAAAAAACTGATGAATCATGATATCAATATTACTTTCGATAATAAAACTTTCAAATATATAAAAAAAAGATTTTTTAGTCATTTTTTTTTCTATCCGAAATTTTTTAGTCATTCACGAATCCAAATTCAACCCATTTTCAACTTTTAATGGCTAATAATTTATAAAGGGTGCTGCTTCTACTTCGCTAACTTTTACAGTGCCTTTGAGCCTTCAACCTTGGTGAAGTCCGCAGCCGAGACCGGAAGCGACGTCTGTGAGAAAAGACCCTCGAACGACATTTTCTCACGCCACCAAAACGATGCAATTCTTCTCCAAGAACCCGGAAAAACCTAATGCCCAGAACCCCTTGCTGATCTTCCATACCCATTTTTCTTCTTTCGTCGATAACCTTCCCAAGCTCAACCTTCCTACCTTAGAACCCAACATTCAGCTTTCCATTCACAATCTGCAAAAGATTGTCAATCAAAATTTTCAATCAGCTCTGTCTCACTTCTCTTCTCACCAATCAGTAGCACCTCTTCGTCCATTTGCTTCGGCAGCTTCCCCTGGGAAGAACCATACTTGGGCCTCCACCTCTTCCTCACTGCGCAATTATGACAAGTCTGCTGGACCAATGCCCACTGGGGACATTGAAGAGCGGCTTGCAGGAGTTCCTGTGTATGCTCTCAGCAATTCCTCTGAGGAATTTGTTTTGGTGTCCGGCGTGAGAACGGGGAAGAGCTTGGGGCTGTTATGCTTTAGGCAGGAGGACGCCGAGGCGCTCTTGCAGCAAATGAAGGCCATGGACCCTGCAATGCGCAGCGGGTCAAAGGTCGTTGCTGTCGCTTTGAACAAGGTGAATTGCTGCTTTTTGGTAAACTATGGAAAAGTATTAGGAAGAGCATTAGATGTCTATTTATCTTGAAAATGAATGCTTGAACTTAGCATGCATCGACTGAGAAATTGATCAAGTTACCAGAATTGGTTTCTCTTTTTCTTTTTTCTTCCTTTTTTTTTTTTTTTTTTTTTTGAAAGTTCCGCATCTGGTTTCTTACGATTAATAAATCTTATAGATGTATTTGCGTCTGCCTGTTTATTTTATTAGTGAACTCCCATGGTGTTGATTACATTTGATGTGAGCTATATAACGCTCACTTTTGTAGTTACAAATTATATTCATTTCAACATTAAACAGGTTTGCCAACTCAAGGTGGATGGAGTGGCCTTCAGATTCATACCAGATGCTAATGAGATTAAGAATGCAATCAAAGTGAGTGCCTAAGTTCATATGTAGTTTTGACATTCGTACTTGCAATCTGTTGTGTTATCATCCTGAGAAAAACTAAATGTTGCCTCGTGTTTAAATAATTTGGATTTGAGTCCGCAAAAGGAAACCATCTGAGTTAAAGCAAGTTATAATAGAAGAAACACTTACAATATTAAGACATAATTGAACTGCTTTCTCTTTCGTGTGGACGGGAATCTATTCCACGGGGAGCATCATCTCCGTAGATCTAATAAAAAGTGGCAGTGCAAATTTTCCTCTTTTATTTTTTCTTACATAGTACTACAGATTATGTTCAAAAAACTTTTGCCAAATAATTCAAATAGTTCACATTTTTGGACTTGAATGATGGTGCTTGATAAAACTGATATTCAAAAGATAATTTTATTTGGGAGTATTTAATACAACTCTCTGTAGTACAAATGAAGAATATGTGATCACTTTTTCTTGTGATTTTCTCCCAGCATAAAGACTTAACTGCTAGTTTTCTTCTCTTCAGGAAAGAGAAAAGATGGGAAATTCTGAACAGAGCTTTCCTGGGGTGCCTGTGTTTCAGGTTTTCATCTATTCCTCCCTTCCATATATTATCATTCATAACAGTTATATGGTAGATTAATGCATATCACTGTAGTCTTCATTTCACAAGTTCAATTTATTTGGAAGAGAAGCAAACGTGAAGTTGATAAACGACTGAAGAATGATGTGTTTTGTCTTGGATGTCTCTAGGATGTTAGGCTCTGAGTTTCATATTGTGGTAAAACGATGTAGTGCTTGAGATAGTTATAATGAATTGTAAACCCGTTGAGGATATATATGAAGCTGTTAAACCACTAGATATAGAAGAAACAATTTTAACAGGAATTTGTTATCCCTTATACTAGTAAGGAACTGGAATCGGCACTGTGAAGTTCTTTAGTGTTCTCATGTTTTTTGCTATACATTAATCATTGTTTGGACTAGAACCAATAAAGTAATTTGCTGTTAAATTGAAAACTTGGCAGTTGATACTAACATTACTTATTCATGGATTTCTGCTGTCTTCATTGTTTTGCAGTCTCGGAGCTTGATCTTGAGTAGCCAGAAGCGAAGATATCGTCCCCTTTTCTTTAGAAAGGTCAGTTGAGGAAATGATTACTAGTGTTGATACTATTTTTGGGTTTTTGCATTATTTTTCTAATCTCTATTTTCTATTCTATTTCTCAGGAGGATCTTGAGCGATCACTTTCTAGAGCTTCTAGTGAGAAGAAGACTGTGAATCCTATATACAAACAAGGAGATGTTCAGGTACATAGATTACTGGAAGATGCCTAATGCTTTTGTCGTTTTAAATTTGGTACAAATTTGATTTAATATTACAATTTTGATAGTTTTGATCATAATTTGTAGCTATATGATCAGATTCTGTTTCGGCCCTAATTTTAGATGCTTATAAGTGATATGAAAGCAGGTAATGGGTGAGAATTCGATTCTGCTAAAGGTTCAGGGGAATCTGTAGATAATGACTGGCATAAAGAAAGCATCTGTAGATAATGACGTGCATGATGAGGAAGAACTAAGCGTGAACTTTGAACATGGTCGCTGAGAGCATTTTCTAGGCTAGACGGCCATGGATGTGATGGTGGTCAAATAAAGATTAGACAATTCAGGGTTCAGGGAAATCCTTTTCGTTTTGAATGACATCCAAATTAGGTTTCTTGACTGGACATGATCAATCATTATTGGCATCTTAAACTTGGGAGGAAAATGCATTTAGGAGAACACAATCAGTACTATCATCTAGCTAGAGGGAAAGAATAAAAACTGAGCCAGCAGAATTCTTTCCAAATCTTTATACCATGTTCATATTGAACTGAAAGGTGTGCTCATTCTGCTCGTCTCATGTAGGTCTGCGTGCTGGAAGAAATAATTAAAGATCTGAAGGTAAGGGTTCTAAATTGTATTTTTTCTGTCCAAATTGAGAAAACACAGGTGTTTGTCCATCTTGCTTCACATTTACAGAAGGGCATCATGAATCCTACCCTGTGCAAATCTAGTTAATACTCAACGACAATTTCAGTGCTTGGTCCAGGTGGACAAGAACATATTTTACTACCCTGTTGGATCTTTCATTTGTTCTGTATGATGCCATTGAAGGTGACAAATTTGCAGGAAAACTCTGCATCAAAATGGGATGATGTAGTCTTCATCCCCCCTGGTTTTGATATTTCAGCTGGAGCAACTTCATAGAAGCTAAAAGTACATCTTCAGCAGCTTCTACCGGATCCCTATCTTTACATAGCAAGATGCTGCAGTAAGCTTCAGAGCAGGAGCCTGTTCCCTGCAT
Organism: Aristolochia contorta; assembly: GCA_022405105.1. NCBI lineage: Eukaryota > Viridiplantae > Streptophyta > Magnoliopsida > Piperales > Aristolochiaceae > Aristolochia > Aristolochia contorta. Next base: position 18,485,911 of record CM039667.1, read on the forward strand.
GTTTAAGGATCTGACAAACTGATGAGGCAGAACATTAACCTCACTACTGTAGCAAGTAAAGCCTGGTAGAAGAAATTTTAAATGTAATACTACCTTTTTGTTTTCAGCTGTTGTTACTGTTTTCCAACGATGTAGTTAGTTTACCGGGAGAAAAACCCTGTTTCCAGTTTAAATGGTACAGGATTCACAGCTTGAATCCAAGCAGCTTTTGCCCATTTTCAGGATCGTTTTTGCCTTTCACTACATCAGACTCTTTTGAAAGAAGAAAGAGGGAGAAGGAAGAAGATAAAAGGAAGAGAAGATATAAATAACTTGCATATCTGCAAAGGAGGTAGGAGTCGTAAAGATACGATAAATTATTTTTATTGCTACCTACTCAAGCTGTCATTTTAAGTGGATCACTTCATGAAATAATAGCATAAAAACAATTTCATTAAAGAACCCTGATATAAAAAATGTACATATTAGGGAACCTTTGGAGTCTAAAAGCTCCTCTTTTGATGAAAATGCAAACACCTTTAGTGCTTTAAGTCTTTGGAAGAGTTCCGTAAAACACTGTTCCATCTCAAAATTCCTCTACTAAAGAGCACAATTAATTGTTGCTTAGGTTTCTTGTATGATAATCCTTTCTATAACAATGGTATAAAAGTGATCATGGTATTGGTGACCATTGACTGGATGATACATTAATTAACATTGTGTAATATAATTTTAAAATCTGAGACTGAATCTAGTTCAATTAGACAGTCCGATCACAGCATTATAATGGTAGTTCTGAAAACTTTTACTTATTTCTGTATGTTAGATATTTTTAAGATATACATATTTTTATTATTTTTCTAAATCATCTCTATTCCAGCTAAATCATTCTAAAAAATCAGATAATATAAACAGTTTGTCTCTGTCGTCTTTGGCTGGATTAAAATCCAGATTTTCATTTAAGCTGTGCCTATTTTAATCTCTATATTTTTATTATCATCATCGCCTTTTATTTAAGTCGGGGTATAAATGGGCAAAGGATAAAACGAGACATGAAAATATACCTCTTTTAAGGGTAACACTGCTCTTACAGCTACAAATTCGCACTAAAATAAATTAGGTGAGTTTTTCTTCCCAAAACTTTGTTACTTTCTGTAGTGCTCTCATCCATTTTAATCTCTCCATATTATGACTAATTTAATGGTTCAGCAAAGCTTTACACAACACAGCAAATTGAAACCTTGGAAATAAGGATTTCCACTAAATTTATGAAGGATCATAAGCTGAAGTAAACTTCATAAGTGAATCGACCAACCATTAATGTTTTACTTGCTGGAGGGCAATGGACATAAATATGTATGAAACTCGCCAATTATAAAGGAAGCATACCCTCTTCCCTGTGCTCTTTACAGTTAAGTGAAATTCTCTTCAAATTACATCATGACATCAACTCTTAACTCACTCATTTCTGATCTGCAAGAGCTCCAGGAAATCAGCTAAATTGGACTACATTGAGAGACTACGGGCCCAAATGTATAAAAACAAGCAGATCATTGGGATTTTATCAAGCTCTAAACCTTCTTGTGTAAACATGGTAAGATCTTGACATCATAGAACTCATATAAATTTTATATAGGTGCAGGCTCTATATTGATATTGCATTTTACTTCCACATGCGAAGAAAGCTTATTGTTTCGCTTTTGCAGCTCCTAGTTAACTCTGCTACCCTTTGAAAATGAGCTTCTCCACTTGATCAGCAAATGCCACCCTGGGACGCTGCAATCGCTGCTTGAAACGAGGCATTTAATCAGGACATGAATTTAATAGGAACATCTTCAAATATGGTATGCCTAAAAGTCTTGGGAACAGGTATATTCATACCATAATTTTGCAGTGGATATTCGCATTCTGAGCCATTTGTCTTAGACGTGTCCTAGCCAAATCTTCAGCTCTATGTATTCTCTTGCAAATTTTCATATCCTGCATTTCGTGTCAAATAAGGATTGGCTTGGAAGATAATTTAGTCATGGGAAATCAACTGCATCTCTAAGAGTAGGATGAAATACATGATTTAACCATGTGATAAAAACATATAATAAAATTAAAACCATGTGATAAAAACATATAATAAAATTAAGCAGCAATGTTTAATGTCAACAAGACGGTTCAAACAAAAAAGTGTGTGCAGGGCTGAAAACTAAAACAATTTCAGCCTGCTAGCATTTTTAAAGTATAGGGCAGTTGTGATAATTCTAGAATCTGTAAGTAGGAAAATCTACAGAAACTTCAGATTTGTTTTCTGAAAGCATTAATTAAAGTTTTCTTTTAGTTGATTCAACACCATTATATTTCTTTCTTTTTGCTAAGAAAAATTTCATTAGTGTTTCTTTTTAATGGGCTAGCTCCTGCTAGCTACAAAAACAAAGCAAGTTCAAGTTCTAGTTCAAGTTCCCGTGCAAGTTAAGTTCATGGTCTCTTAAATCGAAACCAGATTTGAGAAGTCTAAGGCTGGCATAAAAAAAGTCCAAGCACCTCATGTAGCACCTCAATACAAGCTACCAAAATATTGCTGTTGATATGGAAGTAGAAAATGTTGGATGTAAAGATTATGAAGCCAGTGGAAATTAGACTAAAAGCTCTAATATGGGGACATGCCACGGTCGTGAGACCACTAGATCCACACCCAAGACAACTCCACATAATTTTCTGGCAATATAAAACTAGTGGGGAGTGCAAATAAAACTACGCGCGAATTTAATAAGTTTCTCGATACCGAAGACTGAATTGATTTGGTCACTACAGTAGAACAAATCTTCTAGTTCAAAGAGGTCCCATCAAACAAATAAGCTGCTTAGGTAGTTTTTACAGTTAAAGGGTAAACTGTCGCATGGTGGCAGGCCATGACATTCCACCAAATGCAACTCTGTGAGCCTGAGACAACTAGATGAAAAGAGAAAGACTAGGCTAATGGGACAAAGGACAAGAGCGTCCACCCTTTAACTACAGACAAGCTTCCATAAAAGACCTCATATACCAGTACAGTATTTCAACAAACTAAAGACTTCCAGATACATTATTTGTAAAAAACCATCTTAATCCCTTCTAATTCAAACAATGAAAAGACCTCTGCAAGAGCACTAAATTGTCGTTTTTGCTCCTCTTAAGCATTTAATTCACATCCAGCTGATTATCAATCTCTTGATGCAATCTATCATTCATTCTTAATTAGAAAGACCACATCAGCTTCCATAATTCGAACCTCTACCCCAGCTCAAAATAAAGCCAATGAAGCATTTTTAAGTGAGCTAAATAATTGCACGAAGCCCCAACGGAGGGTAGACAACAAGTGTTCGTCCTTGAAGATGAAAGTCAAAATATTAATATGTACTTGAGAATGAGACACTATTCAACTTGTTGGAATGAAGAGACAGAAACTAGTAACAAGATTCAATTTATTGCCAAAGAGTATGGTCCTCAATAATTTTTAGTGACTAGGTGGTCTTTCCTCTTTAGCAGATGAGATTTGATCAACTTACAAAGTCTTTACCACCTTTATTCTCTTCAAAGATAAAGAGCCGAATTGATTCATGATTAAAAGAGCTAAGACAATTTTATCCTTCAAATTGCAATTACAAACCCAATTTCTGAACAGACGTTCACTATCAACCTTTGTGCAGGAGTATACTAATGAATAAATACATTCCATGGGTAGACCATGGTATACTGAGGTACCAATACTACATGTGTCTTCCTTGTAGCATTGGCAATAAGTATGAGAAAGACATGGAATGACGGTGTTTCCGTGGATGCATGCCACCTCTTACATGCAAGACCATGGTAGTTGACAGAGAGAAGATATATATCGGCAGGAAAGATGAGCCTTACATCCTAATGAGAAGCACATAGTTGAGGAATATTTTTGAAGAAGAAATTACACCAAAGTAGTTCCTACTTATAAAAGGAGAAGAAAGAAAGTGGACTAAAAAAAGTCTTAATTTCCTATTATACAGCATATTCTAAGGACTGAAAGTCCTAATTTGAAGCTTTATTTAGAAAGACCTCACATACCTTCCAATTTTATTTTAAGAGCTAATTTCCGATTTTTGGTTTTTCTTTTGAATTGGCAAAAGCTTTATTGATTCAGCAAGATATTATAGTACACAGTAATGTATAATATGAAATAGAGTACAAGCTGGTGGGTTTGGTCTTCCTGAGTGATTATTCCTATTTTAAGTAAGAGGCTTCACATGTATTTTATGAAATAGAGTACAAGCCTTATCCTCACCTTTATTTTTGTATTTTTTGTGACATTAGTCACATAATTACCTTCCCCATTCTTATTAGTGGAGACAACACTGCCATTTCAGTTCATTTTCTAGAATTCAAGACCATATTCCAGCCTCGAATGTTTGTCAGGATTTGGACTTTATGCTGTGTCACTACGGAGTCATTTGATAAAGAGTTTCTGCCTGGGTGCGTACAGAAGGGTTCATACACAAAAGATAAGACAACAGTCCCTATCACCTTCAGGCCATACTGTTCCTTCACTAGGATGCCGGAACAAAGCAGGAAAATTGTAAATTAAAAAAAAAGGATCATATTTTAAAGAGTACTGTCACAGGGTATTGGATTCTTATTATCATAGACACGCTCTGACATAGTATGGATGCTGCCCTTATCTGGCAATTGACTATGCAGGCACACCTCCGAATCATAGTAAAAAAAATTGGAACTAGTGCCTGTTTTGCTGATTCTTAATAAACATGTACTGATTTCTGAAGATCTAAACTTGCTCCCCTAACACATGATAGCCTAAGTTTGAGAAGACCTACCCATAATTCACGAAATATATCTAAGATATAAAGGATCAAATACCTGAGTGAGATGGAGAGAACTATCACTTGCACCTTGAACTGTGGGATCAAGCCTTTTCTCCATTACACTTCTCAAGTGCGCCATTTCCTTCAGCAATCCCATAACTATTCTTTCAGTGTCTTGCATCTGCTTCCTACAGAAATCATAAGACTTCTCTGCATGGAGGCGGAAATGAGAACAGCTCAGGCAACTACAAAACCCTCTGCATTTTTGGGGGGTTGTCTTCAGTATGCCTTTAGTGGGTGCATGAATGGACAGATCTTGATGATCTTGAATAGCAACGATTTGCAAATTCTTGTGAGGAGTTGAAAGTGACTGGGTGCAAATCTTTGAGACATGATCATCAGAATGTGTCGATGGTAATTGGTTGACCGCGAGGAAGATCTGTTGCAATGATAATGAGGTGGTATAGTTTCTAGCTCATTAACTACATGCTTTCCTGGAAAACTAGTATCTGGCTTTTCTCCTGATCCTTCCAGGCCAACTGCATTTGATAACTGAGCAATAGGCTCAATTTCAGCAAAATTCTCAGTCACAGAAGTTTCTGGATTTCTAGAAAGATGTTCCAGACAACTCATTTTTTCACTAGTTGCACCATTCTCCTGAGCAACATAACCCAGACATAACTGAAGATTCCCTTCTGTGTGCTTGTGGAGCTTTACCGGACTCTGGTTCTCGCAGGAAATGTTTTCTGAATGACCTGTAACATAAAAAAGCAGCCAATTCAAGCAACCAAAATTGATCACATGCACGCAAATCAACATCTGAGACAGCCAATTACCTGATAAATGAAATGCGCTGTTCGGTGAAACACCCATAAGATATGGCAACAACCTTCTGTAGCTCAAAGAATTCGGATTTCGGAAAAGCTTTCTACGGGGACACGGAATCAGTTGCTGAAGAAAACAGCAAAAATACAGTTAGTTATTATGTATATAGAACAGAGGTCCTGGCCAGTTAATTCCATTTATAACGCTCTGTTTGTTTCACAGGCAAAGTCTCCTCGAACTAGCATTATCTGAGAACAGAAATATATAGATACCAAATGCAAATTGTGGCGTGCGGACGCTAGATGTAAAAGGTATTGCTATTAAATCTCAAGATAGAGAATAGCGGAACCACTATGCGAGTTTTTATCTACAGCATGGCACCGAGCGATAAGCAAGGATGATGAACTTCCAATTTTTAAATTCTCAAAAAGACAAAGACCCTACAATGTCACTTACTAATCTCTTCCCACAATCATAACGATGCTCCTTATTCGTAGAGGTGCTTTCTCCTCGCATGGATGATATTAGAGCGTCGATGACCAGAGGAGAGACCGCTTCCTTTTCGCTGGAGGCATGTAAACAGGACTCTCCCATGTCAACATTGTGGACTACATCTTCGGGCTCAGACTTGCAAAGATCGGTATCAGGCGGAGTCTCTCCCATGTCAACACTGTGGACTACATCTTCGGGCTCAGACTCCCAAATATCGGTATCAGGCGGAGTCTCTCCCATGTCAACATTGTGGACTACTTCTTCGGGCTCAGACTTGCAAAGATCGGCATCAGGTGGAGTCGTCTGAAAACCCTGTTCGCCACAAGAATCTCCGTTCATCAAGATTTCGCTTTTTATAAAATCTGGTATAGTTCCATCACTCCCTAAATTGAAAGGCTTTTCATCGACGACTTCACTGAAAACTTCAATATCCCGAGGCAAAGCCTCAACCCCCTCCGAATTCGCACTTCCCCTGTTATCATCCTCGGAGAAGGCTCCATCCAAACCAATCTCTCCAGCTCGACTCAATCCGGGATCGGCGACTGGTGGGTCTACCCCAATCTTTTGCTTAACATCTTCAAAGCTCTCGGAAGGAACAGTAGCCGGAGAGAAAATCCTTCGCGCCCTGAGATCTTTAATATAAGAGAGTGATGTATCCTCGCAGACCTGTAATCCATTGACGCGACTCTCCTGGAAAGATTTAGAAATTCGAATACTGTCCCCGGAGTAAATAGATCCCCGGCGGACGGGATCGGGTCGAGCGCGACCGGATCGGCTGCGATGAAGAAAGTTCTCGGCGCGGCTGCGTGTGATGATGCCGCGAAAAGATTCGGTAGGGGAGCAGAGCCTGCGCCTCTGCCGATCTTTCCCTGGTTTCATTAGGCCCTGACGTTCTCAGCGATGCGTAGATAGAAGAGGAGGTTAAGCGATGAGAAGCGAAACAGAAACAATGTCAAGGGAACGACGAGGTTAAGGCGGGAAAAATGACCGGGAGAAAGGAATGAGATAATGGAACTTGGCGCCAAAAGGATCTCGTAGAGAGAACATGGTGGGCCCCTAAGAGTACGAGGAGTAGAACGCGGGCGGGGGACCCGGTCGGGTTTCACTGGACCGACCCAAAGCTGGGGAGGACAAACAAATCAAAACCCAAAACATGGGTTCAAAATGGGTTTGCTAATTAATGGGCTGCTCTCTGCCAATGAAACCCCGATGGGCTCTCTCTCGTCGACTTCAAGAACAAGATCTCCTCTGATCCTAGCCGGGTCTTGAGTTCGTGGAACGATTCCGTTCATTTCTGCGAGTGGAGAGGAATCCACTGCACTTGGGAGAGGAGTCTCAGGGTTGTATTTACGCTCACAGAGATTAATGGGTACTCTCTCTCCCACCCTTTCCAATCTCACTTTCCTCAGTCATCACACCAAACAACAATCTCTTCTAAGAATACCGCCGGAATTCGGTAAGTTGTCCTAATTGCAGAATCTGACTCTCCGGGAGAACAGGTTCGACGGTGAAATTCCAGCCAATTTGAGCGCGTGCTACGCACTTCGGGTTCTCGACCTGTGTAAGAGAAATAATCTGTGGATTTTACTCGACGCTTTCATTAATAAAGTGTTGCTGTCTTTATAGACGGATTACAGAGAGTATCGTAGAATAAGGTAGTTTACATAGATAAGGATTTTGAATTGAAAAGATTGTGAAGGATGAGGATGTAGACAGTTGGAGGAGTTTGAACTGAGGCTGAAGTTGTTATTGTGTATTTTATCTCTGGCTGGAAGTTGTTGTGAAGATACGTTTTGATTTACTTCGTTTACACTCCCCCTCAAATGTAGCTGTTTAGTGAAACAGTTAATTTGGTTTGAAAACGATGATGTAGTTGGCGAGACAATCCTTTTGTAAATATGTCGGCAATTTGATCAGCTGTTGTAATGTATTTGACTTGGAGACATCCTTGAGCAATTCTCTCGTCACGGCGTAATAATCGAGCTCTATGTGCTTAGTACGAGCATGGAATACTGGATTTGCAGCAATGTATGTGGCAGAGAGGTTGTCACACCAGATTGTTGGTTTATGGAGTATCCGAATTTGTAGTTCTTTGAATAGTTCTAGTAGCCATGAAAGTTCTGAGGCTGCAGTGGCTAAGGCACGGTACTCTGCTTTGGCGCTGGAGCGTGAAACCGTGGGCTGTTTTTTGGAGTTCCAAGATAATAAATTATCGCCCAGAAAAATACAAAACCCAGTGGTGGAACGGCGATCATCTGGGTTTCCGGCCCAATCTGCATCAGAATATATGTTAAGATCGAAAGAGTCGATTGGAGATAGAGTAACACCATGATTTATAGTTCCCTTGATGTAGCGAAAAATTCTTTTAACTGCTCCCCAATGAATGTCTGTGGGCTGCTGTTGGAATTGGCAGACCTGATTTACAGCGTATTGAATATCTGGCCGTGTTATTGTGAGGTACTGTAGGGCGCCTACTGCAGACCGGAAAGTGGTTGGGTCTTTGAGAGGTTCTCCAGAGAATTTGGAGAGCTTGTTCCCGGCAGAGACAGGTGTGCTAACAGCTTTTACGTTGCTGAGATCAAGCCGTTGAAGAATTTTGTAGGCGAAATTTTGTTGAGAGAGGTGAAGTGTGCTGCCATGAAATTGGGCTTGAATACCCAAGAAATAATTCAACCGACCAAGTGTTTTAACAGGGACGTAGCTTTGAAGTTGTTGAATAAATTGAGCTCCTGAAGTGCGGTTGTTGTAGATAAGGATGATGTCATCTACATAAATGAGTAAGAACATAATTGTTGCTCCAGTGATAGCGATAAAAGAGAGAAGTGTCTGCTTTTGAACCAGTAAAACCCAAGTCTGTTAGAATAGATGCAAATCGCATATACCAGGCCCTTGGAGATTGCTTTAGGCCATATAATGAACGGTTTAGGCGACAGACAAAGTCGGGCCTGGTTTGATCGATAAATCCTGGAGGTTGTTTCATGTAGATTTCTTCCTTTAATTCACCATGTAAAAAGGCATTTTGAACGTCTAATTGGTCGACGTTCCATTTATAAGTAAGCGCCAAGCTCAATAGAAGTCTGATTGTCGTTGGTTTAACAACGGGACTGTAAGTATCAGAAAAATCAACCCCTTCATGTTGGCTGAAACCCTTTGCAACAAGCCGTGCTTTATGCCTTTCAACCGTGCCGTTTGATTTATGTTTAGTGCGAAAAATCCATTTACAGCCTATAGGGGTGCGGCCAGAAGGAGAGGGGACCAAGGTCCATGTCTGATTTGCTAAGAGTGCGTTGATTTCATCAGTCATTGCAGCACGCCAGTGTGGTGCTTTCATTGCTTGTGTGTAGCATGTAGGTGGATCAGGTATGGCAGCAGCAGTGACGGAATTTAGGGATTTTGGTTTGAGATTCCCAGTGCGAGATCTGGTTTACATAGGATGAGTGGATAGTGGGGCAATGGTGCTTGGAGGCAAAAGGGGATTTTCTGTAACGGATAGAGACGGAGCACCAATTATTGGCGAATTTTGAGGAGTGGAAGATGACTCATTCAATGAGATAGGGATGGAATGATTGAATGGTAGGTCATTTAAAATAAAATTGGGCGAAGTGGGTTGTGGAGGTGAGTTTGGAAATGATTGAATGGTAGTGGGACCCACATGTGGTAAAGAAGAGATAACTTCTCTTGATTGAGAAAAGTAGGGTGGAAATATTTTATACGTACCTGATTTTGTGGTTGACGCAGCGAGCGGGTTTCCTGGAGGTGTGACTGTTGGATGGGCTCGAAACGGAAAGACTGACTCGTGAAATAGGACATGCCGTGAAATGTATATGCGATTGGTCTCTCGATCAAGGCAACGGTAGCCCTTATAGTGCGGATGATACCCCAAAAATATGCACGGCTTGCTCCTGTCCTATAATTTGTTTTTAGAATATGGGCGGAGATGAGGAAAACACAAACAACCAAAGGTTTTTAAGAATTTGTAATCTGGTTTTCTATGGAATAATTGTTCATGTGGTGACGGTTTCTTTTTTGAGAGAATAGGCATACGATTGATCAAATACGAAGCAGTGTAAAATGCTGAATCCCAATGTAGGGAAGGTACTTGACTGTGTGAAAGAAGAGCTAAGCCTGTTTCAACTATATGTCGGTGCTTTCGCTCGACAATGCCATTTTGTTGAGGTGTGTACGGGCATGAAATTTGATGGTGAATGCCATGTTCAGAGAGAATACGTTGAAAATTTTGACTTAAAAATTCAGAGCCACCGTCTGTTTGAACACGTTTTATGGAATATTGGAGCTGGTTTTGGATGAAAACGACAAATTGAGAAAATATAGAATAAATGTCGGATTTCAATTTAAGAAAGTATATCCATGTGAAATTGCTGTAGACATCAACAATGGAACAGGCGCAGGACCCCATATATCGATTGATAAAATTTCGAGAGGACTAGAAGCATGAAATGTATGAGTTGAAAATGGAAGTCGACGGGATTTAGAAACATGGCAAGGAACACATGGCGCAGTTTTATTTGATATAATGGGAATGGACAAAGAACGCAAAACATTATTTGTAGTGGAGAGAGATGGGTGGCCTAGACGATCATGCCACAAGTTTGGATTATCTCTTGCAGCACTGAAGCAAAAGGGAGTTGCGCCAAATGTGTAGAGCCCATCCTTAAGTCGCCTCGATGAAGTAGGTCCCCTGCTCGGCGATCCTTGATGTAAAAAGTATTGGGATGGAATTCAAAAATGTGTCAAGATGTTTGGTAAACTCTGAAACAGACACTAAGTTTTTAATGAGTTCTGCACGAAATACACATTTTTCGAAGGAAAGATTGAAGGATACAGAACCTTTGTATTGAATACGGGACTGGCTGCCATTACCTAGTGTGACTTGTTCGTCATTTGAAACAGGGTGCGATCATGAAGGATGGTGGGATCACCAAAGAAGTGGTGGGTGGCTCCGAATCTGGATACCACAGGCCCTCATTTTGAGTCACATTGATTGATGGTGCAGGGCGGGCTGATAGGCCTGATCAAATCGGTAATGGCAATCGGGTTGCGAATGATTTCTGCGATTACATATTTGACAAGCTGGACGATTGTCTCGTGCGTGGTCTATTGGAAGGGCCTGAGTTGGAAGAGTTTTGTTGTCCACCTCCTCTTCCTCTTCCTCCTCTCGTTTGAGCGACCAGATCCATGCCCTCTGTTTGATGTGGTAGTGGCCACGTTGATAGAGGGTGCTACTGCAGATAATGTTAATCCTGCTGTTTGGGTTGTAACGGCCTGACGATGTTCTTGGGTAAGTAACATATTTTGAAGTTCTTCTAATTGAAGAGGGTCCATGCGCCGCAGTGATGACGTGACATGATGAAGGGCTCATAATCGAGCCTAGCCCGTTTAATATAAAGGAGACAAGATCCTCTGAGTGGAGTGGTCGACCGGCTGCAGAGAGATTGTCGGCAATGGTTTTTGCTTTGTCTAGATATTCTGGAATAGTAAGATTCCCTTTCTTCAAATTCTGAAGTTCCAATCGTAATTGGAGAATACGAGCCTGGAGATTAGATGAATAAGTCTGCTCGAGAGTGGTCCACATCTCGCAAGAAGTCTTGAGGCCGATCATTTGGCCGAGTGCTGCTGGAGTTAGTGTAGATAAGATCCAGCTCTGGATCGTTTGGTCGAGTCGAAACCAGACATCATATGCCGGGTTAGGAGCAAGGGCCGAAGCATTTGTTGTTAGCTGCTGGGGAGGGGCTTGTATGCTGCCATTTAAAATACCCATGACGCCTTGACTGAGTATTACAGGAAGGAATTGAGAACGCCACAGGAGAAAATTTGTTCGGTCGAGTTTGAGGGAGACATGATTATTGATATTGGAGATCGATAGCTGAAAGCTACCATGGGGTGGGCCTAGGTGAAAAATATTGGCAGAGAGTGGAGCAGCAGAGGAAGAAGAAGAGGGACAGGCCATAATTTCCCAGGTATAAGGCTGATACCATGTAAGAGAAATAATCTGTGGATTTTACTCGACGCTTTCATTAATAAAGTGTTGCTGTCTTTATAGACGGATTACAGAGAGGATCGTAGAATAAGGTAGTTTACATAGATAAGGATTTTGAATTGAAAAGATTGTGAAGGATGAGGATGTAGACAGCTGGAGGAGTTTGAACTGAGGCTGAAGTTGTTATTGTGTATTTTATCTCTGGCTGGAAGTTGTTGTGAAGATACGTTTTGATTTACTTCGTTTACAACCGAATGAGCTTGAAGGTTCAATACCTACCTACCCAATCTCTTCTTTCTGCAGCTTTCCATAAACAATCTCTCCGGGCGCATTCTGCCATCGTTTGGAAACCATTCTTTTCTGCAAAAGTTGTATATTGCAAGAAATAATCTAGAGGGGAACATTCCGAGCGAATTAGGTCGACTCCCAACTCTTTTGTACCTTCTGATTCCTGGAAATCAATTGTCGGGCACCATTCCTTCTTTGAATTTCAATCTCTCCACCTTGGAAGTCTTCTCAGCGGACGCTATCCAGTTACATGGTAACATCCCATCGGATTTAGGCATCCGTCTTCCTAATCTCCAAAAACTTTTCATGGGGGAAAATTTTTTTGGCGGACGAGTTCCAGTATCACTGCCCAATGCTTCTAACCTCGGGCATGTTGACTTCGTCTTCAATGAATTTACAGGTCCTGCTCCCGCGATCTTGGGAGCCTTGAAGTTTCTTAGTAAATTGGGCCTCTCAGGTAATCTTCTCGGAAATGGCAAACCAGATGATCTGAACTTTATCAAATCCATCACCAACAACCAACTGCAGTTCTCTGCGTGTGTTCTCCATGGGAAAAAATCATTTCGGAGGGGTGATGCCCAACGACATCGCTAATCTGTCCGAACAGCTCGAGATATTGAGGCTTGCACATAACCAAATATCCGGAACCATTCCTGAAGGAATCGGAAGCCTTGCAAATTTAACAGTTTTGTCCTTTTACAATAACTCGTTGACGGGTTCAATCCCTCCTTATAGGGAAGCTCAAGAAGTTGAAGAAATTGGATTTGTCCCTGAACAAGTTCTCTAGTCAAATTCCGCCTTCCGTCGGCAACCTGACTGAATTGATTATTCTTACTTTAGATGACAATCAGTTGAACTGAAGTATACCCTCGACCCTCGGAAACTGCTGAAATCTCAATGCATTATACCTGTCGGATAATACGCTTAGTGGTGAAATCCCCGGAGAAATCGGAAGCCTTTCTTCCCTTTCAACCGCCCTTGATCCATCTAGAAATTTATTGATGGGTTCCTTACCGCTGGAGATAGGTTTTTTGAAAAATCTCGGGGAACTATATTTTTCCAAAAACCGATTTAGTGGAGAAATTCCTAGATCAATTGGCGACTGCCAGAGTTTGGAATTACTTGACATGAGTGAAAATCTCTCTCAGGATCAATCCCCTCTTTATTAAGTGATCTAAAAGGTCTTCGGGAGCTGGACCTTTCTCACAATAACTTGTCCGGCCAAATTCCTGACTATATTGGTAATTTCCCAGTTGAACCAAGTCTGCAACTCCTTAATCTTTCGCACAATAACTTGTCCGGGCAGATCGCCAAGTTCCTGGGGAACTTCTCATCGTAACAAGTTCTTGTTCTTTCTTTTAATAACTTTGGAGGAGAGGTGCGTAAAGGGGGGCATCTTCAGGAATGCCAAAGCGATTTCCCTTGCTGGAAACAGAAACCTCTGTGGGGTAATCTCTGACCTCCGGTTGCATACTTGTCCTGTTTTAACCTTGAAGAAACATCGACTTTCTGCAATCAAGGCAACAGTCGCGGCGATGGTAGCAGTCTTAGCCGTAGTATTCTGTATCTTGGTCTCCCTTTGTTTCATAGGAAGATCTAGAAGGAAGAAATCGTCGAGAACCCTGAAGGTGTCTTATTCCGAACTAAATCGAGCAAACTTCGAAGACCGGTTCCTGACGGTTTCATACGCCATATTATTCAAAGTAACCAATGGCTTCTCTTCTGCAAATTTGGTGGGTGTCGGAGCTTTCGGCTCTTGTTCAAAGGGCTTTTTAACAAAAGTGAAACTCCAGTTGCAGTGAAGGTAATAAACCTAGACCACCAAGGAGCTCTCCAGAGTTTCACTGCCGAATGCGAAGCCTTGAAAAAGATCCGTCAGCGAAATCTCGTCAAAATACTAACCTCTTGCACAAGTATCGACCACAGCGGCCAAGAATTCAGAGCTCTACTCCTTGAATACATGCCAAACGGCAATCTAGGTGACTGGTTACACAAAGGGAGGCAACATCACCTAAGGGACTTAAACGTTTCCAAGAGGCTTAACATTGCGATCGACATTGCTTCGGCGCTGGAGTATCTTCTCCACAATGTCCAAACACCCGTAGTCCACTGTGATGTAAAACCCAGGAACGTTCTACTCGACGAAGACATGACAGCCCGTGTTTCAGACTCTGGAGTGGCGAAGATTCTCCTTGACAGCGGCGATGATTCTTCTGGATTTCGAACGAAATCAGTCGCTCTGAGGGTTCAATTGGCTAGGTTGCTCCAGGTGAGGACACCTTCCAATTTCCGCAAACTTCTTCGTTTTCCTCTCGTGTTGTTTAGTTTTCGTAGATGAATCTGGCTTTGTCTAGACAATTAAACTACACCACTGAGCTTTTCAAACAGAGTATGACATGGGCGGAGAAATTTCTACTAAAGGACACGTTTACAGCTTTGGGATTCTACTACTGGAAATGTTTACCGGGAAAGCCTTCACAGATTTGCGAAGACGGCCTTATCCAACCAATGTGTTGCAGATGTTGTTGACCCGGAGATTGAAGACGTTGAAGATAGGCCGTTCAACTACTGTTCAAGCAGCAACGGTTCATCTAATCTACTAGAAAGACACTTGGTCTCTGTAATCGAAATCGGCGTTCTATGCTCTTCGAAATCGGCGTTCTCTGCTCTTCGAAATCGGCGATGGAGAGGCCAGAGATGAGGGAGGTCACCATTGGACTCTGCGCGGTGAGAAATAATCTGAGAGGCCCCTAGATTCTGAATTAAATTTAGATAATTGACCTACATTATTTAGTTCTGGTAAGTTGTAACCGTACAATTATCTTTCTACATCGTAGCTCGTAAGTTCATAATCGTCAAGTATGAAAAAATGAATTTAGATAGTCGATTTTGAAATACTAACTTATTAAACTTTAAATAAATGGTATTTATTTAAGAGCTGATAATCTTATATGAACCTGAATTCAGATCTATTTTGATTAGATATCCTAGAGATATTTAAAAAAAAATTATATATTTGAACATAAGAAAATTAATTAGTCGTTTAGTAGAAACAACTTAAAATTAAATATTTTGTATTTATATTTATATGTATTATGTAGTTTTTGTTTTACTACAGAAAAAGAAGAAATAGTCAAACAACGGATAACCCTGATTCTCCTTCGAGGACCAGACTCTGAAGGACCAATTGGATCTATATGGATTGTTGACCTTAGGTTTTATCGAAGGGAGGCAGCGTCATAAAGGCAACTGAGACTCTCTGCCTTTTTCTTTTTGTCTTTCTTATCCTTCTCATCGTTATTATACTTCATTAAAGTCTTGCCCTTGCATTCAAATCCTTCTACGGCCATCACATCATGATCTTCTTCCATCTTGGCCTTGCTTGGGTATGCATTTAAATACTTCTTACAAATATAGTCGAATGATTGATAGTAAAATACATGGTGTTTTCCATCCTACATTTGTTTTTCACTCGTCCACACCAGCATGTGTTTCTTCGTTTGATTTTCAAGTCTTTTGAATCACTTAACTCGTTTCTATGGTCCACTTAGCCATTGTTGAATGTTTTACATTCTACTCACTTAATTTTGTTCTCCTTGTGATATTTTGAGGCAGAGTTTCAAATTGCCTAAATAATAAACTTCTTTTTTGTAGTCCTTCCTATCCTTCTATTCCTTGACAAACTTGCTCTTTCTTTTAAAACCTTTTGTAGCCATAACCCCATGAACTTCTTTCATCTTGGCCTTTCTTTGGTAAGCTTTCAAACACTCATTACAAATGTAACCGACTATTCCATGGTTACCTAAATTATAATCTTTCTTTTTCTTGTTGTCCTTCTTATCCTTCTATTCCTTCTTGACAACCTTGCTCCTGCTTTCAAAACCTTTTGTAGCCATTACCTCATGAAATTCTTTCATCTTGGCCTTTCTTTGGCACGCTTTCAAACACTCATTACAAATGTAATCGACGATTCGATGGTGAAATGCATTATGTTTTTCAATCCCACTTTCCAACCTATAAGCGTTGTTACAAATCCTGAAGTAGTATGCCTCTATCTACCAAGTAAAAAACACAAAAAAAAAAAAAAAAAAAATAAATTAATTGCAAGAGCTACATTGTTCAATCATCCACACTTGCATTTATGTTTACTTGTTTGTCTTTATGTCATTTGACCATTTTTACTCATTGTCATCTCATCAACGTTGCACAATCACTTTCTCGTTTTGATGGTTTTCTCTGCATGTATTTGTTTCTTATCCTTCTTGACAACCTTACCCTTATATACAGACCCTGAATTAAATAAATCTTCATGGCATCAGAGCGATGTTAGAGACAAAGGAATTTGTGGGTTGTGGTAATTTGAGAGAAGGGAGAAGATCATATAAGTGAAAAAAGAAGGAAAAACAATCTACAAGTTTTTTGATTGTTTTGCTCTATTTTAGTTCTCGGCGCCTATGGTACCTAGGTGCTGGCACGACACCCAACAAGTATTCAAAATTTGAAGCCATGTTTGGTGCTAGAGAGCTGCTTGCTTACATTGAATAGTTTGTTGTAATCAATAAATTATTTAAGGCATGACTTGCAGGCAAAGATAGTTTGGTGCAGATGGTCTATACCATCAAATACAAGGAGATGGGTGATGTGGCAAAAAATAAGTCACGACTTGTGGGCAAAGGCTATACACAGACTCTTGGGGTCGACTATGGTGAGAATTTTGTCTTGTTGCTCATATGAACTCCATTCATATTATTTTGTCTATTATAATGATTTAGAGGTTGGTCTCCACATCAGCCTCATGTAGAATATCTTTCTATATGGTGATCTAAATGAGGAAGTTTGCATGGAGCAACCACTTGGATTTGTTACTTGGGGAGGTGAAGAAGGCATGCTAACTTAGAGAATCTCTTTATGGTTTGAAAGAGAGTCTGAGACTATTGTTTGACAAATTTAGTGGAGTGGTTCTTAAGTTTGGGTTCAAGAGATGTATGTGTTGTCACTTTGTGTTTTTGCTAAGAGACTATCATGTATGGTAGTATTGGTTACGCAAGTTGATAATATCATTATTTTTAGGGATGATATAAGTAGAATATCTGAGGTAAAGAATTATTTAGCTACTCATTTTTAGACTAAATATCTAAGAAAATTACGATTTTTCATTGGCATTGAAGTAGATAGGAGAAGGACAGGCTTACATTTGTCTTAGAGGAAATGTTGGATGGATTTGTTGAGTGAAACATGGATGCTAGGATCGAGACCTGCATTAACTCCACTTGTTTAAACATCCTCCTTTGATATACTCTCTTCACTTGCAGAGGAGACTCACTATCGGAAGTTGGCTAGTAAGTTTATTTATGCTATTGTTACTAGACCAGATATTTATTTTGTTGGTTTAGTGAGTGGGTTTATCGAGGCACCTAGGCAAGTTCATTTGGATGCTCTTTATCGTACTGAAAACATAGGACCTCAAGATGATAGAAAATCCAAGTGTGGATATTGTGTAATGGTTGGAGGTCATTTTGTCACTTGGAGAAGCAAGAAACAAACAATGATAACAAGGTAGAGTGTAGAAGTTGAGTATAGATCTATGGCTCATGCACCTTACGAGATGATTTGGGTTTGGTCTCTGTTGGAAGAATTAGGGGCAAGATTAGCAAGTTTATGCCTATGAAATGTGATAACCTGACAGCTATTTTTATTGCGAATAATTCAGTGTTTCATGAACGTACTAAACATGTAAAGATGGATTGTCACTTCATTCTAGAGTAGGCCATAAAGGGTGTGATATCTACACCATTTGTTCGTACAAAGGATCAAAGAGCTGACTTATTCACCAAGGCCCTGGCAGGGACAAGACATGCACACTTATGTGACAAAGTGGGTTATTTGATATCTACTCTCCAACTTGAAGGGTAGTGTTAAAATTTACTTGTACACGTTCATACAAGAGTATAAGCGGTAAATTATATATTTCTTACTTAAGTGTATTCTTGTAATTATGTAACTTTTTATGATTAATGTGAGATGAGTGTTGCTCTATTTAAAGGGAGCATAGGCACAATATTAGGCCCCCCTGAAAAGAATACTAACAGCACAAGTCCAGAAAGACTCAAAAATAATTTGAATTCTATCAACCAGGGTGGTCGGCTGAAATGAGAAAAATAATATACATGGCTGTTAACCTTAATCTCTAAGACGGCCAGCGAGAGAAAAATTACAAATAATAATATTTCCTTAAAAATCAATTAAAACTAAAAGAATTTAGTCAGGGAATCCAGTGGCTTAGTCACCCAAAAATTGGCGAAAACAGAGAAATCATCCTCTCCACTCATCCAGCGGCTTAGTCAACACATACTTGTAGATTTACAAAAGAGCATTACATTAAAAGACTTGACAAAGAACACGGAATTTGCTGCGAGTCGAGCTAGGTCAAAAGAAGAATGTATGCAACAAAATCCAGCGGGGAAAGCAGAAGAAGAAGGGCGCGGGGGAATGAGAAGAAGTGTTCTCTGTCTCTCTCTCTCTCTCTCATTTGTTCTCTCTCTCTCTCTCTCTCATTTTCTCTCTCTCACTTGTTCTCTCTCTCTCTCTCATTTTCTCTCTATATCTCATTTGTTCTCTCTCTCTCTCTCTCTCTCTTTCTCTCTCTTTTGTTCTCTATCTCTCACTCTCCCGTTCTCTCTCTTTCTCTCTCTTTTGTTCTCTATCTCTCACTCTCCCATTCTCTCTCTTTCTCTCTCTCTCTCTTTCTCTCTCTCTCTTTTGTTCTCTCTATCTCTCTCTCTCGTTATCTCTCTCTCTCGTTATCTCTCTCTCTCTCTTTCTCTCTCTTTTGTTCTTTGTCTCTCTCGTTCTCTCTTTTGTTCTCTCCCTCTCTCTCTCTTGTTCTCTCTCTCTCTCTCTCTCTCTCTCTCTCTCTCTCTCTCTCTCTCTCTCTCTCTTTCTCTCTCGTTCTCGCTCTCTTTTATTCTCTCTCTCTCTCTTGTTCTTGCTCTCTTTTGTTCTCTCTCTCTTGTTCTCGCTCTCTTTTGTTCTCTCTCTCTCTTGTTCTCGCTCTCTTTTGTTCTCCCTCTCTTGTTCTCGCTCTCTGTTGTTCTCTCTCTCTCTCTCTCTCTCTCTCTCTTTTGTTCTCTCTTTCTCTCTCTTTTGTTCTCTCTCTCTCTCTCTCTCTCTCTCTCTCTCTTTTGTTCTCTCTTTCTCTCTCTTTTGTTCTCTCTCTCTCTCTCTCTCTTTTGTTCTTTTGTTCGCCCTCGCCCTCACCCTTGTCCGAGCCCTCACCCTTGCCCTCGCCCTCACCCTCGCCCTTTCTCTCTCTCTTTTGTTCTTCTGTTCGCCCTCGCCCTCACAGAGGCCGAGGCCGAGGGTGAGGGCGAGGGCTAACAAAAGAGAGAGAAAGAGAAACAAAAGGACAAACAAAAGAACAAGGCGAGGCGGGGTGAACAAAAGAACAAGGCGAGGCGAACAAAAAAGAATAAGGTGAGGGCGAACAAACGAACAAGGCGAGGCGGCTAACAAAAAGAACAAGGCGAGGGCAAACAAAAGAATAAGGTGAGGGCGAACAAAAGAACAAGGCGAGGGCGAACAAAAGAACAAGGTGAGGGCGAAGAAAAGAACAAGGCAAGGGCAAACAAAAGAACAAGGCGAGGGAGAACAAAAGAAAAAGGCGAGGGCAAACAAAAGAACAAGGCGAGGGCGAACAAAAGAACAAGGCGAGGGCGAACAAAAGAACAAGGCGAGGGCGAACAAAAGAACAAGGCGAGGGCGAACAAAAGAACAAGGCGAGGGCAAACAAAAGAACAAGGTGAGGGCGAACAAAAGAACAAAGGGAGGGTGAACAAAAGAACAAAGCGATGGCGGGGGACGAGGGTGGGGGGCGGGGCGGGGCCAGGGGGGGGGGGGCGGGGCGTGGGCGAGGGCTGGGCCAGGGAGGGGCGGGGCGGGGGGGCGGGGCGGGGCGAGGGGCAGGGCGGGGGGGGCGGGGCGGGGCAAGGGCGGCGGCGAGGGCGAGGGCTCACAAAAGAACAAAAGAGAGACAAAGAGAGAACAAAAGAGCATGGGTGAGGGCTAACAAAAGAACAAAGAGAGACTAAAAAAGAACAAAAGGGCGAGGGCGAGGGCAAGGGCGAGGGCTAACAAAAGAATGAAAGAGAGAAATAGAGAACAAAAGAACAGGGCGAGGGTGAACGAAAGAACAGGGCGAGGGCGAACAAAAGACCTAGGCGAGGGCGAATAAAACAACAAGGTGAGGGCGAATAAAAGAACAAGGTGAGGGCGAACAAAAGAACAAAAGAGAGAGAAAGGGCGAGGGCGAGGGTGAACAAAAGAACAAAAGAGAGAAAGGGCGAGGGAGAAGGGGGCAAGGGGGAGAGCAGGGTCGAGGGTGAGGGCGAGGGCGAACAAAAGAACAAAAGAGAGAGAAAGAGCAAGGGCGGGGGTGAACAAAAGAACAAAGGAGAGAGAAAGGGCGAGGGCGAGGGTGATCAAAAGAACAAAACAGAGAGCGCGTGGACGAGGACGAGGACTAGGGTGAACAAAAGAACAAAAGAGAGAGAAAGGGCGAGGGGGCGGGGAGAACAAAAGAGAGAGAAAGAGAGAACAAAAGAGAGAGAGAGAGAGAGAGCGAGAGAACAAAAGAGAGAGAAAGAGAGAACAAAAGAGAGAGAAAGAGAGAACAAAAGAGAGAGAAAGAGAGAACAAAAGAGAGAGAGAGAGAGAGAGAGAGAGAGAGAGAGAGAGAGAGAGAGAGAGAGAGAGAGAGAGAGAGAGAGAGAGAGAGAGAAGAGAAAAAAGAGAGAGAAAGAGAGAACAAAAGAGAGAGAGAAAGAGAGAACAAAAGAGAGAGAGAGAGAGCAAGAGAACAAAAGAGAGAGAAAGAGAGAACAAAAGAGAGAACAAAAGAGAGAACAAAAGAGAGAACAAAAGAGAGAACAAAAGAGAGAGAGAGAGAGAGAACAAAAGAAAGAGAACAAAAGAGAGAAAGAGGGAGAGAGGGAGAACAAGAGAGGAGAGAGAGAGAACAAGAGAGAGAGAGAGAGAAGAGAGAGAGAGAGAGAGAGAGAGAGAGAGAGAGAGAGAGAGAGAGAGAGAGAGAGAGAGAGAGAGAGAGAGAGAGAGAGAGAGAGAGAGAGAGAGAGAGAGAGAGAGAGAACAAAGAGAGAGAGAGAGAGACAGAGAGAACAAAAGAGAGAGAGAGACAGAGAGAACAAAGAGAGAGAGAGAGAGAGAGAGAGAGAGAGAGAGAGAGAGAGAGAACAAAAGAGAGTGAGAGAAAGAGAGAACAAAAGGGCGAGGGAGAATAAAAGAGAGAAAGAGAGAACAAAAGAGAGAGAGAGAAAGAGAGAACAAAAGAGAGAGAGATAACAAGGCGAGGGAGAACGTCTTCCTCGCCCTTTCTCCTTCTCTGCCTCTTCCTCTCTCTCTTAGGCTCCGTTTGTTTGTTTGTTTGTCTGTCTGTCTGTCTGTTTGTCAATCTGTCTCTATCTCTGTCTCTCTCTGTCTCTCTCTTTTGTTAGCCCTCGTCCTTGCCCTTTTGTTCTCTCTTTCTCTCTCTTTTGTTAGCCCTCAGCCTCTCCCTTTTGTTCTCTCTTTTGTTAGCCCTCGACGTCTCCCTTTTGTTCTCTCTTTTGTTCTTTTGTTCGCCCTCGCCCTCGCCCTTTCTCTCTCTTTTGTTCTTTTGTTCTTTTGTTTGCCCTCGCCCTTTCTCTCTCTTTTGTTCTTTTGTTCGCCCTCGCCCTAACCCTTTCTCTCTCTTTTCTCCTTTTGCTCGCCCTCGCCCTCGCCCTCATCCTCACCCTTGCCCCTTCTCTCTCTTTTGTTCTTTTGTTCACCCTTTCCCCTGCGCTCGCCCTTTCTCTCTCTTTTGTTCTTTTGTTCGCCCTTGCCCCTGCCCTCGCCCTCACCCTTGCCCTTTCTCTCTCTTTTGTTCTTTTGTTCTTTTGTTCGCCCTCGCCCTCGCCTCGCCCTCCCCTCGTTCTTTTGTTTCTTCCGCCCTTGCCTCGCCCTTTTGTTTCTTCTGCCCTCGCCTCGCCCTTTTGTTTCTTCTGCCCTCGCCCGCCCTCTTCCGCCCCCCGCCTCCGCCTCTCCCTCCCCTCGCTTCTTTGTTTGAGAATAATTGGATCGGAAGCGGGAATTTGAAGAGGACGACGACTGCAATGGTTTGGATTATAGTTAGAGAGATGATGAAGACTTCGTCAAAATCTCTGCTTCGGGCTAACTTGCGCTTGTAGGGGATTACAGATGATCCTACCCCACTGAGATGTTCATGGGTGAAGGAGCCGACCTTCACGCGAGAGATGAAAATGGTGTCAACTTTCACCAAAACCAGAGTCTTCCAGTGACCAAAACGCCAGACACACGTGACCCGTACCACCTCTCTCGTCCTCAACCAAGCTATTAAAAATTTCGAGTATTGTATAAATATATATATATATATATATATATATATATATATATATATTATATAAAATTTTACAAATTATCGAATTCGTGTAGAAAAATAAAAAAAGTCCCAATCAATTAAAGAAAACAAACTTAATAACTTTGATAGACATACCCAACTTGTAGAGCCCACAGAGCGTTAGAGATTAGTCACACAAACAAAAGTTTAATTTTATTGAAAATTTTGACAATGCAGAATATCTCAATGCAAAACTTGGTTGATACATATCCATGTATTTCTATTTTCATAAACGAATTAAAATCTTTAATCAGCTAAAAAACATTTTTTTTTCACGTCAGTGTTCTTTGTGGTGCCTATCCGGGTTCCATCTAATGATAGCACATTCCTCTTCTGTGTAATTTTCCAAACACGAATGAAAGGCCTCATCATCATCGGCCTTGTCTTGAATGTACATAACGAAGAACGTCTTGGCAACACTTTTAGAGATGCGAATCAAGCCTTCCGAGTTGGATCATGCCCTCAGCCTGGCATCCTCATCACTCTCTCCATCTGTCAAAACTATTGCAGCATACCCAGAATGAACAAGAGCCGGATGGTGATGATAAACCACAAAATCACTTCCGTAATGAGATCTAGAGCAAACCACCCAGTTCTTTTTATGAAGATGATAATAGGCCTAGTAAATAGCAGGAAACGTCTTCTTCCTGGATTTCATCAGCCTCCATACCTCTTTCAAATCCATTGGTTGTTTAACATCTTCTCCAAGTATTTCAAGGCATCTCAAGCCATGACTCAAGTAAAAAGCTTCTTCAAAGTCCAACTGGAACAAATGTCTATCATCTTTTTCAACTGTGTCCATTGAATGGCCAAAGCATGACTGATTTAGCAAATCTTATTCTTCTCGTCCTACTTCAAGAAGCACATCCAGACCACAGAGAAATGCTTGTGACTTTGATTCCAATAAAGAAGATTGTAGCCCAGCAATTATTCCTGACATGGGATTGGAAGAGGCAAGAGATGCGGAACACTTGCCCTTCCATCTTAGTCCGTTCAGCTCCGTACACAAAGAACTTTTACTCAAAAAGAACATTAAACGTCTATAAGTGATTCAATTGGGAATAGTTCAAATAATGAGCATATGTCATCAATGGCGAAAATTTAAAACAACCTTCAAATAAACATAGAGAGAGCAAAACTTCTTGCATGAGCATTTCTAGACAATTTAAGTAAGTGATATTTGAATACGAACAAAAAAAATTTAATCAAAACAACCTAAACTGATATGGTAGCAAAGATATAATACTAATCAAATGAATGAAGCATACTCCGAGTTATGACTTATTACAACTCATGCGAAATAATCTACACAAATATGATATACAATAATGCAAACAAACTTCAAGAGAAAGTTTCTGCCATTCTCAAATTCTCAAAAATAATTTCATTGAAAAACCTTAAGTTCCCGATAGTTCTGTTTCTACTTCATTTGCAACATTTGAGATAGAAATTCAGAATTAACCTGGATGCTTCAATGGAAGGGCACGCATTAGAATTCGTCGTTTTTACCTTTGTTTGTTTCCTTACAGATTTGCTAAATCAATCATGCTTTGGCCATTCAATGGACACAGTTGAAAAAGATGATAGTCATTTGTTCCAATTGGACTTTGAAGAAGCTTTTTACTTGTGTCATGGCTTGAGATGGCTTGAAATACTTGGAGAAGATGTTAAACAACCCATGGATTTGAAAGGGGTATGTAGGCTGATGAAATCCAAGAAGAAGACGCTTCTTTCTTTTTACAAGGCCTATTATCGTCTTCGTAAAAAGAACTGGGTTGTTCGCTCTAGATCTCTTTACGAAAGTGATTTTGTGGTTTATCATCATTATCCGGCTCTTGTCCATTCTGGGTATGCTGCAATAGTTCAGACAAAAGGAGAGAGTGATGAGGATGTCAGGCTCAGAGTGTGGTCCAAAGATGCATATAATATGACTTTCTCAGTTTCATACAGTTGCATATATGTGCCTTTTATGGAAGCCCAACTAACCATCTTGAAATGAGGGTTGAGATTATTTGAATACTCCCTAAACCCCGCATGTTGGACAATAGAAAATGGATATTTATGAAGAATTATCATCCTTGCAAGACTTTCGCAGATTACTTTTTTATCAAATTTCTAATATGTTACCCCTATACTTGTTTAAATAAATGAGAATTTGTATTCAAAAGCATCTGACTTACGCCATGAGCTGACCCTTTGTTCAATCTCAGTTTAATACACATCTTGGTGTGATAATTCAAGAGACTTGTACCTTTTTTCAGCTCAATAAAGAATTTCGAATCACAATATTTGCAAGTGGCAGTAACGCTACTACCAATGATCTCCCTCTTAAAGTCTTCCCATAATGTTAGTTTTCTTTTCCTAGTCACAACTTGAATATTTTCATTATCACCCTCATCTTCTACATCATTACCACTCTCTTTGGTATTTGCAATTGAGTCAACATCAACTCTATTTTTGTTCTTATCCAAACTTTGAGACATTTTATGTTCAAAATATATATGTCATACAGTGTGGGGAGAAAGAACAATTAAAAACACATATATATGGTTGATAAAACCATCCATTCCACTCAATAATTTTACGAAACAAACAAAACAAAAACCAAGTGGTGGATTAAATTATAATCCCAAAATCTCCTCACCACATGGTATTAGCATTCATTGCACTTCAATTGTATAAATTTCAAGATCTATAGTAAATCAATATAAAATATGTTTGAAACCTTACCTTATCTCTTAATCCACAAAATCTAGTTATAGTAAGGTAAAATAAGAACACTACCTGATATAGTAGTTAAAATAAGAACACCATTCATTGCACTTCAATAGTACAAATTTCAGAATTCAAAGTAAATCAATAAAAACAAATAAGTTTGAAACCTTACCTTATCATTTTCTAGATCTGAATTCTGATCTCATCCAAATCCTCATACATGTACATGGTCTCTTTTTCACCTCGCATTTCAATGAAAAATCTTAATGAAGATTAGAATCAGAATTTTTACGCTTCTACTGCATTCACAAATATTATTCCAATTAAAAGTAAGGTCATTCAATGGAAGAATGTTTTGAAGGAATAACAGTAGTACAAGAGACAAACTCTAAGAAGTTTGATTTTACCAATATTTGACCCAAAATAAATAACTAAAAAAGATGAGGTCACGTAAGCTAACATCAAAAACAGTAGAAATAAAATTGCTCTAATAATAGCAATGTTTTGAAAAAAAAAAATCAAAGCAAAATTGTCTCCGGCAGATTGAAGTAAGAAACTGACGTAATTGGATAAATTAACCATACTTTCTCAGGGTATGGAGTACCTATAAAATAATATACAATGAACAAAATTGAAGTCTTTACAGCATTCTTGTACTCAAAATCCTCATGGTAAAGCACCCATTCGCATGAAGTACAGCAGAAAAAAGGCCTAAAAGTTATGATAGGTGAACAGGTAAAAGATTTAAGTACGAACCATAGCAGACCAGAGCTCCTCCTAATAAAAAATAGCTATGAAAAAGATAACGGTAAACCTGCAAAATTATAAAGGGGAATAAATAAAGCATTCTTCAGATCAGCAACAAACAAATCTTGAAGCAAAATCTTACAGAAAAATATAGATGTTGCAATCAATACATTCAATGACTTTCAATCTGGTTATGATGCAGAATTACATACCCGAGCTACTGTTGAAGATTCAATGTTTTACCAATATTTTTCAAAGATGAAGCGTTCACCGTGCGATGACTCCGGTAGGGGGATCAGATCAGGTTTATCCCCACTCTCCAATAGCGGAATAGTCTTCCCAAAAAGCTTGATCGCCGGATCTTTAACCAGTGAGTCGTGACGGAAACGAGACTGGTAGAACAGAATCAGTGAAACTGAATTAGGGCTTACATAAATCAGAGGGCAAAGAAAGGAAACAGAGGTAAAAGAAAGTCTTGCTTGATGGTCGCCGGTGAGTGGTAGGCAGTAGCTTGTGCCTCGCGCCTCGCGCCTCGCCCTTTAGGGATTACGATAGTTTTTCCAGGTAGTAGTGGATTTACACTTTCATCCTTGGGACTGACTGACCGAGTGACTAAGTGAGTCAGTGAGTCTGTGAATAGTTACATATTTACATATTGTTCTTTTCGATTTAACCTGGTTAAATCAGATTCTACTAATAGTTAACCTAAATGAGTTACTATCATAAGTCTTATATATCTTCATATTTTCTTGTGATTTAATAATATAAAGAATCAAGATGTTTAAATATAAGGCAGCCCACAAAGAAACGGAAAGCTATCTTAATCTTACTAAGGTTTATAATTTGATGCATTAGTTTAAAACGAAGAGATGTAAGCAATTGCGTCATATTTTAGAGGTGATCAACATGGAATTAATCCTAGGTGATATAACATATATATAATATGTTAGAATTTAGGCTTTAAGAATATGTCAGAATTTTAGGCCTTTGGCTTTTATAAAACTCTAAGACTGCCACATCGAGTGTATGTACGCTGGGTGCACCACTCTGCACATGGGCAACCTTAATTGGTTCTAAGTTCTAACATATAACTTCATGTTAAAAAATAAACAAACTTTATTACAAATTAAAAAAATTCTTTTTGTGATCGTGATCCATCATGAATTACTATGTAATAAATTCAGATTTCATAAAAAAATTTATAAAATTATTTATTTGTATATATCGTGCTATCAATTTTATTTTCAATAAATTTTTTTTGCTGAACTCCTGTTAATTCTACCTAATGTATTATTAGACGAATATAGAATTTCTATCTATTCAAGTATAAAACTAATATGGAGTCTATGTGTGTTCTTAAATTTAAAATATTACCATTCCAGGGAAAGAGAATAAAAAAACTTACCCATAATGAATTTGTAAGTATAAATTTGTTATGTAAACAATATGAAATACTTTAAAAAATTATAATTGTAGTTCTAACTTCTAATCATAAACAGTAATATGGGTAAAAGTATAGTCTTTATTGAGTGGAAATAGTAAGTCTTCACTTTCGTATTCAGTTTTGAAAAAACTAGAAATTAATCGATAATCTGCTCATTGTTAAGGTCCTAACGTTCTGAAACCTACCAAATGTATAGATTCTATATAAAATAAATCGGCCTCCAATTGACAATGATCCAACACTAAGAAAAAAAATTATTAATATCCAAACTAAGATGAAGACTTGAAGTTTAAACAATATATGATATTTATGTTATTATATGCTTTCATCAAAATAAATTAAAATATATCTAAAATAATGTTTTCTTAGTGTTGTCAAGTTATCACATTACAACCATAGGAGTGTAGAATGGTAAGTTGCACTCAAAATGTGATTGACATATTCAAAAATATGGAAGATTTAGATTTGGTCTTACAAAATGTGATCTTTGGAATCTAACAAATTATGGTTTTTATGGTGTGAAACTTCAATTTATTTATTTAGTATTTTGTGCTACTAAAACTCTATAGCAGTTTTAAAAAACTGAACCGGTCATCGAATGGGTAGCAAGGCCAATTTTTGTTAAACCGGGTTGGACTGGGTTAGACTATTGGTTGAACCGTAATATAATGGTAATATATTTTTCCAATTTGAAGTGTAAATTGCAAAGTAACCAACTTGACTTAGTGGTAAGATGCTAACCCAACACAAGAAGTTTTGGATTTGAATCTTGCTCACAACAATATTTTGAGTTTTGCCTTCGATTGGTTCTCATCATCTTCAATGGGATCGATCAGACCAATTCTGGATATAGTTAAAGTAGACGAATTAGCTGGTTCATGGGGTTCTTGAACAAAATCCGGTTATTCAGCTTAACCAGTTGAGGAAGTCCCCGACTCTAATTGAACCGGCCGGTTTGGTTCGCATTTTTAAAACACATGTTGGTACCAATTTTTTTTTTTTGAAAAAAAGAACGGTTTATATAGTTAGAGTCATGCTATGCACACACTTCGATGAGCGCATCTCATCCACATCCCTATCTGATGTGGGTGAACCAAGATCAGGAATCGAGGTGCCATAAATGCCCCATATAAGGGGGATGCAGATGAGATGTGCACATCCGAGTGTGCGCAGTGCATTATTCATATGATTAATTGTTGTCCTATCAATTGGTCAAAATGAGAATCACTCAAAGTCAAATGTGTACTCAAGATCATATTATCAATCAAGTTAATATTAGTTATCAAAATGATGATCATATAATATCAAATCGGTGATTGACATCGCGTGATCAATTTTATAGGGATCGGCGATCAAGATAATTCTAAAACAAAAAATGATATCATTACACCCTTATTTTACTTTGTGGTTTTTACATCGTGACGTGGCAGTCTAAGAAAGAGAAAATATAGGGTTTAGGGTTTACCCATCAAATAGGGAGATAATATTTTACTAAAAAAAAATCTTACTGGTTTTATCTCCAAGTTGACCTCTTTCATGGATTGCAAGGTTGGCTCCACAATGTAAACCCTTGCAGTAATACTACGAAGTGCCTATATCACCAAACAAGCAAAACCATAGAGTATTATGTAGATCATGTGATCTCACTCTAGAAAGATGAATGGATTAGATGACATTAGCAAGTTCAGCGACAAGTAGGTGACATGTAAGTAACACCTAAATGACACAAGTGATAGTGGATCACACACTTGGATAGACATGTGGCCAAGTTTCATTGCCTAGGGGAGCAAAGGGAGCTAGAGTACAGAAGAGAGAACTTGAGAGCTAGAAGATGTTTATACAAATCAAAGAACTTGACTTGATCAACCAAAAAATTTCCAAGCCTCGAAAAAACTGTTTGTTGGATGGAAAGAACTTTAACATATTTATTCTATAGACAATTGTTCATATAAAATCTCCTTGTTAATCTTTTATATTAGCCAAAAAACTAATTGAAGTACACTACTACGTTACTACCCTTTATATTATTCTTCGTACTCCACCTTACTTCTCTCTATCGCAAATTCTCTTTGAAGAATTGAAAGAGAAAACCAACAAGCAATTTGTTTATGAGATACTCCAAAAGGACAAATTACAAATATGGTAGTAAGATCAAGTACATAGGTATTGACCTCCCAATAGTTTTTTCTAAGTGTTGGCAATTTATCAGTTTGCAACCATAGGAGTGTAGAATAATAGTAAGTTACTCTCGAAATATGAGTGATATATTCAAAAAAGTAGAAGATATAGATTTGGTCTTACAAAATGTGATCTTTGGATTCTTACAAATTATGGTTTTTGAGGAGTGAAACTTCAATTTGTTTCTTTAGTATTTTGTGCTACAAATACTCCGTAACAGTTTTAAAAACTAAATCAGTCATCGAACAGGTAGCAAGGCCAGTTTTGGTTAAATCGATTGGACTAGGTTAGACTATTGGTTGAATCGTGATATTATGGTAATATATTTTTTCAATTCGAAGTATAAAAAGCAAGGCAACCAGTGCGACTTAGTGGTATGGTGCTCATCCAACACAAGAGGCTTTGGATTTGAATCTTGCTCATAGCAATTTTTTGAATTTTGCCTTCAATTGGTTCTCATCGTCTTCAATGGGATCGATTTGACTGGTTCAGGTTATAGTTCAACCAAACAAATTAGCTGGTTCATGTGGTTCTTCAACAAAATCCGGTTATTAAGCTTAACCAGTTGAGGAAGCCACTCACTTGGATTAAACTGGCTGATGCGGTTCGCTTTTTTAAAATATTGTTGTGTAGGCACCAAATTCAAAGCTTTAGGCGATGTTCCTTTCAGGTTCCACATCGGCAACCTCGCAAACACAATCTTTGTCCCAATTAGGGATGTAAACGGGAGCCAATTACCTGTTCCACCGTCAGACCGATTAATAAACGGAACAAAACGGGAATAAAATATTATTATCTGTTTACCTGTCTACCGTTTACCCGCTCTACCGTTTAATAAACGGACGGAAACGGAAATAGCTCTTCCGAACCCGTTTTACCCGTTTACCGTTTAAGTAAGGGTATTATAGTAAATTTATATATTTATTTAGTTTAATCATAAAATATTTATTTTTTATATAAATAACCTTATTATATTTTTTATCACTTATTATAAAAATTTGAAGAGTTGAAAAGTTTGGAGAGAATTTGAATATTTTTATATTTTGGCTATTATTAGAAGTCAATATATATTGACTTTAACTCATTGTGTCATAAAGTCAATGAGTCATGGAATCATAGTCATAGACTCAAATTTCAATAGTCATAGAGGATAGATCATATATTGTAAATTCATAATTAACTACATAAGGTAGTATTAGTAATCTAAGATTAAAAAATTTCATTTTTCTTATAAATGTCAAATTTTGTACAAATAACATTTATTTTTATAAATATAAACAATTGTCATACAAAAATAAATATATTGTAATTTATAATAAAAAATTATACAAAGATAAACATAGTAATTAACAAATACACGAGATAATTTCATCTTATTTCAATAAGCGTACATAATTGATAATTCAAAATTTTTGGCCCATAACATATTAGGACAGACATTCCTTTCAAAACATTCATATCAAGTCATATACCCTAAATTCTTACTAAGTTATATGGAATATCATTGATTTTAATTACTAATTACTTACTTATCTAATTAATTAATATTCTAATTTTTTCCCTCGCTCTCTGAGTCCCTAATCATTGAACGCCTAATCTTTAATTCTCTACTCAGTCTTTACTCCTTAGTCCTTGAGCACTTAGCCTAGGCATTAGCATAATTTTAATATAAGTAACATTTTGTGACAAGTAGTTGGGCTACATATGAACATTATAGCATAACATTAATAATTTAATACAAGTAACATTGTGACAAGCAATAATTTAATACAAGTTATTGAGGAGTGCAAATGGTTATTTGGGTTGGACAATTTTGAATATAAAGTATTAAATGTATTTCAATGTCATTTTTAAATGTAGGAGACAATT
The DNA here is from genome assembly GCA_022405105.1 of Aristolochia contorta. Taxonomy (NCBI): domain Eukaryota; kingdom Viridiplantae; phylum Streptophyta; class Magnoliopsida; order Piperales; family Aristolochiaceae; genus Aristolochia; species Aristolochia contorta. The sequence continues at coordinate 18,517,719 of CM039667.1, forward strand.
TATATTTGTATTTGATTTTTGTGTTATGTAATTTGTATATTGAATTCTAGAAAAGTGCTGTATTTGATTTTTTTAGTAATTTTTTTTATTTTTCTCTTTTTTTGGGTTTTTTGGTGATTTTTTATTTTTTTTACTATTTACCCGTTTATTACCCGATTACCCGGCTTTCCGGCGGGTAGTAAACAGAATAGATTTTCACGGAACTAAACGGATACGGACAGTAACGTGTAAAGGGTTTAAAAAAATAAACGGTAGGCAGAAACCCATTACCTGTACTATTTATTACCCGTTTACATCCCTAGTCCCAATGCCAAAAAAAAGCAACCATTTCCGATGATGCGATGGTACCCATCCCTTTTCTTTTCTTGTTTTATATGCCTTTGATATAAATATGAAAAATATATCATGGTCTCAGACCCATCATCTTTATTGTTTTTGGATGGCATTACCCTTTTTACTACTTGATACAAATATATTAATTTCCAATAAAAATACATATTTAAAATTACTTAAATAGGTTAATGTTTGAATTCTATTAAATTTTTACACCGTGCCTAACATAAATGAAAAATTTAGTAAATTCAAATTGAATATTAATTTCTTTTTCACCAACAGTCTACCCGACCATTCTATGTAAAGCCTGCCTCTGCTCACCGTGGCAAGGAGCATAATCAACTTATTTGATTCTCTTACCACTGCATTCACAGGTCAAACCCAAATGCAAATTCTTTTAAAAGGGGTAGCCAACATAAGAAACAAACAATGCTTCTTTCTTTTTCTTCTGAAGTGGGGAAGATTTCTGAGCGTTGATGTTCTTGAAAGCCTTCAATATACGTAAATGATTATAGCCTCGAACAGTTGCAGTATACTCTGTACCAACGGTAAAGTAACTCCTAGAGTCCCAGTTAGGTGCGAAATAGAGAACTCTAGGATATACAATCTTCGAATAAAGCAGAAGAGACATTGCAAAAATTTGAGACGTGTAAATGATGGTTAAAAATTGTGTAGTTAGACATCGTTTTTGTCACTTAGAATAAATTGGCAAGTGTTCAGCTCATCATTGGAGACAGCATCTTCCCCAACCCCCAAAGGGGAAAGAACAAAAGCACCTAAAGAAAAAAATTATACAAATGATACATGGGAAAGACCACTGCAACTAGTGACATTAGAAATTGGGTGTTACCCCAAGAGAAAAGAGAAAAGGAAACAGGAAAAACCAAAAAGAAAAAAAGAAAAAAAGAGCAACCTCCTTGAGCCACTAGCAAGTGCCTTATGATTTCCAATAATGCCATCAGGTGAAGTATACCTGAAAAATAAAAAAATAAAAAAACTGTCACTCTATATATGTTTTCAAAGGGCGGGCATCTGCAACAGCCGGACATAAAGAGCTCAAGTAGTAATTACCACTGTCTTTATGAGTCAACTGCAGAAAGGATTGCTCTTTCAGATAGAGTAATGCTAACGGTACATTACTGTAGCGTACCGGTAGCGTACAGTCTGACGTGGATGCCTTATGTGGCATCCACGTCAGAGCCCAGAGAAACCGGAACATTCAGTTTCCGGTTTTCTCGGCGGGAGGGAGGCCTGAGTGGGAGGGAGGCCGGAGCGGGAGGGAGGCCGGAGCGGGAGGGAGGTTGGAGCGGGAGGGAGGCCGGAACGGGAGGGAGGCCGAGCTCCCACGCCCCCTGCCGAGATGGAGGGAGGAGAGGAGGCCGTGGGAGGCTCGGCCTCTCCTCCCGCTCCGGCCTCGCGAGAGGAGGCCGAGCTCCCGCAGCCCCTGGCGAGAGGGAGGAGGCCGAGCTCCCAGCGGCCCAGCCCCGCTGAGCTGAAGAGTGGGAGGGGCGGCGGGGCGGGCGGCGCGAATGGGGAGGCGGCGTTGGGGCGGGGCAGCGAGAGGGGAGGGCGAGAGGGGCGGGCGGTGAGAGTGGGGAGGCGAGAGGGGCGGGCGGGCGAGTGGGGAGGGCGAGAGGGGGCGGGCAGCGAGAGTGGGAGGCGAGAGGGGTGGGAACTCGAGTGGGGAGGGCGAGAGGGGTGGGAACTCGAGAGTGGGAGGGCGAGAGGGGGTGGGAACTCGAGTGGGGAGGCGAGAGGGGTGGGAACTCGAGAGTGGGGAGGCGAGAGGCGGAACTCGAGAGTGGGAGGGCGAGGGCGGGAACTCGAGAGTGGGAGGGCGAGAGGCGGAGGCGGGAACTCGAGAGGGGGGGGGGCGAGAGGCGAAGGCGGGAACTCGAGAGTGGGGAGGGCGAGAGGCGGAGGCGGGAACTCGAGAGTGGGGAGGGCGAGAGGCGAAGGCGGGAGGACGAGAGAGGGGAGGGCGACGAATGGAAAACCGGAAACCTAAAGTTTCGGTTTTCTCGGATTCTGTCGTGGATGCCTTATGCGTCAGACTGTATACTAACAGTATGCTACAGTAATGTACCGTTAGCATTATTCTTTCAGATATTGTACAAATTATGAATATATATCTATCTCCTACGCATATGCTAAGACTACACAGCCAACCTCTGGAGATACTCAAAGAAAATTTGGAGACGCACTCTCATCATCTGTGAAGATCACATCCGATCCGGGTGTTACCTCGTGAGCAGAATTGTATGTAGCTGATGGATTCAATTTTGCCAACAGATCTAAATCTTGCCTGCATGTTGGTTTTTCTGAGTGATTATTCGTAGTTTAAATATGAGGCTTCACTTCTATTTTATGAAATAGAGTACAAGCCTTGCCCTTTATTTTTGTAATTTTGGTGACATTAGTCGCATAATTACGTTCCCCATTTTTATTAGGCGGAGACAACACTGCCATTTCAGCACATTTTCTTGAATTCAAGACCATATTCCCGCCTCGAATGTTTGTGAGGATTTGATAAAGAGTTTCTGCCCGGTTACGTACGTACAGAAGGGTCCATAATCAAAAGAAAAACAACAGTCCCTATCCTCACCTTCAGGCCATGCTGTTTCTAACCCCTAAACCCGAGTAGTTACTCTTTACTGATCAGTACAAATACTACTGCCTGCGATTGTTTTTCTCTTTACAGGTGGCAGCTTGTTTGTTTCAATCAATATTATCGCCTAATCACCCTCATTAATTGTTTGACAACCCCGTCGTTCGATCACATCCTCCAAGCTTTTATATCATGATTATTATTAGTAGTCTTATTATTAACGTGAGCGTTTCTGGCTTCCCCATCTTATCTCTTATTAGATTCTGGGGCGTCTCTTTACTTTCTGCTCAGGCCCACATTAAACGTAAAGAAGGGAAGAAAAAAAAAAAGAAAAAGAAGAAAAAAAAGACGCAAAGTAGGCGTGTACGACCACGACCGACCTCTTTCCATGCTCACATCTCCTTCCTTTCCCAATGTGCCCAACCCACCTCACCTTTTTCTCTAAAAGGCATTTACCCGTGTTTTTTCTCGTTTATTCTTTGCGTATAAAATCTTTCATATCCATACCTTCAAAGTAAAAAGAGGGAAAGGATGAAAAAAGAGAAATAAACATACGAAGATGTCAATAGTAGTTTGCCTCGTGTCTCCATTTCGACGTGGCCTGTGGGAACCCAAAGAGTGAAAACGATTTTACTCACTCCAAATCCAAACCTTGTGGGAACCTCGCAAACACAATCTTGTCCCAATGAGAAAGAAAGTAATCAGTTCCTCTTTCTCGTGCACCACGATGATGCGATGGTGCCCTTCCCTTTTCTTTTATCGTTTTAAATGCCTTTGATGGGTTTCCGCTTCGTCGAAAAAATCTCTGTGGTGTCTCTGTAATGGAGGTCTCCGCTTTATCGATAAAATCTCCCTTCTATTTGTCATGTATCTTCTGTACATGTACAACCCTTTTCTTCTACTTATACCATGCCTCCGCCTCCACTACCATCTCTGCCAACGAAACCGACAGGCTCGCTCTCCTCGACTTCAAGAACAAGATCTCCTCTGATCCTAACCGGGTCTTGAGTTCGTGGAACAATTCAGTTCATTTCTGCGTGTGGAGAGGAATCAGCTGCACTCGGGAGAGGAGAGTCTCAGGGTTGGATTTACGCTCACATGGCTTGGTGGGTACCCTCTCCCCCAGCCTTTCCAATCTCACCTTCCTCACAAACATCACGCTTCGGAACAACAGCCTCTTCGGAAGAATACCGCCGGAATTCGGAAAGTTGTCCAGCTTGCAATTTCTAATTCTTTCGAGAAACAAGTTCGACGGTGAAATTCCGGCCAACCTGAGCGCCTGCTCTGCACTTCGGGGCCTCGAACTGTATAGGAATGAGCTTGAAGGTACAATACCTGACCAGATTGGCTACCTACCCAATCTCTTCTTTCTGCAGCTTTCCGACAACAATCTCTCCGGACGCATTCCGCCTTCCTTTGGAAACCTTTCTTCTCTACAAATGTTGTTAATTGGGAGCAATAATCTGGAGGGGAACATTCCGAGCGAATTAGGTCGATTCCCAACTCTTTTTTACCTTCAAATTCAAGAAAATCAATTGTCAGGCACCATTCCTTCTTCGATTTACAATCTCTCCACCGTTGAAGTCTTCGCAATGACTGCAAACCGGTTACATGGAAAAATCCCACAAGATTTAGGTGTTCGTCTTCCTAATCTCCAAAAACTTCACGTGGCGGGTAATTTATTCGGAGGACGGGTTCCAGTATCACTGCCCAATGCTTCTAACCTCATAGACATTAACTTCAGCATTAATGAATTTACAGGGCCTGTTCCTGTAAACTTGGGAGCCTTGAAGTTTCTTAATAAACTGCTCCTCAACGGTAATAATCTCGGAAATGGCGAACCAGATGATTTGAAGTTTATTAAGTCCCTCACCAACTGCAGTTTCCTAAGAATGTTTATTGTTGAAGAAAATCGTTTTGGAGGGGTGATGCCCAACGACATCGCTAATCTGTCCAAACAACTGGAGATATTGGCGCTTGGATGGAACCGAATATCTGGAACCATTCCAGAAGGGATCGGAAGCCTTGCAAATTTAACAGTATTGTCCTTGGAAACAAACTTCTTGACGGGTTCAATCCCTCCTGGAATAGGGAAGCTCAAGAAGTTGAGCCAATTGTATTTGTCCGACAACAAGTTCTCTGGTCCAATTCCGCCTTCCGTTGGCAACTTGACTCAATTGATTACTCTTGAGTTGGATGGCAATCAGCTGAGTGGAAGTTTACCCCCTACTCTTGGAAACTGCCAAAATCTCCAAAAATTGAACTTGTCTTATAATAAGCTTGGTGGTGCAATCCCTCGAGAAATCGGTAGCCTTTCTTCCCTTTCTATCGCCCTTGATCTATCCGGAAATTTATTTATGGGATCCATACCGCCAGAGATAGGTTCTTTGAAAAATATTGGGAGACTTGATTTATCCAGGAACAGATTAAGTGGAGAAATTCCCAAATCAATCAGCGACTGCGAGAGTTTGGAATACCTTCTCATGAGTGAAAATCTCCTTCAAGGCTCCATTCCCTCTTTATTTAGTGATCTGAAAGTTCTCCGGGTGTTGGACCTTTCTCACAATTACTTGTCCGGCCAAATTCCAGACTATATTGGTAATTTCCCTGCTGAACAGAGTCTGCAACTCCTTAATCTTTCGCACAATAACTTGTCCGGGCAGATCCCCAAGTTCCTGGGGAACTTCTCATCGTTACGGGTTCTTGTTCTTTCTTTTAATAACTTCGAAGGGGAAGTGCCTGAAGGGGGCATCTTCTGGAATGCGAAAGCGATTACCCTTGCTGGAAACAGAAACCTCTGTGGGGGAATCTCTAAACTTCGGTTGCCTGCTTGCCCCATTATAACCTCGAAGAAACGCCGGTTTTCGGCAATCAAAGCAGCAGTTGCGACGATTGTATCAGTCTTAGCCGTGGTATTATGTACCTTGGTCTCCTTCTGTTTTATACGAAGATCAAGAAGGAAGGAATCGCAGAGAACCCTGAAGCTGTCTTATTCCGAACTAATTCGAGCAAACTTGGAGAACCGGTTCCTAATAGTTTCATACGCCATATTATTTAAAGCAACCAATGGCTTCTCTTCTACAAATTTGGTGGGTGTCGGAGCTTTCGGGTCCGTGTACAAAGGCCTTCTTAATCATGGTGAAACTCCAGTCGCAGTAAAAGTACTGAACCTTGATCAGCAAGGAGCACTCCGGAGTTTCACCGCCGAATGTGAAGCCTTGAAAAAGGTCCGTCATCGAAATCTCGTCAAAATACTAACCTCTTGCGCGAGTATCGACCGCAGTGGCCAAGAATTCAGAGCTCTAATCCTCGAATACATGCCGAACGGCAGTTTAGATGACTGGTTACACAGAGGGAGGCAACATCACCAAAGGGACTTAAATTTTTCCGAGAGGCTAAACATTGCGATCGACGTTGCTTCGGCGCTGGAGTATCTTCACCACAATGTCCAAACACCCGTAGTCCACTGTGATTTAAAACCCAGTAACGTTCTACTCGACGAAGACATGATTGCCCGTGTTTCAGACTTCGGAGTGGCGAAGATTCTCCTTGACAGCGACGGTGATTCTTCTGGAACAGGAACGAAATCAATCACACTGAGGGGTGCAATTGGGTACGTTGCTCCAGGTGAGGAAACCTTCCAATTTCCACAAACTTTTTTGTTTTCCTCTCGTATTGCTCTGTTTTCGTAGATGAAACTGGCTTTGTCAAGATAATTAAACTACATCACTAAGCTTTTCAAACAGAGTACGGCATGGGTGGAGAAATTTCTGCTAAAGGAGACGTCTACAGCTTCGGGATTCTTCTACTGGAAATGTTTACTGGGAAAAGGCCCACCGACGAGATGTTCAAAGAAGGCGAAAGCCTACACAAATTTGCGAAGACGGCCTTATCCAACCAATGTGTTGCAGATGCTGTTGACTCGGAGATGGAAGATGCTGAAGATAGACCGTTCAAGTACGACCCAAGAAGCAGCGGTTCTAGTAATGCACTGGAAAGGCATTTTGTCTCTGTAATCGAAATCGGCGTTCTTTGCTCTTCGGAATTGCCGAGGGAGAGGCCAGAGATGAGGGAGGTCAACGTTGGGCTCCGTGCGGTAAGAAATAATCTGAGAGGCCTCTAGATTCTAAATTAAATTTACATAATTGACCTACATTATCCTGTTCTGGTAAGTTGTAACCATGCAATTATCTTTTTACGTCGTAACTCATAAGTTCATATTCCTCGAATATAAAAAATTAAATTTAGAAAGTCCATTTTGAGTACTAACTTATTGAACTAAAAATAAACGGTATTTAGTTAATAGCTGATATTCTTATATGAACTTGGGTTCAGATATATTCTAATTAGATATCTTAGAGATATTTAAAAAATTTAAATATATGAACAAAAGAATATTAATTAATCTCTTAGTAGAATCAATTTAAAATTGAATACTTTGTATTTATTTTTATATGTATTATGTAGTTTTTTTTCTACGGAAATAGTCAAAATAATCGAATAACAGATGACGCTGATTCTCCCTCGAGAACCAAACGCCGAAGGCCCAACTAGATCTGTATGGGACTGTTGACGTTAGGTTTATCAAAAGGGAGGTAGCGTCGTAAAGTCAACAATGACTCTCGTCCTTTTTCTTTTTGTCTTTGTTTCCTTCTTAACGCTATTATCCTTCATTAAAGTCTTTCCCTTGCATTCAAATCCTTCTACGACCTTATCATCACGATTGTTAGAAAATAAACTTTCGATCACTTTTCAATAAGAGGGACAGTGTACATATAGTTACTCAAATTACAAATATAGTACAACTACAATTCTAACATTGAAAGTTTGATTTTTGGATAATAAACTTTGATATCCTTTAGTTAGGATGTTGCTCTTAAAAATACATTGTTTTGAGGCATTTGGGTTCAAACCTCACCTATAACAAGGAAAGTTTTTCTCCTTTCAATTATACTTCACTAAACTACACCAAGTTCAACTAGACTGATTTACAATCAGACTAGACCAACACGCCTGGTATACCAGAGTTTGAGGCAAAACAAGTTATGACCTTCAAACCAAACTGAAACAGGTGGTGCTAAGATGAACAAGTGGTTGGTAAAAAGTACTTGTTATGGTATCGAGCTACAAAAATTCACATTACTGCAAGAAAGAAGGGTAAGAATATTTTAATGCACATCCTGAGAATAGATCAAAGGCTTGGACTGCAGATAATAGCATGGCAATGCCATTTATTTTAACTAGTGTGGAACAACACATTACACCAGTTATTATAAATTGTGATTCAGCTTACCATTTTAGGCAAACTCTTTGTACTAGACATTCCCTTGACAGTAATCTCTCTAATATTAACCAAAAGAAGAAATAAGAAACTGTTTTTTGGATTTCCTCCTCCGATCGAATGGATTTATTCTCATTAAACACGTATGGTATTCATTTCCTTATATTTATATGGACCCTCTGATTCAGTATTGTGACCGTTCTGTCTCTTGCGCTTGATAGACGGCAAAAGGATTCCTCGATGAACAAGTTACGACGGGGTGATCTTGATGTCTTTGGTCTTTCAGTTTGTGATATTTTCCCTATTGTAGGTTGGAGAGTGGCGCTCTAGAAACAACGAGTGGCTCTCTTGAAACAACCACTTATCCTCTGTTCTTCTCAATTATAATTTTTCTTGAGGGGATAAATTCTAGTTTAAATTCGCAAAAGAACAAAGACATTAATCCTACGATTTCTCTTACTAATCTCTTCCTGCAATCATAACAATGCTCCTTATTCATAGATGCGCATTCTCCTCTCATGGTTGATATTAGAGAGTCGATGACTAGAGGCGAGACCATTTCCTTTTCGCTGGAGTCATGTAAAAAGGACTTTCCCATGTCACCTTCGTGGACTACTTCTTCGAGCTCAGCCTTGCTAAGATCGACATCACCATATCTCAATATTTTAACAACGATGAAAAAACCTTTTATTTGCTAGAGCACTAAATTGTTGTTTTTGCTCCTCCTATACATTTAATTCACATCCAGGTGAATATCAATTTCTTGATGCATTCTATCATTCATTCTCATTTAGAAAGACCACATCAGCTTCCATAATGCCGGCCTCCTACCACTGCCCAAAATAAAGCCGATGAAGTGTTTTTAAGTGAGCTAATTAAATATTTCCACGAAGCCCAACGTCCGGAAGTAAGACAACAACTGTTCGTCCTTGAAGATGAAAGTCAAAATAATAATATGTACTTGAGACTTGAGGCACTATACAGCTTGTTGAAATGAAGAGACAGAAACTAACAACAAGATTCAATTTATTGCCAAAGAGTATGGTCTACAATAATTTTTAGTGACTTGGGGGTCTTTCCACTTTAGCAGAAGAGTATTGATTAACTTACAAAATCTTTTCCACCTTTGTTCTCTTCAAAGGTATAGAGACGAATTGATTCGTGTACAAGCCTTATCCTCACCTCTATTTTTATAATTTTGGTGACATTGGTCACATTACCTTCCCCATTCTTATTATTATTAGGTGGACACAACACTGCCATTTCAGTTCATTTTGTTGAATTCAAGACCATCCATCCAGCCTCGAATGTTTGTCAGCATTTGGACTCTATGTTGTCTACTACGGAGTTGTTTGATAAGAGTTTCTGCCCGGTTTCAGGAGGGTTCATAATCAAAAGATACAACAACAATCCCTATCCTCACCTCCAGGCCATACTGTTCCTTCACTAGGATACAGGAACACAGCAACGTCTTCAACACGATCGTTAGCGGCTGGACACAACCCACCTCCGGTGGGCCCTCCCTTATCGTCCTCGATCCCCTTCCACTTCCGTTGGACACAAATACTACTACTTGTTAGAGCACGAATTTCTCAGATTTAAATCTGATTTAAATCTCAAGCTTCATCTACTATCCTTGAAGATTGCAATCCTCCTCTTCTCCTTTATCTCTTATCCAATAAGTTGTAACCTCTTTTCTATCTCTTGTTCAAAGGATAAGCACCCAATCCTATCTCCAATCTCTATCTTCTTTGGATCACTTGATTTCTCTTTAATTTCAAACTTGTAAACTCCCTATAAATACTTGTATACAGATTGCATTTACATAGAGTTGATCAATAAAATTCAGAGTCATTTTGCCTTCTCCTAGTTCTTCTTCTTCCTCACGTGCATTTACATGGTATCAGCCTAATTTCCTGGAAAAGCAATGGCCGCCACTACCCCCGCTGCTCCCACCCCTGTCACAGCCGCCCACATCAATGGTAACACATTCAATTTAGGTCCTCCTCATGGGTCTTTCACTCTTACCATTACAAACATCCAAAATTCAGTCTCTCTCAAACTTGATCGTTCCAACTACCTTCTTTGGCGATCTCAATTTCTCCCGGTTTTTTATAGCCAAGGAGTGATTGGATTTCTTGATGGCACCATCATTTCACCTCCTCATTTCCTCCCTCAAGAAACTCCACAAACTTTAGTTGCCAATCCAGCATATGATGCTTGGTTCTGAGTAGACCAAACCATTAAAAGTTGGCTTCTGTCCACTCTTTCACCCGCAGCCTTAGGCCAAGTCCATACTCTTAACACATCACGTGAAATTTGGGTCACCCTTGAGCATTTCTACTCCTCTAATCTTCAAGCACGTGTTCTCCATCTTCGTCTTGAACTTCAAAACCTCAAAAAGGGCACTATGCCCGTCTCTGAATATTTAGAAAAAGCCAAAGCCATTGCCGATCAACTCTCTGCAGCAGGCCGCACTTTAGACCAAGAAGACATGGTCTCCTTCATCCTTAACGGCCTCGGTTCTGAGTATGAACCATTTATCATGTCTGTCACAGCAAGGACTATTCCACTTACTATGGAAGAACTGCAGAATTTGCTCTTGACCCAAGAGCACCGCCTGGCTATAGCCACACAAATGGGAGGTTTGACACTATCTCAAACTACTCCTTCGGTGAATCTCGCAGCTCAATCATCCTCCTCAAATAACCGAGGCAGAGGAGGTCGCTCCAACAGAGGCAGAGGACGTAACTCAGGTAGGAATTCTCCTCACTTACAATCTGGTAATTCCAACCGGCCTCCTCAATCAAACAGGCCCACTTGCCAACTCTGCAACCGAAGAGGTCATCACGTCGCCCAGTGCTACTATCGTTTTGACCAGACTTTTCAGCCGGTGCAGCCCCCACTCCTCAACTCGGCTCACCTAAATGAACAGCCTCATGAAGGACTTTGGTATCCAGATTCCGGTGCCACACACCACTTCACAGGTGATGTTAACAATCTCACGGAGAGACACCAAGTTGCTGGTGATGAACAAGTGACCTTAGGTAATGGTCACCAATCCCTATTCTCCTAAAAGGCTCTTCTCATTTACACCCTTTAAATTTCAAAATGTCTTATATGTTGCTTCTATTATTAAAAACCTTGTTTCTGTCTCTCAATTCACCAAAGACACTAACACTTTCATTGAGTTTCATCCATTTAATTTCTTTGTGAAGGACAAACAAACGGGGCAGGTACTTCATCAGGGCAAGCTTAAAGATGGGTTATATGTGTTTGATAACTCCTCCACCTTGCCACAATGTCATCTCTCCCATGCCACCACCTACAATATCTGGCACCATCGACTCGGCCATCCTCATTTCAGGCTCACAAAAAGCATTTTGCAGCAGCTTAAAATTCCTTTTCATTCAAATAATTCTAGTCTTTGCACTCCTTGTCAAATGGCCAAATCAGAGGCCTTACCTTTCAAGCATAATAAAATATCTGCTTCTACTCCTTTGCAGCATGTTTCTATGGATGTTTGGGGTCCTTCCCCTGTGCTTTCCCGTGATGGCTTTAAGTTTTACTTATCTATAGTAGATACTTACAGCAAATATACATGGATTTATTTATTAAAATCTAAATCTGATGTACTTCAAACAATTTTACTTTTTAAACAACAAGTCGAAAATCAATTGCCTTTCAAAATTCAGACCATCCAAACTGATGGAGGTTCTGAATTTTTGAATCATTCTTTTCAAAAGTTTGTTTCAAAGTATGGCATACATCATCAGATTTCCTCTCCTTACACGCCACAACAAAATGGCATCGTAGAGAGAAAGCACAAACACATAGTCCAAACTGGACTTACATTACTTTCATCTTGTCATGCACCTTCTGAAAATTGGGATTCAGCCTTTTATACTGCAGTCTATTTAATAAATAGATTGCCCACTCTTAATCCCAATAAACCTTCCCCATGGCAACTCCTATACAATACAAAGCCAGATTACAACTTCTTAAAGGTCTTTGGTTGTCTATGCTTTCCTCACTTAAGACCTTATTCCAAACATAAGCTTCAAATGCGCAGTCTTCCATGTGTTTTTCTTGGCTACCATCCGAATTATAAAGCCTATCGCTGCCTGCATCTTCCATCTCAAAGAATTTATCTCTCTCGTCATGTTGTTTTTCATGAAACAGTGTTTCCTTTCATGGATAACCCATCTAAGGCAACCCCAGATGGAATTCTCCCACGTTTGCCATCCGCTACACAAGGTATGCTTCCTGTATTTACATCTCCATTAACCACCTATTCTGCTCCAACTCGGACCCTTTCCTCTCCTTCACCTACAAGGTCAGATTCCCCTCCTCAGTCAGCAGGAACTCCTCCTCCGCCCTCTCCTCCTCCAATAACACCAATTGAATGCGTCACAAATTACCAAATTCAAACACCACCATCCTCTTTACCTAGCAGCCCAACATCCAGTCCCTCCTCCACACCCACCCCTCCTCTGCCAGACCCACTACCTACGCCCACAGTTCAGCCTGCCCAACCACTAAATACACACTCTATGATCACCAGATCCAAATCAAACATCCCAAGGTCACAAGTTCTTCTCACCAGCAACAAGGTTGTTTCTTCTACTGATTTGTTTCAGGATCCTGTAAGTTTCACTCAAGCCAATAAGCATCCACATTGGCGAAAAGCAATGGCAGAAGAATTCAATGCACTCTTATTAAATAAAACTTGGACATTGGTCCCAAAACTGAAAAATAGAACACCCATTGGCTGCAAGTGGGTCTTCCGCACCAAATTCAATCAGCAAGGGGAAATAGAGAGGTATAAGGCCAGACTCGTGGCCAAGGGCTTTCATCAAGAGGAGGGTGTTGATTTCTTTGACACTTTTAGCCCAGTTGTCAAACCAGTCACCATTCGCTTATTACTTTCGCTTGCAATCACTTATAACTGGTTCACAACTCAACTCGATATTCAGAATGCTTTCTTGCATGGAGCAATTAAAGAGGAAGTATACATGAGTCAGCCACCAGGTTTTGTTGACTCTCTTTTTCCAGATTATGTGTGCAAATTAAACAAATCCTTGTATGGTTTAAAACAGTCCCCAAGGGCCTGGTTCCATCGTCTTCAAGGTGCTTTGTGTGAATTGGGGTTTGTAGGCTCCAAAGCGGATAATTCTTTGTTTTATTACTTTAATGGATCTCACATCGCTTTTATGCTAGTGTATGTAGATGATATCATCTTCACAGCTAACTCTTCCACCTTGGCGACTACTTTGCTACAAGATCTCAAGCAAACTTTTCCAGTCAAAGAACTTGGCCGCCTCTCCTATTTCCTTGGCATACAAGCAGATCTTCAGAATCGGTCCTTACACTTAAGCCAGTCCAAATTTGCCACAGATCTACTGAATCGTCTAGACCTTCTTAATGTGAAGTCGCTGGCCACTCCCGCTACAACTGGTTCAAAACTATCCAAATTTGAAGGGAAAGCTCCCGCTGATCAGAAGCTATATCGCTCCACCGTGGGGGCCCTTCAGTATCTTACTATCACACGCCCAGATATTCAGTATGCGGTGAACCAGGTTTGCCAATTCCAACAAGAACCCAATGACATACATTGGACAGCAGTCAAACGGATCCTCCGTTATATAAAAGGCACCCTACATTATGGAATCACATTACATCCTATTTCTTCTTTTGATCTAACCGCCTTTTCCGATGATGATTGGGCTGGCAATCCAGATGATCGTCGATCGACTTCTGGGTATTGTATTTTCCTTGGAGACAATCTCATCTCTTGGAGCTCCAAAAAACAGCCCACTGTCTCCCGCTCAAGTGCTGAAGCCGAGTACGGCGGAATTGCCTCAACCGCCTCTGAACTTTCATGGATTCTTCACTTGCTTAATGAGCTAAAGGTCAAGGTTATTCACCCACCCATCATTTGGTGTGACAACCTTTCAGCCACGTACATAGCTGCCAACCCAGTACTTCATGGTCGCACGAAACACATCGAGCTGGACTATCATTTTGTCAGAGAACGCATTCAGAGAGGTACACTCATAATTAAGTTCGTTCCTTCCATGGATCAGTTGTTGCTGATATTCTTACCAAGGGGTTGTCTCGCCAACAACACAACAGGTTTCTTACCAAACTGACAATCAACCACTCTCCTGTCAGTTTGAGGGGGAATGTTAGAGCACGAATTTCTCAGATTTAAATCTGATTTAAATCTCAAGCTTCATCTACTATCCTTGAAGATTGCAATCCTCCTCTTCTCCTTTATCTCTTATCCAATAAGTTGTAACCTCTTTTCTATCTCTTGTTCAAAGGATAAGCACCCAATCCTATCTCCAATCTCTATCTTCTTTGGATCACTTGATTTCTCTTTAATTTCAAACTTGTAAACTCCCTATAAATACTTGTATACAGATTGCATTTACATAGAGTTGATCAATAAAATTCAGAGTCATTTTGCCTTCTCCTAGTTCTTCTTCTTCCTTTACACGTGCATTTTTCTCTTTACTGGTGGGGCGGCATAAATCCAATATATACCAATAATTTCTATTCAACAAATGTCTCACAAAATTTTTTTGAATAATTATATTCAGAAATTAATTAATCAGCATAATTTGTTAGATGCTAGTTCAAAAGTAATTTTAAATTACATAGTATTTGACAAACTGTGGTAAACACAAAAAGTAATATTTTACTGAACACCCAACGTCAGGATCTAAACCCCCACAGTAATAATTCACTGTACTTATATCACCACTCTAGCTGCAGCACCCATTCAACATACCAGCCAATCTAAAATACAGCTGCCTATGGGGTTGTACATCAGAAGGGTACTGCATGCATGCAAATAACATTACTCATCAATAAATCCTGAAACATACCTATAACTTTGTATACAAAGTTTGTTTCCTCCAAAAAAAATCACTTTCTTTTTAATTTCTATAACAAAGGAATGGATACATATTGGACATTTTGTATTTATAAAGAAAACCTTGCAGCCAGTAAAAGGAATAAAAAGTTAAACTAGGAAAGCAATCTAAACCACGCTTTTAGGTTTACAAAATTCATAACAGTAACAGCCAGTACAGTAAATTGCCAAATTTATAAAATTGATACGAATTTAATCTTTTAGATAAAACGAATTGACAAATTTATAAAATTGATCCAAAATTACCGTACCGATGAAGAAAAAAAATTTGGAGTATACATCGCAATAATGAACGTACTTTCGGCCAGGATAATGTATGAAATATATAAAAAAATATCAAATACATATATAACCAACTTTATTTTCTTGGCTAGGTTGACATACAAGAGGAAATGATGAAGGAAAACCTACCTTAATTAACAACCCTGCCTTTCGTGCAGAGTCCCCGTAGATTACATTTGACATGCTACCCTTCCTTTTTCGCTCTATAATCCAATCAACCTAGCTGGTGTTGCGTTCCTGTTATAGTATTGCAAGGGGAGTCGTTATAACTTTCTCGGTAACAAAAAGAATGATATACAAACTGCTTATTCATAATATGTTAAAAAACTCGAAAAGAGAGAAATGGGGAAGCCTCACAACTGAAAACGGCAGAGATGCCAAAATGAAAAAAAAGAAAAGAACCTATCCTAGACAGATGCTAAGATTGACCTCTGGAGATGCTCAAAGAAAACTTGGAGACTCACCACATCTGTGAAGATCACATCCGAGCCGGGTGTTACCTCGTGAGCAGAATTGTATGTAGCTGATGGATTCAATTTTGCCAACAGAAATCTTGCCTGCATGTTGTTGAGAGATATTATCAATAAACCGCGTCACTAATAAAAACGCCAATTAAGAACCAGTACTACCGTCATGAATTGATTTTAGGTGTGTACTGACAACTAATTGAAAGTGTTACACTACTTTTTGAATATCATTCTAGACTTCAGTGCTGCCCAAAAGATCCTTCAAGCCCTACAGAAATAACATAAAACAATATGATAGCAATTCAGGCGAGAATTGAAACACAGACCTGGGAACCGTGCCGATCACAAACTACCAATCTAGGGACTGGAAATCGACTGCTAATCATCACCTGGGCTTCTTCATGAGGAGCTTGCAACAATTGTTTGAATGCCTAGAAAAAGGCGATATATGTTAGAAAAAATATGCAAACCAACAAAGAAAGTAACTTTTATTTCAATTATTATTTGCTCCTTAATTTTCTACAGCTTTTCATTCTGATAGCTCAAGGAGAACAGCTCGTAATGCAATGCAAGATAGAAACTAACTTATAACAGATAGTCTGATGTTTGAAAAATAAACCAAGTGTTCAGATTACTTTTTCTGAGAGCAAAGCGTCCTTATCAGAAGAAACACAGAACTCATGAGCTTGATAACAAGTATCACTCCTTGCAGAAATCAAAGACTACACTTTAGCAACAGATGAGGGTGACTTCCAAATATCCCCAGTTAACAGTTCAATTAGACAATTGTTTCTACATCATGAGAGGGCAACATCGTATTCTCCACTGCTTTGTAGCTAATGATACTTCCAGTTACAGGAAGTGGTTATGTTGTAAACCTAATGTGGGCATATTTCATGCAACTAGCTAGGACCACCAAAGAACAATAATGGTTCGTTTCTAAAAAAAAACTAAGAAAAATTGCCCTAAAAGAAAGCTGCATTTGCAGAGAATCCATTAGTTCCATCTAACATATCATCAAAATGGTCATTGAAAAACTTCAGGTCATAAACTTCCCACCAATACAAAATCCGTCGCAAACAAAATTCTGCAATCCAGCATTAATATTTTTTCTGTCCAATATTTTTTTTGTTTTTGAGGAGGGTCAAATTTATATATTTCTCACGCTTTCCTGAAAAGCCCAACTTTCTTATCCAGACACCTGACACTTCAAAGAAACAAATAACATCTTTTTTAAATCTTTTCTCGTAAAACAAGGATAACTTGGTGGTTTGGATTGGTTCAGGGAAGGTCGGGTCAGGATGGGAGTATGGGACGGGAAGGAGACAGGACAAGGCGGGACAGGGTGACCGAGCAGTGGTTTCAAGCAATTTCCTTCAGTCTGCACTACTGTGACTGTCTACATGCTACTGAGAGTATATATAGACAAGAATTTACATCCTAGTTAGGTCACGTGGACAAAATAAATAAAAATGATTCTAAAGATATACACAAGACTTAAATAAATACAAATCACCTAGGAGTCTAGTTAAGGTATAACTCCTTGGATTGGATCCTCTGAAGAAGGTAAGTCTCCTTGGACTGGATCTTCTAATTGATCCTTTACTTGATAGAGAAGTCGGTTTCTGACATTCCCCCGCAAGATTGGTGTCTTCGGCCAGACACGAACCTTGGAGATTAAGCTACAGAATTAGCCCCTGGAGAGGCCTTTGGTAAAGACATCAGCAACCTGATCTTGAGTCGGAATATATTTAACTTGAAGATGCCACATTGAACCCGTTCTCGAATGAAATGATAACCAAGTTCTCCATGTTTCTCCCTCCCATGAAAAACCGGATTTGCAGCAATGTAGGTGGATGAAAGATTGTCACACCATAAAGTAGGTGGATGGCAAAGGAAAATATGTAGCACCCAAGATGTTTCAGCAGCAGCAATAGCCAATGCTCGATATTCAGCCTCAGCACTAGAATGAGCAACAGTGGGCTGCTTTTTTGAAGACCAAGAAATAAAACCACCACCAAATAAAATACAAAACCCAGTCACAGAGCGACGATCATCAGGACATCCACCCCTATATGTGCCACAGAACACTTCTAGACCAAGATAACGAACTGGTTGAATTAAAAATCCAAGTAGCATTGTACCTTTTAAATATCGCAATATACATTTCATTGCGGACCAATGAACATCAGTGGGCGACTGCTGAAACTGACAAGCCTGATTCACTGCATACTGTATATCAGGACGAGTGAGTGATAAATATTGGAGAGCACCAACAGTGAACCTATACTCAAAGGCATCTGCAAGAGGGGAACTGTCATGTTTCGACAACTTGGAACTAACAGCCACTGGAGTGGAAAGAGGCTTCACATCTGCAAGGTTAAGTCGAGTTAACAGATCTTGGGTGTACTTACACTGGCAAAGATGTAAACCAACACCTTTGCGTACTACTTCAATGCCCAAAAAATAGTGAAGGTCACCAAGGTCTTTAACCGAGAATTGAGACTGTAATTTCTATAAAAGATGCCCAACCTCCTGATGGAAGCTACCTGTGACAATAATATCATCCACATAAATGAGGATGTATATACTAAAGGTTGAACCATACTTAAAGAGCAGAGATGTGTCAGCTTTAGAGAGAATAAAACCGAGTTCAAAAAGATAACAAGTGAGACGATTATGCCAAGCTTGGGGACTCTGTTTAAAACCGTATAGGGACTTTCATAATCGGCAAACGCCAAGAGGCTGTGAAGGATTAACAAACCCGGGAGGTTGGACCATATAGACCTCCACTGATAGAGTGCCATTGAGGAAGGCATTGCTGATATCCACTGTGAGTGCCAATATTGCGCGAATGCTAACTGGTTTGACTACTGGACTGAAAGTCTCAAAGTAGTCTTGACCCTCTCTCTGATTAAAACCTTTAGCCACCAATCAAGCTTTGTACCTGTCGATTGAGCCATCTGATTTAGTCTTCAAACAAAACACCCACTTGCAGCCTATAGCTCGTCGCCCTTGTGGTAAAGAAACAAGAGACCAAGTGTGATTCGTCAATAAGGCATTAAATTAAGCTTGCATAGCCTTGCGCCATTCGGAATGTTTAACAGCCTGTGCAAGCAATGTCATGCCCATCTCATCAATGTGCTTGTGCTTGCGCTCAGTCATGCCATTCTGCTGAGTATATGGACAGGAAATTCGGTGATGAATACCAGAAGAAACAAAAAGAGATTTGAAGCAATGATTAACAAACTCAGTACCGCCATTTGACAAGAAATACTTAATTTTCATTATGAGTACATTTTCAGTCAAGTTTTTGAATTGAAGAAATGCAAAATAAACCTCTGATTTGGCGTGCAGAAAATACGGGCCAGGGTCCCAAAAGATAGTAAATTTTCATTAAGCGGCTATATTGATCGATGAAAGAAACATAGTATTTAAAGCCACCAAAAGATTGAACCGGACAAGGTCCCCAAACGTCTGCATAAACCGTAAGTAATAGAGATGTAGCGTGTAACACGGGAGTAGAAAAAGGGATTGAAATAGATTTAGAAACTCGACATGCATGGCATGAAACCTTTTTATTAGAAACTTCAATCTTTAAAACTTTGAATACATCGTGCAACCGGTTCATCCATCCTTGTGTCTATCTCTGTCTCCGTTTGAATGGCACGCTCATTTTGGCCGTCCTAATTTGGTTATGTTTTGCCTCTTAGTTCTGTTTATTTCGGTCGGTTCAACTTTGGAGTGTGATGTTTCTCTGTTTAGGAAACATTATAGAGTATCTTTTCCAGCAAGAGGTTGTCCATCTAGTAGTATTTGTTTTAAGTTGATTCTATCTGACTTGTGAGGATCTTCCATGTTAGGAGTCTTTGCGATATTTGAACATTGTCACTTTTATTGATGATCTTAGTCGTTGTTGTTGACTCTATCTCTTGAGGAATAAGTTTGAAGTTGTTTATATTTAAACAGTTTGTTCGTGAACTAAAAAAACTAGTTTGGTTACTCGATTAAATGTTTTAGTAATAACAATGGTGGTGAATATATAAATCTTGAATGTACTTCGTTTTGTGTGTTTGATTGAATTACTCATTGGCTTTCGTATGCCTACTCTCCTCAGCAAAATGGTGTGGCTGAGAGGAAATATAGACACTTGATGCTGCTTGAACTTCGATGTTTCACAACAATGTTCCTCAGTTTTACTGGGTTAAAGTTGGTTAACTGCATGAATGCTTAGTAATCATATGCCTTATTGTGTTCTACATCATAATGCACCTTTTTCAGGTACTCCTGCCAACAAAGAATCCCTTTTCACTTCCATTTCACATTTTTTTGGAGAGTTTACTTGAGTCGTCTCCTTCTCGCTCTTGGTTGACTACTCATTCTATTAGGCGTATTGCCTTGAGTTTTCAAGGGTTCAAAAGGATATCATTGTTATAATCCTTCCACTAGAAGATGGTTTGTTACAACTAATATCTCATTTTTATGTTTCCTATTTTAGTGGTCAGAAGTTTGGTGTTTTTCTTCCTTCTAAATAGGTTCATCAAGAGACCCCAAGTGCTACAGATCTCTCTCTCTCTCTCTCTCTCTCTCTCTCTCTCTCTCTCTCTCTCTCTCTCTCTCTCTCTCTTTTCTCTCTCGGTTTTTGTTTTGTTCTTTAATGTTATGAGTTGTTTGGGAGTCCACCTTCACTATGAGTAATAGCGTTTTTGAAGCTTTTGGAAGAGTGAAACAGGAAGTTCTGATGCTTTCTTGGGGTATGGCCGTAGCAGTTGTCCTATCTTATTGATTTATTAGACCTGATTCTATATGCACCAGTTTTCTGTTGCTGAACTCACTCTAAGGTATGCTTAACGGATCTTGCCGGTCTGATAGCTGATATTGATATAGAGTCTGAGAGATATAGGTGCATGGGAAGTTCTCGCTTGGACTTGTATGTATGTACATAAGTTTGCATCATTTCTGTTAAAAACTGTTGCATTGGCTACTAGTTAAAATTTACATGAAACTACGTAATATATAATACTGATTTTGTTTGACCATATTTTCGAAACAGATAGTAAAACTACTTGTTGTTTATGGTTGAAAAGAAAGTTGAAATTCATCTCTTCAGTAGCTTTTATGTGTATGTGATGTTTATATTCTGGTTTTCTAAAAGAGTGTTTATGGCAATTACATGGTTGATAGGTCTCATATATCGTTTCTTATGTTGAGCATCAGGCTTAAAAGTCTGTTTCTTCCAATAATGTGCTCCATTTCTAAGAGATGGTATGAAAGGATGTTTTCTTGAAGCAGCTTCCTATCTCTTTTACAAGAAAATACAATGACTGCTACTAAATTTCTATGTTTCTCTTTGAAATGTATCTTTGCCTAGTATCATTTCTAATTTTTGCAATTTCTCCTTGTCTTGTCTGTAAATATGTTCTTTTACATTGTAACTGTTAAATGTAAACTTTTACATTGTATATATAAACTTTTACATTGATTATTATTATGTGTATATATAAATTTTACATTGTGGTGTGAAATATCATTGTAATTGTGCATTAAGTTTAGTTGTATTTGATGAGGAGAATAAACAAGAAAACAATAAAAAAAATAAAGATAATATAAAAAAGCATCCCCCGACCGGTGAACCGTTGGCCGAACTCTTTCCCCCGACGCACAATAAGGTATGTGTCGGAGGATTCAATACGCCACGCATAATCTGCCCTTCCGTCGACGCACAGGAAGGTGTCGGGGGAACCATTTAAGCCGATGCACAAGAACACGTCGGCAGAATCATTTCACCCTCCGCCGACGCACCAAAGCGTGTCAGGGGAATCAATTCCGCCGACGCACAAGAAATCGTCTGGTGAAACATTCCGCCAACACGGCATCACTCGTCGGGGGAATTCTTTTTGGTGAAGCTTACTAAGGCGTCGGGGGAATGGATTCCCCCGACACACTCTAACGTGTCGACGGAATCCTTTCCCCCGACTCACCACTACATGTCGGAGGATACCTTTCCGCCGATGCGTTTTGGTCCGTCATCGGACTATATTCTCCACCAACGGAACCAGGCATCGGTCGAGTAGTTTCGTTCGTGCAACGGTTGGTTTTGTCGCGCGACTGGTTCCTTCGTTGGCTGAGATGTCCGCCAACACATGTTCCGTCGACGTTGTCGAACCTGTCGTCGGAATGTCCGCCGAAGGGTGTTCTTGTTCCGCTGGAGCCTTTTGCCCACCGGCGGACAGAAGTTTTTTACCAATGACTTGTTGAAATGAAGAGACAGGGAAACTAGTTATAAGATTCAATTTAATGCCAAAGAGTTTGGTCCTCTATTATTTTTAGTGACTAGGTGGTCTTTCCTATATAGCAGAATAGAAATGATCAACTTACAAAATCTTTATCACCTACATTTGATAAAGAGTTTATGCCCGATTACGTACAGAAGGGTTCATATATAATCAAAAGATAAGACCCTCACCTTCAGGCTTTACTGTTTCGAACCCCTAAACCCTATTATTTACTCTAATTTTCTTATCTATACAACTACTATGTCCTGCAAATTGTTTTCTCATTACTGGTGGTGGCTTCGACTTGTTTGTTTCATACTCTTCAATATTATCGTCCCTCATTAAGAGTAATGCTATGCGCACTACTGACGTGGTGTGTTAAAGTTTACTTATACATGCGCATACAAGGTAAATACGGTAAATTATGTATTCCTCACTTAAGGGTACTCATATAATTATATAATTATTTTTCATTATTAATGTGATTAGGGTGTTGCTCTATTTAAAGGGAGCACACGCACAGGATTTGGGCACTCCCTATGTTGTATGGAATAGTATATCCATCATTCTTCTTGATTGTTCTTCTTCTTTAAGTTTAGTATCTACCGGATTAAAATCTTCATGGTTTTCTCAACGCTTTAGTTTTACGTGGTGTGTTTGCTGTTTTGATGTTTGTTTTTTGTTTTTCCATTGTTGAATGCTTTATATCTACATATTTCATTTTTTTGTTTTTGATGTTTTGTAGTGTAATTCTGTTCAAAATTAACTAAATTTGAGCCTTTTTGGTTTTCGTCGGTCCTTGCTTGTGTGAGAGAACACCTACGCCCGTCAGACAAATTCATCACGAACCTCATCTTACTCCTCACTAAAATCTGGGGTTTAGGGTTTACCCATATAATAGGTTGATAATATTGTATTAAAAAACTAAAATCTTGTAGATTTTATCTCCAAGTTTATCTCTTACTAAGCTGCAATGTGGACGCCACGTCAGGATGTAAAATCTTTAAAGTAAAAACCTGCAGTACTTATATCACCCCTCTACTTCTTAAACAAGCTCATGAATGTTCTACATGAGTTGCATACGTTCCTTTGATTTTTCAGATTTTGGGTTTCGACATTTTGGAAGTATCATATCATATCAATTAAGGAAAAAAAATGATATCAATACAACATATAGGAAGATAATATTTTATCATACTTGGACTACAACTTGAACGCCACATCAGGATGTAAACCCCAGCAGTAATACTTCGTCGTACATATATTACCTATCTAAAGGAAAATGCTAGTTATAGTACATACTGCCAATCTAAATACAGCTGACTGCGGTTTATCCTTTAGAATATAAATTTTATAAAATAAAAATTAGTATTTTATTGGCTATACATCAGATGGGTACAAATAGCATTACTCATCAATAAATCAGGAAATATATATATCAAGGATACGGAGGAAACGGATAACCATTTTGTATTCATAATGAAAACCTTGGGGCTTGTGAAAGGAATAAAAAGCTAAAATGGGAGAGCATTCTAAACCACGCTTTTAGGATTAAAAAAATTCATAACAGTATCAGGTTTTGTCAATTGCCAAATTTATCAAATTGATATGAATTTAATTATTTAGATAAAATCAATTGTCAAGTTTTAGGCAAAGTGGGTTATTTGTTATCTACTCTCCAACTTGGCGGGGTGTGTTAAAGTTTACTTATACATGTGCATACAAGGGTATATGCGGTAAATTATGTATTTCTCACTTAAAGGTATTCATATAATTATGTAATTATTTTTCATTATTATTGTAATAATGGTGTTGCTCTATTTAAAGGGAGCACATGCACAGGTTTTGGGCACTCCCTATGTTGTATGGAACAGTATATCCATCATTCTTCTTGATTGTTCTTCTTCTTTAAGTTTAGTATCAACCGGATTTAAATCTTCATTGTTTTAAGTGGTGTGTTTGTTGTTTTGTTGTTGCTTTATATCTACATATTTCATTTTTTTTTTGATGTTTTGTAGTATAATTCTGTTCAAAATTAACGAAATTTGAGCCTTTTTGGTTTTCGTCGTTCCTTGCTCGTGTGAGAGAACACCTACGCCCGTCAAACAAATTCATCACGAACCTCATCTTACTCCTCACTACCTCTCGTGTGCTATGGCCTTTCCTCGACTTGTTTGTTTCATTCAATATTATCGTCTAATCACCCTCATTAATTGTTAGACAACCCCGTCCTTGTGTACATTTAAGCTTATAATTAACCTCCATCACATCCTCCCTATCATCATTATTATTATTAGTCTTATTATTAACGTTATCATCTTGTAATAAGATATTAATAAAGATCTAAAAAGTAAGCTCCTTGCTCCTCTGCATATATGTTTTATCAACTGGCTTTTACCCTCGTAACTCCCTACAAATTACGCGGATCCCCTCCTTCTCCCCTTAGGCGTTTCTAGAGACGTTCCTCATCTTATCCCTTAGGTCCAAAAACCCGGGAGTTGAATAATTCGGCAGCCCAAGCAATGTAAAGAAAAGGGGAAGCAAAAACAAAAACAAAAAAAAGTAATAATGGTAAGCGTGTGCGAGTGACAATAAAAGAAAAAAAGAGATACCGAAAAGAAAAAAAGAAAAAAAGAGTAACCTCCTTAGAGCCACTAGCAAGTGCCTTATGATTTCCAATATGCCATTAGGCGGGCCTCTGCAACTGCTGGACAAAAAGAGCTAATGGAATTGTAATTACCACTATCTTTATGAGTCAACCAATCTCTGAACAGAGGATTTGTTTTTCAGATAATGTACAAAGAATAATGATAAAGGCACAACCACTTTAATAATGTATTAAAATAATATATTTCATGGATTTCGTAAAATATATTATTTTGATACATTGTGAAATACAGTATTGTAGCCCTATCACAATGTACAAATTATGAAAACTGGCATCATCAGTGAAGATCATATCCGTGCCGGATGTAACCTCGTGAGCAGAATTGTATGTAGCTGATGGATTCAATTTTGCCAACAGATCTAAATCTTGCCTGCATGTTGTTGAGAGATATTTATTATCAATAAACCACGCCATTAATAAAAAGGCCAATCAAGAGCCACTATTACCGTCATGAATTGATTTTTAGGTGTGTACGTACAAATTAACAACTAATTGAAAGTGTTACACTACTTTTAGAATATCAATCTAGACTTCAGTGCTGCCCAAAAGATCCTTTGCGTAAGATCAGACTTCAGTGGCTTCGACATGTTTGTTTCATACTCTTTAATATTATCGTCTAATCACCCTTTGGCGAGTCTGGCTTCGTCATCTTATATCTTAGATTCTGGGCCGTCTGTTTTCTTTGCGCCCAGGGCCCACATTAAAATCTGTGTGTGGAAGGTCCAATAACCCGGGTGTTCAATAATTCGGCAGCCCAAGCCAAGTAAATAAGGGAAGCAAAAAAGAAAAAGTAAAGTAGGCGTGACTCTCGTGGTTCACAATAGTTCAACAAATGTCTCAAAAAAGTTTTTTGAATAATTATATTCTGAAATTAATTAATCAGCATAATTTGTTAGACGCTAGCATAAAACAAGTCATTTTAACTTACATAGTCAATGACAAATTGTAGTAAACACCAAAAATAAAAGGTCAATTGGTAACCCAAATTACCAAGGCCAAGAATAAATTCATTTATACCAAGTACTGAATCTATTTAGTTGATAACAATTTTAAATTTCCTGAGGACTGATGCAAAAGAGTTTGGAATTTGTTGGACAGAAAAGTTTTATTAGTGTATCATCCAATGTTTTGAAAATCGAACCGATAATTGAACCGGTGGAGCAGCCAATTTAGGTTGAACCGGTTCAATCGGGTTGAACCGGTGGTTGAAACGGGAGTTGTATGTCATTAAAAATTTGTTTAGGTAAGGAGCCTATCTCGAGAGAGGAGAGGGCCGGCGAGAGAGGAGAGGGCCGGCGAGAGAGGAGAGGGCCGGCGAGAGAGGAGAGGGCCGGCCAGAGAGGAGAGGGCCGGCGAGAGAGGAGAGGGCCGGCGAGAGAGGAGAGGGCCGGCGAGAGAGGAGAGAGCCGTCGCCGAGAGGAGAGAGCCGTCGCCGTCGAGAGAGGAGAGCCGTCGCCGTCGAGAGAGGAGAGAGTGGTCCACAGAGGCGAGAGCCGTATTCTGTTTCATTAAACCCTTAACTTTGCAGGGATTTAATTTAAACGGTTCAACCGGTTTCGTCGGTGCAACGGTTCAGCTCGAACTAAAAAAACCGGCCGGGTCATCCGGTTTTGAGTCTCTTACCGGTTTTAAAGCAAACCGAACCACAAGAAACTCTTTGAACCCGATCGGTTCGGTTTTCAAAACATTATTATCATCTTCAAATATTTAAATTCGATTTATATTGGTGGACTACTAATGCAAATCATATATTCTATTACAGCTTTATGTACTTGGAAAAACTAAACAACTCTCTTTTATAAAATTTCATTAATGATACTTTTAAAACACACTCTGGAAGTGTTCTATGTGAGATGCAGGAACAAATTAATTGGAGCGACGTCTTCAACACGCTCGTTGGCCGACACAACCCACCTCCTGTGGGCCCTCCGCCCAATCAGGGGAAAGTGTGGTCCGTCAAAACGTCAAGGCCGGGAAAAAAAAGAAGATAAAGACCCAGACCGGGAGAAAGAGGAATGAGATAATAGAACTTGGCGCCAAAGGATGTCGTTGCTTCAGATTAGATTTCTGCTCTTTTCTGTTACCCACACACTTCCTTTCTCCCCAGAGAGAAAGGTGACCATGGATGAAGACATAAAAAAGCCAGAGAAAAAGGTGACCATGGATGATCATCCATCAATCATAAAGTGATATCCTGCGGACAACCAATTGTCGACCAACGCAGACTCCTCGTTGATATCCTGCGGACAATTATAGAGTAAAATCATGTAACACTTGGATGCGAAGAAAGAAGAAACAGCTGATTGAGCTAATTATCAAACCACATGGATGAGAAGAAAGAAGAAAGAACCAGAAGAAGGTGGGAATCCATAGGACCACATCTGATTACATTCTAATCGGGTTCACATTTCTATATAGTAAAAGAGGGGGAAGAAGAAAAGAAGAAATAAACTAACGAGGTGGTCAATAATAGTTTGCCTCGTATCTCCTGGAGTTCTGTTTAGACGTGCCCCGTGGGAACTCGAAGTGTGAAAACCATTTTACCCACTCCAAATCCAAAGCTTTAGGCGCTGTTCCTTTCCAGTCCCACATCGGCATCCTCACAAACACGAAAGAAAGCAACCATTTCCTCTTTCTCGTGCACCACGATGATGCGATGGTGCCCTTCCCTTTTCTTTTGTTGTTTTATATGCCTTTGATGGGTTTCCGTTTCGTCGAAAAAATCTCTGCGGTGTCTCTCTAATGGAGGTCTCCATTTCGGGGAAAAAATCTCGCTTCAATTGGTCATTTATCCGTTGTACATGTACATTCCTTTTCTTCTTCTTATTCCATGCCTCCTCCTCTGCTACTTTCTCTGCCAACGAAACCGACAGGCTCGCTCTCCTCGACTTCAAGAACAAGATCTCCGCTGATCCTAACCGGGTCTTGAGTTCATGGAATGATTCTGTTCATTTCTGCGTCTGGAGAGGAATCAAGTGCACTCGGGAGAGGAGAGTCTCAGGGTTGAATTTAAGCTCACAGGGCTTGGTAGGTACCCTCTCCCCCAACCTTTCCAATCTCACCTTCCTCACAAACATAACGCTCGGAAACAACAGCCTCTTTGGAAGAATACCGCCCGAATTCGAAAAGTTGTCCCGCTTGCAGTTTCTGATTCTAGCGAGGAATAGGTTCAACGGTGAAATTCCGGCCAATCTGAGCGCCTGCTCTGCACTTCGATTCCTCAGCCTGCTCGGGAATGAACTTGAAGGTTCAATACCTGACCAGATTGGGTACCTACCCAAACTCTTCCTTTTGCAGTTTTCCCTAAACAATCTCTCCGGACACATTCCGCCTTCGTTTGGGAACCTTTCTTCTCTGCAAACGATGTCTATTGCGAATAATAATCTAGAGGGGAACATTCCGAGAGAACTGGGTCGCCTCCCAACTCTTTTTTTTCTTCAGATTTCTGAAAATCAATTGTCGGGCACCATTCCTTCTTCGATTTACAATCTCTCCACCATGGAAGTCTTCGCAGTGGCTGCCAACCAGTTACATGGAAACATCCCACCTAATTTAGGCATCCGTCTTCCAAATCTCCGAAGCATTTACATGGGGAATAATTTTTTCGGCGGACGAGTTCCAGTATCACTGCCTAATACTTCTAACCTCATAGATATTGGCTTCGACAATAATGAATTTACAGGGACTGCTCCTGTAAACTTGGGAGCCTTGAAGTTTCTTAGTAGATTGTACCTCAACGGTAATAATCTTGGAAATGGCGAACCAGATGATTTGAAATTTATCAAATCCCTCACCAACTGCAGTTTTCTAAGAGTGTTCGTCGTTGAAGATAATCGTTTTGGAGGGGTGATGCCCAACGACATCGGTAATCTGTCGAGACAGCTCGAGACATTGATGCTTGGACGGAACCCAATATTCGGAACCATTCCCGAAGGCATCGGAAACCTTCAAAATTTAACACTATTGTCCTTTTACAGAAACTCATTGACGGGTTCAATCCCTCCTGCTATAGGGAAGCTCAAAAAGTTGAAGAACTTGAATTTGATGTTGAACAAGTTATCTGGTCCAATTCCCCCTTCCGTCGGCGACATGATTGAATTGAATATTCTCACTTTAAATGGCAATCAGTTGAATGGATGTATACCCCCAACTCTCGGAAGCTGTCAAAATCTCTATGTAATAAGCCTCTCAGACAATAAGCTTAGTGGTGCAATCCCTGGAGAAATTGGTAGCCTTTCTTCCCTTTCAATCGCCCTTGACCTATCTGGAAATTTATTGACGGGATCCATACCGCCGGAGATAGGTTCATTGAAAAATATTGCGAGTCTTGATTTATCTAGAAACAGATTAAGTGGAGAAATTCCGAGATCAATCGGCGACTGCGAAAGTTTGGAACACCTTCTGATGAGTGAAAATCTCCTTCAGGGCTCCATGCCATCTTTATTAAGTGATCTGAAAGGTCTACTCGTGCTTGACCTTTCTCACAATAACTTGTCTGGCCAAATTCCGGACTATATTGGTAATATTCCGCCTGAAGCAAGTCTGCAACTCCTTAATCTTTCATACAATAACTGGTCTGGGCAGATCCCCAAGTTCCTGCGGAACTTCTCATCGTTACAGGTTCTTGTTCTTTCTTTTAATAACTTTGGAGGAGAGGTACCAAAAGGGGGCATCTTTAGCAATGCGAAAGCAATTTCCGTTGTTGGAAACAGAAACCTCTGCGGAGGAATCTCTGAACTTCACTTGCCAACTTGCCCTGTTTTAACCTCAAAGAAACGACGGTTTCCTACTCTCAAGGCAGCAGTTGCGGCGATTGTAGCAGTCTTAGCCGTGGTACTATGTATCTTGGTCTCCCTCTGTTTCATACGAAGATCAAGAAGGAAGAAATCGCCGACATCCCTGAAGGTGTCTTATTCCGAACTAATTCGAGCAAACTTGGAAGACCGGTTCCTGACGGTTTCATACGCTATATTATTTGAAGCAACCGATGGCTTCTCTTCTGCAAATTTAGTGGGTGTCGGAGCTTTCGGGTCCGTGTACAAAGGGATTCTTAATCAAGGTGAAACTCCAGTTGCAGTGAAGGTACTGAACCTAGACCAGCATGGAGCACTCCAGAGTTTCACTGCGGAATGTGAAGCCTTGAAAAAGATCCGCCATCGAAATCTTGTCAAAATACTTACCTCTTGCGCGACTATCGACCACAGCGGCCAAGAATTCAGAGCTCTAATCCTCGAATACATGCCGAACGGTAGTCTAGATGACTGGTTACACAGAGGGAGGCAACATCACCGAAGGGACTTGAACTTTTCCGAGAGGCTAAACATTGCGATCGACATTGCTTCGGCACTAGAATATCTTCACCACAATGTTCAAACACCCGTAGTCCACTGTGATGTAAAACCTGGTAACGTTCTACTCGATGAAGATATGACAGCCCGTGTTTCAGACTTCGGAGTGGCGAAGATTCTCCTTGACAGCGACTGTGATTCTTCTGGAACTCGAACGAAATCAATCATACAGAGGGGTTCAATCGGGTACGTCGCTCCAGGTGAGGACACCTTCCAATATTCGCAAACTTCTTCATTTTCATCCCTTGTTGTTCTATTTTCGTAGATGAAACTGGCATTGTCTAGATAATTAAACTAGAGTACTAAGCTTTTCAAACAGAGTATGGCATGGGGGGAGAAATTTCTACTAAAGGAGACGTCTACAGCTTCGGGATTCTTCTACTGGAAATGTTTACTGGGAAAAGGCCTACCGACGAGATGTTCAAAGAAGGCGAAAGCCTTCACATATTTGCAAAGACAGCCTTATCCAACCAATGTGTTGCAAATGCTATTGACCCGGAGATGGAAGATGATGAAGATAGGCCGTTCAAGTACGGCTCGAGCCGCAACGGTTCAAGTAATGCACTGGAAAGTCATTTTGTCTCTGTAATGGAAATCAGCGTTCTTTGCTCTTCGGAATTGGCGTGGGAAAGGCCAGAGATGAGGGAGGTCACCGTTGGGCTCCGTGCAGTGAAAAATAATCTGAGAGGCCCCTAGATTCTAAATTAAATTTAAATAATTGACCTACATTATCTTGTTCTGGTAAGTTGTAACCATGCAAGTATCTTTCTATGTCGTAACACGTAAGTTCAAATTCCTCAAATATAAAAATTTAAATTTAGAAAGTCGATTTTGAATACTAACTTATTAAACTAAAAATAAACGTATTTAGTTAATAGCTGTTAATCTAATATGAACTTGGGTTCAGATATATTCAAATTAGATATCCTAGAGATATTAAGAAAATTTATATATATGAACAAAAGAATATAATTGAATATTTTGTATTTATTTTTATATGTATTATGAAGTCTTTTCTCTACGGAAATAGTCAAAATAAGCAAATAACAGATAACGCTCATTCTCCCTGGAGAACCAAACACCGAAGGCCCAACTAGATCTGTATGGACCACTGCTAAAAAAAACCACCTTTAGCGTGGGTTCGAAACCGCCACTATAATGTCCATAACCGCCTCTAAAAACTATAGCGGTGGTTTAAACCGCCTGTAATATTTTAGTCATAGAGGTGGAAAAAAATAGACGGTAATCTTAAAAACCGCCACTATAATAAACCACCGCTAAAAATACATATGTTTTAGAGGTGGTTAAAGAACCATCGGTAAAACTAACTTCTTTGATTTTAGTGGCGGTTTGTTAAACCACGTGTAAAACTTAGTTTAGTGGCGCTTTTGCCAACCACCACTATAAAATTTCGTTCTTATTACGGGCGGTTTTGCAAACCACCACTATAAAATTTAGGACTTATTACAGGCGGTTTTGCCAACCACCACTATAAAATTTCGTTCTTATTACAGGCGATTTTGCCAACCACCACTATAAAATGTTGCTCTTATTACAGGCGGTTTTGCCTACTACCACTATAAAATTGTGCTCTTATTACAGGCGGTTTTGACAACCACCTCTATATGTCTTGTCTTTTTTTTTTTTTTCAAATCTGAACCGTTGGTAAATTCTTTTCATACAAATCTATATATACATTCAAAATTGCATTGAATTATTCAAACAATGCCACCTATAATATGCATTCACACACATTCGAAAAAGAATATCATCTCCTTCAATTTTATTTTCATTCATTCAGATCATCAACCTGCTGTATCCATTCACACATACATTAAAAAAAGGTCATCTCATTCATAATTACTTTCATTCAAACTATATCAACCTGCAAAATCAATTCACACACACGTTCAAAAAAGAATATCATCTTCTTCAATTTTACATTCATTCATTCAAACTATGTTAACCTGTAACCATTCACAAACATACATTCAAAAAAGAATGTCATCTCATTCATAATTACTTTCATTCAAACTATGTCAACCTGTAATAATTCAGACACATACATCCAAAAGAGAATACCATCTCATTCAAAATTTAGTCAACCTGTACACTATCCATACACAGAGAACTGTGATAATGCATAATTGCCATTAAAGATATGAGTCAAACTTAATTACCCTGCACAAATACAATTTCCTATACACCAAAAAGTAGTATACCAAAAAAGATACTACAACTACAACTAGAAGTAGTTGTATCTAAAAAGGACCGACCAATTTAACATTTTACTTTCACTCCTCATTGAGATAAATGGTCATATAAAAAAAAGACAAACTCCATTCAACTTCTTGTCCAATCCTCATTGAGATAAAAGGTCATTCCCCTCTTGTGTTCCTGCAAAATATTTAACTTTATTTTAACAAATAAAGAACAAAGATAAACCCATCACTGGCTAATCACTTATTATTTAGAGAAAGAAAGAACAAGCCAAACCAATATACAACGTTATAATGTAGTTTCTTTAAATATTTCAAACCTGGAGTTGATGTTGTGCTGCTAGTGCGCTCTGCAACCAATTGTTGCACCACTTGCTCCAATGACTGCATTCGAGCAGTAAGTGATTCAACCTTCTCTCTTTGTTTGTCCCTATCTTCCTCTGTTCTTTCAAGCTGTGATCTCAACCTGTCAACTTCAGCAGAATTGCCACTCCTACCTCGAGTATATCCTGTCCCCACACCTCTCTCATAACCACCATGGTGGCCTCCAAATATGTCGTCCAAGACTGGAGTGAACTCTTTAGGTCCTTTGGCTTTTAATGCTAGTTCTGAACGAGCTGCAGCATCCTCCACCGCTTTCTGCATAAAAAAAACCAAAAGGTAAGAGTATATTTCCACTATTAAGTAAACGAATAAAAGTAATAATAAATTTATAACTTACACAATAAGATTTTGTTCGCTCATTTGGAAATGACCCATCTTTTTTCTGATGGGCCCTCACATAGTAGTGACACATGGTGAACTCATCATCTGCTGATCGCTGTTTTGGAAACATTTAACAAGTTACATACAATCTACAACATAAAATCGATGAATGAAAGTAGTATATAAAAATACCTGTTCCTCGTAGTAACGAGCAAGTGGTTTGGTCCCAAGTGTATGGGTGGTCTTGAGGTTCTTTCTGTTTGCTGCATTCTTTTCAGACATTTCCTTCACGTGTGGTAATTTTCAATACTTCTTCAGTGCTATCCAATCATCTTTATTGAGGTAGGATACAGGACTGTCTCGCAACTGTGAATCAGTCTTCCCTTCAAAATATTTTTTCCTAAATGCACTCCTGTTATCTCTAATGATCTTCTAGAGGACAGGCTTCAGTGCTTTCAACGCGTCACCATCATCAAGTGGATTTCCTGATTCATTGAAGAACTCGTATTTTCCCTACAAAAATAAACACAACATTGTCACTTGTCCCTATTTGAAGACGCTACATCAATGTACTAATAGTTAAAAAAACATACCCTGATATGTTCAAACCATTTTTTGAATTCATCTTTGTTATATTGACGCCATTGCTTGTGTAGAGGGAAATTGTGTTCAGCACGTGCATCGGTACCCATTAATCTAACCAATTTCTTCTGATAGGAAGAAGTCATAGAGGCAATAATGACTCTCTTCCTTTTTCTTTTTGTCTTTCTTATCCTTCTTAACGCTCTTATCCTTCATTAAAGTCTTTCCCTTGCATTCAAATCCTTCTACGACCATCACATCATAATATTTAGAGAATAAAGTTTCGATCACTTTTCATTAAGTGAGGCCGTGATCGTCAAACCCAACCGAAACAGGTGGTGCGAAGAGGAACAAGTGATTGCTAAAAACTACTTGTTGTGGTATCGAGCTACAGAAATTCACATTAGTGCAAGATAGAGGGTAAGAACATTTTAATGCACATCTTGAGAATAGGTCAAAGGCTTGGACTGCAAATAATACCACGACAATGTCATTTATTTTAACTAGTGTGGAACAACACATTACACATTTTAGGCAAACTCTTTGTACTAGACATTCCCTTTGACAGTAATCTCTCAAATATTAACCAAAAGAAGAAATAGGAAACTATTTTCTGGGTTCCTTCCCCCTGATCGAATGGATTTATTCTCATTAAACACGTATGGTATTCATTTCCTTATATTTACGTGGACCCTCTGATTCAGTATCGTGGTTGTTCTGTCTCTTGCGCTTGACAGACTGCAAAAGGATTCCTCGACGAACAAGTTCCGACAGGGTGATCTTGATGTCTTTGGTTTTTCTGTTTGTCATAGTTTCCCTATTGTAGGTTGGAGAGTGGCTCTCTGGAAACAACGAGTGGCTCTCTTGAAACAAAAACCAAAGACATTACGGGTTCTTGTTCTTTCTTTTAATAACCTTTGAGGGGTGGTACCAAAAGGGCGCATCTTCAGCAATGCGAAAGCAATTTCCCTTGCAGGAAACAGAAACCACTGTGGGGGAATCTCTGAACTTCACTTGCCAACTTGCCCTGTTTTAACCTCGAAGAACCGACGGTTTCCTACTATCAAGGCTGTAGTTGCGGCGATTGTAGCAATCTTAGCTGTGGTACTATGTATCTCTGAAGGTGTCTTATTCCGAACTAAATCGAGCAAACTTGAAAGACCGGTTTCATACGCTATATTATTTGAAGCAACCGATGGCTTCTCTTCTGCAAATTTAGTGGGTGTCGGAGCTTTCGGGTCCGTGTACAAAGGGATTCTTAATCAAGGTGAAACTCCAGTTGCAGTGAAGGTACTGAACCTAGACCAGCAAGGAGCTCTCCAGAGTTTCATTGCTGAATGCGAAGCCTTGAAATAGATCCGCCAATGAAATCTCGTCAAAATACTTACCTCTTGTGCCAGTATCGACCGCAGCGGCCAAGAATTCAGAGCTCTAATCCTCGAATACATGCCGAACGGCTGTCCAGATGACTGGTTACATTGAGGGAGGCAACTTCACCAAAGGAACTTAAACTTTTCCGAGAGGCTAAACATTGTGATCGACGTTGCTTCGGCGCTGGAGTATCTTCACCACAATGTCCAAACACCCATAGTCCACTGTGATGTAAAACCTGGTAACGTTCTACTCGACAAAGATATGACAGCCCGTGTTTCGGTCTTCGGAGTGGCGAAGATTCTCCTTAACAGCGGCGGTGATTCTTTTGGAACTCATACGAAATCAGTTGCACTGAGGGGTTCAATCGGCTATGTTTCTCCAGGTGAGGACACCTTCCAATTTTTGCAAACTTCTTCATTTTCATGTCGTGTTGTTCTATTTTCATAGATGAAACTGGCTTTGTCTAGATAATTAAACTAGGGCACTAAGGTTTTCAAACAGAGTACGGCATGGGTGGAGAAATTTCTACTAAAGGAGACGTCTACAGCTTCGGGATTCTGCTACTGGAAATGTTTACCGGGTAAAAGCCCACCGACGAGATGTTCAAAGAAGGTGAAAGCCTTCACAAATTTGCGAAGACGGCCTTTTCCAACCAATGTGTTGGAGAAGCTGTTGACCCGGAGTGGAAGATGCGGAAGATAGGCCGTTCTACTACGGCTCAAGCAGCCGCGGTTCAAGTAATCACCTGGAAAGACACTTGGGCTCTGTAATCGAAATCGGCGTTCTCTGCTCTTTGGAATCAGCGAGGGAGAGGCCAGAGATGAGGGAGGTCACCGTTGGCCTCTGCGCGGTGAGAAATAACCTGAGCGACCCCTAGATTCTCAATTAAATTTAGATAATTGACCTACATTATCTTGTTTTTATAAGATGTAACCATGCAATTATCTTTCTACGTCGTAACTCGTAAGTTCATAATCCTCGTATATAAAAAAATAAATATAGATAGTCTATCTTGAATACTAACTTATTGAACAAAAAATAAATGTGTTACTTAAGAGCTGATAATCGTATATGAACTTGGGTTGAGACTTTCTGCCTTTTTCTTTTTGTATTTCATATCCTTCTTATCGTTATTACATTCATCAAAGTCTTGCCTTGGCATTCAAATCCTTCTACGGTCATCACATCATGATCTTTTTCAATCTTGGCCTAACTTGGGTATGCATTCAAATACTCATTAAAAATATAATCGAGTGATTGATAGTAAAAAACATTGTGATTCCATCCTACATTCGTTTTTCACTCGTCCACACCAGCATCTGTGTTTCTTTGTTTGTTTTTCGTATCTTTTGAATCACTTTCTCGTTTCTATGGTCCACTCTGTGTTATATTGTTCATATTTTTCTTTCCATTGTTGAATGTTTTACTTTCTACTCATTTAAGTTTTTTCTCATTCAGATGTTTTGTGGCAGAGTTTTGTTCAAATTACAGAAATTGGTTTTCTTGTTGTCCTTCTTATCCTCCAATTCCTTCTTGACAACCTTGCTCTTGCTTTCAAACCCTTTTGCAGCAATAACCTCATAAACATCTTTCATCTTGGCCTTTCTTAGGTATGCTTTCAAACTCTCATTACAAATGTAATTGACGGTTCGATCATGAAATTCATTATGTTTTTCAATCCCACCTTCCAATTTATAAGCGTCGTTACAAATCCTAAAGCAGTAAGCCTCTATCTTCCAAGTAAAAAACACAAAAAAAAAAAAAAATGTTGGAGCTTCCTTGTTCAATCATCCACACTAGCATTTATGTTTACTTGTTTGTGCCTTCGTGTCATTAATTTGATCATTTTTAGTCATTGTCATCTCATCAAAGTTGCACAATCACTTTCTCGTTCTTACGGTCTTTTCAGCTTTTTATTGTTTTTGTGGTGTGTTTGTTGTTTTTGTGTTTGTTTGTGTTATTTAGTTGTAGATTAACTTTCAACTTATTTCATTTTTATCTTGTTTTGATGTTTTATTGTGGAGTTCTGCTCAAATTTTCAAAAAATTCGGCCTTGTTCTTGTTCTTGTTCATGTTCTTTTTCTTCTTATCCTTCTCTACAACCTTGCCCATATATTCAGACCCTTCTGCGGCCATCATCTCACGATCTTCCTCCTTTTTAGCCTTACTTGGATATGCAATCAAACACTTCTTAAAACGTAATAGAGTAATATATCTTCATTGGCTTAAATAACATTAGAATCTTTCCTTTTTCATTAATCCACACCAGCATTTCATTTTCCTTGTTTGCTTTTTTCAGGTCTTATATTCATTTTTTGTGTTTGTCATCTCATCAACATTGCAGAATCACTTTCTCGTTTATATTGTCTTCTCATCAATATTGCAGAATCTCAGGTTCTACTTTTCCGTTGTCGAATGCTCTACTTTCTTCTCATTTCTTTTTTTTTTCTTATTTTGATGTTCTTACCTGAGTTTTGCTCAAAATTCAAAAAACTTCAGCCTCTTCTTATCCTTCCTGAAAACCTTCTATTGCATTCAAATCCTTCTACGGCCTTGACCATCTTGGTTCATTCCAACTTTGTTGGGTTATGCATTTAAAGTCTCATTACAAATACAATCGAGTGATCGATGGCAAAAAATATTGTGCTTTTCCATCCTACCTTTGAACTCGTAAGCTTTGTTACACAACTTTCAATAGTATCTCTTCTCCTTCCAAGAGAAAAACAATGAAAAAAAATCTCAATCTATCTGCACGTATCGTAAATTAAGAAACAAATGTTTCGTTGGTAGGCATAGGTACGATAAGAAACACTTGAAAAAAATACATAAACATTATGGAAACATATTTCAAATAAGAAGAAATGCTAGCATCATTTATATGTAGCAATTACCTTTAACAGAAAATAATAAATCCTATATATGCCAATAATTTCTATTCAACAAATGTCTCACAAAATATTTTTGCATAATTATATTCAGAAATTAATTAATCAGCATAATTTGTTAGACGCTAGTTCAAAAGAACTAATTTTAACTTATATAGTATTTGACAAATTGTGGTAAACACAAAAAATAAAAGATCAAATGGTAGCCCAAATTACCAAGGCTGAGAATAATTGATCATTTATACGAAGTCATGAATCTATTTTGTCGAAAAAAATTTAAATTTACGAGGATGGATGCAAAAGAGTAATGAATTTGTTGGATAGAAAAACTTTTATTGGTGTATCGCCTTCAAATATTCAAATTCGATGTATTGGGAGATTACTAATGCAAATCATATATTCTATTACAGCTTAATTTATGTACGCAGTTGGAAAAAGTAAACAACTCTCTTTTATAAAATTTCATAAATGATACTTCTAATACAAATTCATGAATGTTCTATGTGAGTTGCATACATTCTTTAATTTTATTTTTCACATTTTGGGTTTCTGGATTTTGGAAGAATCATATCATATCAATAAAGGAATGAAAAATGATATCAATACTGTGTGACTTTACTAGGGGGTTTTACATCATGTTGTGGCATAGTGGGGAGCCCAAGTAAGAGAATATTTCAGCTTTAGAGTTGACCCATAGTATAGGGAGATAATATTTTACTAAAAGCGATGATATAGGTACTGTGGGGTTTTACTTCCAAAACTTTACATTCGGACGTAGCGTCCACGTTGCAGCTTAGTAAGAGATAAACTTGGAGATAAAATCTAGAAGATTTTAATTTTTTAATAAAATATTATCAACCTTATCTATGGGTAAATCCTAAACCCTAGAATTTCTCCTACCTAGACCACCAACTATGCAGCCACGTCAGGATGTAAAACCTCAAAGTAAAATTAAAAAGTAGTGATATCATTTTTCTTTTACTAAGTCCCCAACGTCAGGATCTGAACCCCCACAGTAATACTTCACTGTTCTTATATCACCACTCGCTAGCTGTAGCACCCATTCAACGTACCAACCAATCTAAAATACAGCTGCCTACGGGGTTGTACGTACATCAGATGGGTACTGCATGCAAATAACATTACTCATCAATAAATCCTAAAACATACCAATAAGCATGTATACAAAGTATGTTTCCTCTGAAAAAAATCACTTTCTTTTTAATTTCTTTAACTAAGGAATGGATACATATCGGACATTTTGTATTTATAAAGAAAACCTTGTGGCCTGTAAAAGGAATAAAAAGTTAAACTGGGAAAGCAATCTAAACCACGAGTTTAAAAAATTCATAACAGTAACAGCCAGTACAATAAATTGCCAAATTTATAAAATTGATACGAATTTAATCTTTTAGATAAAATGAATTTATCAAAATTGATCCAAAATTACCGTACAGATGTTGAAAAAATAAAAAAATTGAAGTAAACATCGCAATGAACGTACTTTCGGCCGGAATAATGAATGAAATATATAAAAAAATATCAAATACCTCTATAACCAACTACATTTTCTTGGCTAGGTTGACATACAAAAAGGAAATGACAAAGGAAAACCTACCTTAACAACCCTGCCTTTAGTGCAGAGTCCCCCTAGATTACATTTGACATGCTACCCTTCCTTTTTCGCTCTATAATCCAATCAACCTAGCTGGTGTTGCCTTCCTATTATAGTATTGCAAGGGGAGTCGTTATAACTTTCGCGGTAACAAAAAGAATGATATACAAGCTGCTTATTCATAATATGTTAAAGAACTCGAAAAGAGAGAAATGGGGAAGCCTCACAACTGAAAACGGCAGAGATGCCAAAATAAAAAAAGAAAAGAACCTATCCTAGACAGATGCTAAGACTGACCTCTGGAGATGCTCAAAGAAAACTTTGGAGACTCACCACATCTGTGAAGATCACATCCGAGCCGGGTGTTACCTCGTGAGCAGAATTGTATGTAGCTGATGGATTAAATTTGCCAACAGAAATCATGCCTGCATGTTGTTGAGAGATATTATCAATAAACCACGCCACTAATAAAAACGCCAATCAAGAACCACTACTACTACCATCATCAATTGATTTTTGGTTTACTGACAACTGATTGAAAGTGTTACACTACTTTTAGAATATCATCCTAGATTTCAGTGCTGCCCAAAAGATCCTTCAAGCCCTACAGAAATAACATAAAACAATATGACAGCAATTTCAGGCGAGAATTGAAAGACAGACCTGGGAACCGTGCTGATCACAAACTACCAATCTAGGGACTGGAAATCGACTGCTAATCATCACCTGGGCTTCTTCATGAGGAGCTTGCAACAATTGTTTGATTAATGCCTAGAAAAAGGTGATATATGTTAGAAAAATATGCAAACCAACAAAGAAAGTAACTTTTATTTCAATTATTATTTGCTCCTTAATTTTCTACAGCTTTTCATTCTAATAGCTCAAGGAGAACAGCTCGCAATGCAATGCAAGATAGAAATTAACTTATAAAGGATAGTCTGATGTTTGAGAAATAAACCAAGTGTTCAGATTACTTTTTCAGAGAGCAAATCGTCCTAATCATCAGAAGAAACCCAGAACTTATGAGCTTGATAACAAGTATCACTTCTTGCAGAAATCATAGACTACACTTTAGCAACAGATGAGGGTGACTTCCAAATATCCCCAGTTAACAGTTCAATTAGACAATTGTTTCTATATGAGAGGGCAACATCGTATTCTCCACTGCTTTGTAGCTAATGATACTTCCAGTTACAGGAAGTGCTAATATTGTAAACCTAATGTCGGCATATTTCATGCAACTAGCCAGGACCACCAAAGAACAATAATTGTTCTTTTCTAAAAAACAAACTAAGAAAAATAGCCCTAAAAGAAAACTGCATATGCAGACAATCCATTAGTTCCATCTAACATATCATCAAAATGCTCATTGAAAAACTTCAGGTCATAAACTTCCCACCAATACAAAATCCGTCACAAACAAAATTCTGCAATCCAGCATTAATATTTTTTCTGTCCAATATTTTTTTATGTTTTTGAGGAAGATCAAATTTATATATTTCTCACGCTTTCCTGAAAAGCCCAACTTTCTTATCCAGACACCCATACACTGACACTTCAAAGAAACAAATTAGCATCTTTTTTAAATCTTTTCTCGTACAACAAGGATAACTTGGTGGTTTGGATTGGTTCAGGGAAGGTTGGGTCAGGATGGGAATATGGGACGGGAAGGAGACAGGACGAGGCGGGACAGGGTGACCGAGCAGTGGTTCAGGTTGGAGATTGGTTTTTAAACTGACCAGGTTTTCAGTAGGAACGGGTTTTGAGGGTTAAAGGAAACCCAACCCCAATCCGGCCCTTGCCCAACCATAGCTAGATTTTTGTAGTAATGCTATATGCACTTTATTGTGCATCGCCACTAAAAACCATGCCTTCACCGGGGTCTTTATAAAATAACCGCCGGTATAAATTTTCTATACCGGTTAATCAAAAAATCCCGCTAAAAAAATGGGGGTTATATTTCGCTAGTACAGATTTCTGTACCAGCGAAATATTAAATAAACGCCGGTACAGATTTCTGTACTGGCAAAACGTACAAATCGCCGGTACGTTCCGAAATTCCTCTCTCCCGCTCCCTTCTCTCCCGAGTTCGGCTCCAGCGCGACTTCGCTCTCCTGTTCCCGGCCCTACTCTCCCGGCTCCGTCCGAAATTCCTCGCTCTCCCGCTCCCTTCCCTCCCGAGCTCGGCTCCCGACTTCGCTCTCCCATTCCCCTGCTCTCCGGCCGGCTCCGTCATTCGCTCTCCGGCCGCTCCCCTGCTCTCCCGGCTCCATCATTCGCTCTCCTGCTCCCCTGCTCTCCCAGCTCACTGCTTCGCCCTCCCGCTCCCCTGCTCTCCCGGATCCCTCCTTCGCTCTCCCGCTCCCCTACTCTCCGCCCTCGGCCGTGTTGCAGCCGTTGCCCTTCTCAGTACCAGTTTGCTTTCTCTTAGTTGTTTTTTGTCATGATATGAGTTGGATTATTGGGGTGTGCGCTTGGATATTGACAGAAGAATTCATATGCTGTTTTAAGGAAGAGAGATAGAGAGATAGAGAGATAGAGAGGAAGATTTAAGGAAGAGAGATAAATAGATATCAGAGAGATAAAGGGAGAAACCAAATTAGAATCTGATACTGGATTTGGGAGTAAACCGAGTAAGATTAATATTAAACTAGACAGATATCAGAGAGAAATAGAAAGAGTGAGAGAACGACAGAGAAAGAGAAAGAGAAAGAGAGAGAGAGAGAGAGAGAGAGAGAGAGAGAGAGATAAAAGGAGAGAGAGAGAGACATAGAGAGAAAGAGAGAGGATGTTTTTATGTTGATAGAGAAAGAGAGATAAAGGGAGAAAAAGAATTAGAATCTGAAACTGAATTTGGGAGTAAATAGAGTGAGATTAATATTTAAC
Source organism: Aristolochia contorta (assembly GCA_022405105.1). Taxonomy (NCBI): domain Eukaryota; kingdom Viridiplantae; phylum Streptophyta; class Magnoliopsida; order Piperales; family Aristolochiaceae; genus Aristolochia; species Aristolochia contorta. The sequence goes on from CM039667.1 coordinate 18,560,187, forward strand.
TAGAGAGAAATCAGAGAGAAAGAGAAAAAGAAAGAGAGAGAAAGAGAGAGAGAGATATATAGAGAAAGAGAGAGAGAGAGAGAGAGAGAGATATATAGAGAAAGAGAGAGAGAGAGAGAGAGAGAGAGAGATATAGAAAGAGAGAGAGAGAGAGAGAGAGAGAGAGAGAGAGAGAGAGAGAGAGAGAGAGAGAGAGAGAGAGAGAGAGAGAGAGAGAGAGAGAGAGAGAGAGAGAGAGAGAGAGAGAGAGAGAGAGAAATAAGAGATGTAAAGGGAGAGAGAGAGAGAGAGAGAGAGAGAGAGAAATTTAAGCGAGAGAGGGAAATTGTTTTCCTCCACTGTTAATTCCTTTTATGTATTTACGACTGTGCTCAATCAATTTTACATTTCAAGGTCAACAATTTGTATGGTTTTGTTTTCTTTTTAATTCTTAGTTTACATTTAAAAATGCCTTCCTCTGACTCCTCCTGGGGTGGAGATTATAGTATTAATTTGTAATCATTGAGTTAGTGAAAACTTTCTGCGCATGCTTATTCCATTATTTTAGTTTGTGTGGTTGTGTTTTTTATTCGTCAATGTAATTTGAGTTTTTATGTTATGTTCTTGTTAGATATTTTTAAGGAAGTTTGTTAGTACAAACCTTCTCTAGGGTGTGGAATAGCATCTTACTTCAAATTATCTGAATTTTTATAGTTTGTATTTGTGGTGTGCCACAAAGATGGACTATCTCAATGACAGGAGCTGGATGTACCGGTATAGTAGCAAACTTGACCGGTGCCAGCCTGAATTTTCGGAAGGGATTGTGTTCTTCGTAGAGTACGCCAAACGACAGTTGGGGTTCAAGAAAATGGTCTGTTTAAGATGCCCTGTAGCAGATGTGAGAATAGAAAATATTTTGACAGCCACACCGTAATGTACCATATAGTAAGGGAGGGATTTGTAGCACAATACAATGTTGACCAACAATCAAGTGAACCGATCGAGGCCGGACACGGCCTACAGATGTCAACGATGTTACACGATGCTTTCATGCAAGATGTGGAAGGTGAAAACACTGGGCCTGAATGTGAAGATCCTGATATACGAAAATTTGAGCAATTAATTGGATTAGCCAGTGATGGGTTTAGTCCGTTCAAGATTGGTATTGGTTTAGCCTTAGCACATGGCCCATGATCGTTACTTTTTATAACTTGCCTCCATGGTTGGCCATGAAGGAGAGTTATCTTCACATGACTCTTTTGATCGATGGTCCGAAATCACCAGGGAACGACATTGATGTTTATCTGCAGCCTGTAATCGACGAGTTTAAAGTGTAGTGGGAGGAGGGTATAAGGACTTACGATGCTGAAACAAAAGGTGCAAGAGATGTCTAAGAAGAACAAGGTCATTCGTTCGAAGCAAGTGGCCCTTCACACACTCGGGACGAGGTCTTTTCCTCAGCATTATGAACAACAGGTAAGTAGTTTGCATTTTATCTCAAATTATTTCATTACACTTTGATGCAGCAACTAATTGTTAGGTGTCTTTACAAAATAGAGGAAGAAAAAAGGGAGAAATTTCACTGTCTTTCATGGTTATGTGGGGGCTCATTTGAAGAAGGATGAAACTTTTCCTAATTATGGCACACGTGAAAAAAATGAAAGTTTCTACACTCAAAAAATTCCTTGAATCATTCTATTTGAAAGCTAACTAGTTATGTCTTTTTTGCAGGAACAATTACTGCAGGTGGCAATTGCTCGCCAGATTGCGGACTCACGTGATCCTTCAGATTTGAGACATGTATTGGATCACCTGCACGGTGGACATCATGGGGGATACGAGAGGGGGTTTGGCCACGGTTTTTATCGAGGTAAAGTCGGTCGTTTGCATAAGTCGGCGTCCCAACAAGAGACTGATGCATTGAGGGAGGAAGTGGAACAGTTGAAGGAGAAAGACGCCGAGAGAAACAGAGAGTTGGTCGTTACTTAGAGGGAGATGGCAATTATGAGGGAGCAAATTGCCATACTGACACACCAACAACAAAATCTAGGTATTTTATATTTGACTTAATATTAGGTTTTTAAATTAAGGGCAGCATAATTTATAGCGTAAGAGGTAATTGTTGTTTCATTTGTGCTATTAGGCGAACAGCATGAGAGAGGCCATGCTGAAGGGGAAGATTGAGCTGGGTGTCAGTTAAGCTTATTTTGGGACTTGAATTTTTTATATATTCAGTTTAGAATTTTACGGAACATTAGAATTATGTATTTAAAGCTTAATTTTTTCATATGTAATTAATTTTGAGTTTCAACTCTGGGTTTCATATATGTAAAGAATATGATATATGTAATTACAGTGCAGATCAGTAATTTTGAGTTTCATATATGCTATATTTTTTTAATCAAGAGAAGAAAAAATCACAAAAATTTTTTTTTTAATAATAAAACGTTACCGACGGTTATTAACCGCCGATACAAAGGCCGCCAAAAAGTCTACACCGGTGGTTTTAAACGACAAAACCACCGATGTAACAACGAAGAAAAGCCAGAGAAGGCTCATTACAGTGTTTTCGTCAGCGGAGTTAACTCTCTCCGGCGGTTTGAAACTGCCGAAATGTTAATTTTGTTTCGGTTTTTTTTTTAACAACCGGTGAAAAAATTATACCACTGGCGGTTTGAAGCGTCGGGTAGAACTTCTACCGACGCAGTCATCTATTAACCGCCGGTGAGATATATACCGACGGTTAAAAGGCCTTCACCGACGGTTTTAGTAGTGCATGCACTTTGTGCTCTTCCCCCTCACTGTAGCAGTCGGATAATTAAATATTCACATTGTGGGTCCCACTTGTACAGTGAGAAGGAAAGTGTAGTGTACAAATAGCATTTTTCTTTTTTTTCCAAACCCTAGCCGAGTTAACTAAATCATCAGTAAATTGATAGCTTATGTAATCCAAGCTTCCCAGTAACGTCAGTTTCTGAACACAAATGAATATAACTCATCACAAACACACCCAATTAAGACACCTAGGGATGAAAGGACCAGAGAGCCAACAGATGAACACAAATGAGTCTCAGTGATACGGGGCGCGACTTTCCTATGCCTAAATGCGCAATGTCCATGTGCGGACATGTGCAAGACGGCTCGACGGGGGCGGACGCGCACATATATGTGCATAGACAACCAACCAAACGCGCATGCACAACTTGAACTCACGGATGCGCGCGCGGAGGCGCATACGCATCTACCAGGTACGGACGCACGCTTGTGGCTGCTCGCACGCCCGCTACTCCTTGCATTCAACTACAAGGGGCAACCACACGCATTTGGCGGATGACGTGGCACTTGCATGACGTGGCACACGTGGTGGCACATGACTAGGCAGGTGACGTGGCAAGTGTGAGTTGCCAAGCACACATGGGACAAGTGCTTGCTAGTTGGCAACAACTAAGAGAGTTGGTGGTCAACAATGAGTTGGCAAGCACATGGGATAAGTGTTTGCTAATTGGCAACAACTCATAGAGTTAGTGGGAATCTATGGGTTGGCATGAGTTGGCATTGGTTGGCAAGCACTTAGAGAAGTGCTTGATAGGTGTCACCAACCATGGGAGGTTTTGTAATCTATAAATAGCCATGTACAAAGGCTTGTCATTCATTCATTCAATAGAAGAGTTCTTTCCTCCCAAATTCGGAGTCTCTTTTGTGCTTGAGTTTTGAGAGAGTTCTAGCACCAAGAACAAGAGTGTTCTTGTGCTAAACTTTTTCCAAGAGGCTGACTAGCATCCAGACGGGCTTGGAGGCTAGGCCGCACGCCACTAAGGAGCAAGATTGTGCTTCGCATACTCTAGCGGCGTGACACTCAGGTTTGTAAAATGCTGAACAGTTATCTGAATGCAAAGAGATCTAGTACCAACTTCCCCACGTCCCTTTTACAATTAAATCCCAAAAGGCAGATCTAAAGATCTAATTTAATAGAATTCCCTTCATCCGTTCAACACTACTTTTCAAGCAATTTCCTACGCACAACTGTGACTATCGACATGCTACTGTCACCCAAGAGCTTTTCCACAGGGTTTTTATCTTTTCGAATGTTTATAACTTGCTTAAATGTATAACAGATGTTACAGATAGTAGCAGAAAAAAAGCTTTAACACCAAGGAAAACAGCAACTCTAGCCTCTCATACAAAAGAGATTGGTAATAGAATTTGCTTAGAAGGATATTAATATATTTTAACTGAAAGGGCGCTTATATATCATGAATAAAAGATTAATTATTAACTGAAAATTGACACAACATCCGAGAAGATTCCGGAAGTCTTCAGTGCCCTAACAAACGATTTGTTTCCTCACAGAAACCAAAAAGAATCTAGTTCCAGAAAAAGATATTTCCTTTTTTTGTTGTCTTATTTCCATAAGATGTGAGCGTGATTTTTTCATTGCGCCTGGTTCTACAGGCAGTTCAAAACCGGCCCTTGCGCAAAATGCTCTTATCATCATTTGGCAGCCAAGCATTCAATAAACACATTTATATAGATATTTCTTTAGTTGACTATTTCTTTTTATTATTTAAAAATTGTGATTGTTATCTATTTCTATAAAGTGGTTGAATCCCATAATTCCATTTTATCAAGCCTTGTACTTTTGTTAGTAAATCAAACCTAATTAGTAGGCATTAAGAATGTGCAAAGTATTGGAAAACTATTTCTTAAATGACACTCTTTCATTTTTTTTCTATTATCAGAACAATTTCTATGCGAGGCTTGCAGTGGCAAATATGCTATTATCAGCCTGTGTGGGGAATTTCATATCGATAATAAAAACCATTTGTTGTATCAGAGATACGTAAATGTATTGTAAATTAAGAAACAGATACGTTTCTTTGGTAAGCTAAAGTACGTTAAGAAACACATGTAAAAAATACATAAATATTATGCAAACATATTTTAAATAAGAAGAAATGCTAGCATCATTTATATGTAGTAATTACCTCTAATAGAAAATAATAAATCCTATATATACCAATAATTTCTTATTCGTCTCACAAAATTTTTTTGAATAATTAAATTCAGAAATTAATTAATCAGCATAATTTGTTAGGCGCTAGTTGAAAACAAGTCATTTTAACCTACACACTCTATGACAAATTGTAGTTAAACACAAAAAGTCAAAGGTCAAATCTCAGCCCTCCCCTCTCTCTCTCTCTCCCCTTTGGCGTTTCTGGCTTCCTCATCTTATCCCTTAGAATATTCTGGGGCCTCTCTTTTCCTTTGTGCACGGGCCCACATTAAAAGCTGTCTGTGGTAGGTCCATAAACCCGGGTGTTGAATAATTCGGCAGCCCAAGCAATGTAAACAAAGGGTGAGAAAAACAAAAGAAAAAGTAATTAAAGTAGGCGTGTGCGAGACGAAAAAAGAAATAGGAAACTGGTTTCTGGGTTCTTTCCCCCTGGTCGAATGGATTTATTCTCATTAATTAAACACGTATGGTTTTCATTTCCTTATATTTTCGTGACCCTCTGATTCAGTATCGTCGCTATTACGTGTCTCTTTGGCTTGACGGACGGCGAAATGATTCCTCCACGAACGAGTTACCACGGGGGTGATCATGATGTCTTTGGTTTTTTTGTTTCTGATATTTTCCCTACAACGTAGGTTGGAAAGTGGCTCTCTCGAAACAACCTCTTATCTTCTGTTCTTCTCAATCATAATTTTTCTGGAGGGGTTAAATTCTAGTTTTCATTGGCTTCCGTTGCTTCTGGTCAGATTTCCAACGAAGAAAAATCCGATATCCAACGAAGAAGCATGAACAAGGACAAATTAATAACGGTCCCCACGGATTCACAGAACAAGAGATCGAGCAGCAATTCCTCGAGTAGAGAGGAATCAAGTGCACTCGAGAGAGGAGAGTCTCAGGGTTGGATCTACACTCACAGCTTGAGTCGGTACCCTCTCCCCCGACCTTTCCAATCTCACCCGTTGGGAAAATGACCGTTTTGGGACCCCACTAATGGTCGGGACCCGCTTCCCATACCCGTTTCTTGTTTTACCGTTTAAAAACGGTAAAGTCATTAAAATGAGATCCGATTAAATTGGATCTCATAACAGGAACGGGTATTTGCCCGTTTGTGATTTTGGGGTTAAAAACAGGGTTCCCCGAGAACCCTAGACACGGAAAAATTCCTTTTGGTTGTCTTCTTCTTCCTCGGCGAATCACTCTTAGTTCTTCTTCGTTTAATCTCTCCCATTCTTGGTGAATCTGTTCGAGTCTTCTCCTCGCGGTATTTCTTGTTGTACCGTCCTATTATCCTTCGGTTCAGAACGTCTCCAAGCGAAGGTCTCTTTGTTCTGGGTTCCTGAACGACTCCGACCTCTCAGTGACGAGTCCACGTTCCTCTGATAGTGCTGCGTAACCTTGGGAGACACTTGGCTCGTGACTCTGCACCATGGTTGCCGATAATGTCTTTAAAATTGAATACTTGTGTCTGTGAAATTATTGTTTCAAATTATCCGAAATAGGGGATTTACTGTCTATTATATGTTGGATAAAGAGTTGTTAAGCAGAACTATTTTGGAACTACAAAAACAGGTTAGTTTGCTACTCAAATTTAAAATTACAGATCTGCATTCATTTTTATAATCAGTTGATCATTCTTGAGTGAAGATCTGTTATAAGTACCTACTTTGTACTCTTGATTACTGATTAGTTTACAGAATTTGTTGTTACAATTGTGCTCAAAACTGTAGTTTTGGTTGATACAAATTTTGTATTGTATAAGAACTTGTTTATTTGTTTGGAAATCTGATCATCTGAAGCTTTTAGGTGTGTTGTTTGCCAATTTACACCAACAATTTTAAATACGTTATTTTGATAATTCACCTAATGGGAAAGAAAGAATTAGTAGACCTATCAAAGTTAGAATCTTTGGATGGGACGAATTACAAAAGGTGGTCCCAAAAGTTGTTAATATTTTTTGAACAACTTGAGGTCGATTATGTGTTGTTTTCTGATCCTCCCTCTAAGACAAACATGATTGAACCCCCTGCTACACCTCAAGTAACACCCCCTTGAGCTCGAACTAAAACTTCAGAAATAGAGACAAAGGCTAAATATGAAAAAGACAATAAAATGGTTAGGGGTCATTTAATAAATCACATGACAAACAATCTTTTCGACCTATTTGTAAAGCATAAATCAGCGAAGGAAATTTGGGAAATTTTGGAGAAGAGATATGGAAGAGATGATGTTGGAAAGAAAAAGTATGTAGTTGGAAAATGGCTTTAATTTCAGATGGTTGATAATAAATCAATCATAGAACAAATACATAAGTACGAAAACCTAGTCACTGATGTACTCAATGAAGGGATGAAAATGTGTGAGATCCTACAAGCGAATGTTTTATTGGAAAACTTCCCACCATCTTGGAGTGATTATAGAAACCATCTTAAGCACAAAAAGAGAGATCTCACACTGTAAGAACTCATTAGCCACATGAGAACCGAAGAAGCTAATCGCCTCAAGGATAAACAAATTTCTGATTCAATTTCTGTTCCAAAGGCTAATTTAATTGAATCAAGTAACTTCTCTTCCAGGAACAGGTTTAAGAAGAGTCTAGAGAAAGGACCACATAAAGGAGACAATAAGAAGCAGATTGGCATCATTAAATCCAACAATAAGAACTTGAAAGCTCAATGCTACATATGTGGTAAGCCTGGCCACAAGGCATATCAATGTTATCATTGTCAAGGGCAGCAACAAAGGACCAATGATAAGGCTGGCAGCAAGTCAACAAACCAAGCCAACCTTATTGAAAATGATGACATTGTTGCTGCAGTAGTCGTAGAAGGGAACTTGATGGAAAACAAAATAGATTGGGTGATAGACACAGGAGCCACTAGACACTTCTGCGCCTACAAAGAGTTGATCCTGTTGTACTTAATGAATATATATATGATATGCACATTTGTTGATCAGAAATATTTCTAGTGGTTTTTATATAATTGGAAATTGTTGTTGGTCTTGTAAAATTGAATACTTGTGTCTATGAAATAATTGTTTCAAATTATCCGAAATAAGGGATTTACTGTCTGTTATATGTTGGATAAAGAGCTGTTAAGCAAGACTATTTTGGAACTACAAAAACAGGTTAGTTTGCTACTCAAATTTAAAATTACAGATCTGCATTCATTTTTCTAATCAGTTGATCATTCTTGTGTGATTGAAGATCTGTTATAAGTACCTACTTTGTACTCTTGATTACTGATTAGTTTACAAAATTTGTTGTTACAATTGTGCTCAAAACTGTAGTTTTGATTGATACAAATTTTGTATTGTATAAGAACTTGTTTATTTGTTTGGAAATCTGATCATCTGAAGCTTTTAGGTGCGTTGTTTGTCAATTTACACCAACATCACCTTCCTCAGAAACATGACGCTCGGAAACAACAACCTCTTTGGAAGAATACCGCCGGAATTTGAAAAGTTGTCCCGCTTGCAGTATCTGATTCTCTGGGAGAACATTGTCCACGGTGAAATTCCATCCAATCTGAGCACGTGCTACGCACTTTGGGGCCTCGACCTCTATGGAAATGAGCTTGAAGGTTCAATACGTGACCAGATTGGCTACCTATCCAATCTCTTCTTTTTGCAGCTTTCCCTAAACAATCTCTCCGGACGCATTAGGCCTTCGTTTGAGAACCTTTCTTCTCTGCAAACGGTGAATATTGCGAGAAATAATATAGAGGGGAACATTCTGAGCGAATTAGGTCGCCTCTCAACTCTTATTTTCTTCAGATTTCTCAAAATCATTTGTCGGCCAGCATTCCTTCTTTGATTTACAATCTCTCCACCTTGGAAGTCTTCTCGGTGGCCGCTAACCAGTTACAAGGAAACATCCCACCGGATTTAGGCGTTCGTCTTTCAAATCTCCAAGACCTTAACATGGGGTAAATGGTTTCGGTGGACGAGTTCCAGTATCACTGCCCAATGCTTCTAACCTAATAGAAGTTGACTTCAGCAATAATGAATTTACAGGGCCTGCTCCTATAAACTTGGGAGCCTAGAAGACTCTTAGTAAATTGAACTTTGGCTGGAATCTGCTCGGAAATGGTGAACCACATGGTTTGAAATTTATCAAATCCCTCACCAACTGCAGTTCTTTGCGTGTGTTCTCCATTGAAAAAAATCATTTCGAAGGGGTGATATCCAATGACATCACTAATTATATGTCCAGATATTTGGAATTATTCCAGAAGGCATCGGAAGCCTTGCAAATTTAACAGGATTATCCTTATACAGTAACTCATTAAGGGGTTCAATCCCTCCTGGTATAGGGAAGCTCAAGAAGTTGAAGATATTGTTTTTGTCACAGAACAAATTCTCCGGTCCAATTCCGCCTTCCGTCGGTGCTTGACCTTTCTCACAATAACTTGTCCGGCCAAATTCCGGACTATATTGGAAATTTTCCTGTTGAACCGAGTCTGCTACTCCTTGATATTTTGCACAATAATTTGTCTGGGCAGATCCCCAAGTTCCTGGGGAACTTCTCATCGTTACGGGTTCTTGTTCTATCTTTTAATAACTTTGGAGGGGAGGTGCCTAAAGGAGGCATCTTCAGGAATGCGAAAGTGATTTCCCTTACTCAGAATAGAAACCTTTGTGGGGGAATCTCTGAACTTCCGTTCCATGGTTGCCCTGTTTTAACCTCGAAGAAACGCAGATTTTCTGCAATCAAGGCAGCAGTTGCAACGATTGTAGCAGTCTTAACCGTGTTATTCTGTATCTTGGTCGCCCTTTGTTTCATATGAAGATCAAGAAGTCAGAAATCGCCGAGAACCCTAATGATGTCTTATTTCGAACTAAATCAAGCAAACTCCGAGGACCGGTTCCTGACGGTTTCATACGCCATATTATTCGAAGCAACCAATGGCTTCTTCTCTAAAAATTTGGTGGGTGTCGGAACTTTCGGGTCCGTGTACAAAGGGCTTCTTAATCAAGGTGAAACTCCAGTTGCAGTGACTGTAATAAACCTAGACCACCAAGGAGCTCTCCAGAGTTTCACTGCCGAATGTGAAGCCTTGAAAAAGATCCGACATCGAAATCTCATAAAAATACTAACTTCTTGCACGAGTATCGACCGCAGCGGCCAAGAATTCAAAGCACTAATCCTCGAGGACATGCCGAACGGCAGTCTAGATGACTGGATACACAGAGGGAGGCAACATCCCCAAGGGACTTCAAATTTTCCGAGAGGCTACACATTGTGATTGACGTTGCTTTGGCTCTGGAGTATCTTCACCAAAATGTCCGAACACCCGTAGTCCAATGTGATGTAAAACCCAGTAACGTTCTACTCGATGATGACATGACAGCCCGTGTTTCAAACTTCGGAGTGGCGACAATTCTCCTTGACAGCGATGGTGATTCTTCTGGAACTCTCATGAAATCAATCGTACTAAGGGGTTCAATCGGGTATGTTGCTCCAGGTGAGAACACCATCCAATTTTCACAAACTTCTTCGTTTTCCTCTGGTGTTGTTCCGTTTTCGTAGATGAAACTTGCTTTGTCTAGATAATTAAACTACATCATTGAGCTTTTCAAACAGAGTATGGCATGGGCGGAGAAATTTCTGCTAAAGGAGACGTCTACAGCTTCAGGATTCTGCTACTGGAAATGTTTACCGGAAAAAGGCCCACCGACGTGATGTTCAAAGAAGGTGAAAGCCTTCACAGATTCGCGAAGACGGCTTTATCCAACCAATGTGTTGCAGATGTTGTTGACCCGAAGATAGAAGATGTAGAAGATAGGTCGTTCAACTACGCTCAACCAGCAGCGGTTCATGTAATCCCCTGGAAAGACACATGGTCTCTGTAATCGAAATCGGTGTTCTCTACTCTTTGGAATCAACAATGGAGAGGCCAGAGATGAGCGATGTCAACGTTGGGCTCTGCACGGTGAGAAATAATCTGAGTGGCCCCTAGATTCTGAATTAAATTTAGATAATTGACCTGCATTATTTAGTTCTGGTAAGTTGTAACCATACAATTATCTTTCGACATTGTAACTCGTAAGTTCATAATCTTCGAGTATGAAAAAATAAATTTAGATAGTCGATTTTGAAATACAAACTTATTAAACTAAAAATAAATGGTATTTATTTAAGAGCTGATAATCTTATATGAACCTGAATTCAGATCTATTTTGATTAGATATCCTAGAGACATTTAGAAAAAATTATATATTTGAACATAAGAAAATTAATTAGTCGTTTAGTAGAAACAATTTAAAATTAAATATTTTATATTTATATTTATATGTGTTATGTAGTTTTTTTACTTTGGAAAAAGTAGAAATAGTCAAATAACGGATAACTCTGATTCTCCCTAGAGGACCAGACTCTGAAGGACCAACTCGATCTGTTTGGACTATTGACCTTACGCTTTATCGAAGGGAGGCAGCGTCATAGAGGCAACTGAGACTCTGCCTTTTTCGTTTTGTCTTTCTTATCCTTCTTATCGTTATTATCCTTCATTAAAGTCTTGCCCTTGCATTCAAATCCATCTACGGCAAACACATCATGATCTTCTTCCATCTTGGCCTTGCTTGGGTGCGCATTCAAATACTTCTTACAAATATAATCGAGTGATTGATAGTAAAATACATTGTACGTGTTTTCCATCCTACATTCGTTTTTCACTCGTCCACACCAGCATCTATGTTTCTTCGTTTGTTTTTCATATCTTCTGAATCACTTACTCGTTTCTATGGTCAGCTCAGCGTTATATTGTTCATAGTATTCCATTGTTGAATGTTTTACTTTCTACTCATTTAATATTTTTCTCATTGTGATGTTTTGTGGCAAAGTTTCAAATTACTTAAATTATAAACTTTTTTTTCTTGTTGTCCTTCTTATCGTTCTATTCCTATTGACAACCTTGCTCTTGCTTTCAAACCCTTTTGCAGCCTTAACCTCATGAACTTCTTCATCTTGGTCTTTCTTGGTACGCTTTCAAACACTCATTACATATGTAATCGACGATTCGATGGTGAAATACATAATGTATTTCAATCCCACCTTCCAACTTATAAGCGTTGTTACAGATCCTAAAGTAGTACGCCTCAATCTTCCAAGTTAAAAACACAAAAAAAAAAAAATGCAGGAGCTTCATTGTTCAATCATCCACACAAGCATTTGTGTTTACTTGTTTGTGTCATGTAATTTGATCATTTTTACTCATCGTCATGTCATCAACGTTGCTCAATCACTTACTCGTTTTGACGGTCTTCTCAGCATTTTATTGTTTCTGTAGTGTGTTTGTTGTTTTTATGTATGTTTGTGTCATTTAGTTGTAGATTACCTAACTTTCAACTTATTTCATTTTTATCTCGTTTCAATGTTTTATTTGTGGAGTTCTACTCAAATTTCAAAAAAATTGTCTTTTCTTGATCTTTTTCTTCTTTTTATTCTTCTTGTCCTTCTTGACAACCTTACCCTTATATCCAGACCCTTTTGCGGCCATCATCACACGATCTTCCTTCTTTTAGGCCTTACTTGGATATGCATACAAACATTTATTATAACGTAATCAAGTAATATATCTTCAGTGACTTAAATAACAATAGCATCTTTCCTTTTTCACTCATCCACACCAGCTTTTCCTTTTCCTTGTTTGTTTAATTTCTTCAGATCTTTTATTCATTTTTTTGTCTTGGTCATCCCATCAACATTGCAGAATCACTTTCTCGTTTACATTGTCTTCTCATCAACATTGCAGAATTTCAGTTTCTACTTCTCCGTTGTTGAAGGCTTTACTTTCTACTCATTTCATTTTTTTCTTATTTTGATGTTATATAGCCGAGTTTTGCTCAAAATTCAAAAAATTCAGCCTCTGCTTATCCTTCTTGACAACCTTCTATTGCATTCAATCCCTTCTACGGCCATGACCATCATCCTTCATCCTAAGCTTGTTTGGTTACGCATTTAAAGACTCATTACAAATATAATCGAATGATCGATGGCAATATATATTGTGCTTTACCATCCTACTTTAAACACATAAACTTTGTTACACAACATTCAGTAGTATCTCTCCACCTTCTAAGAAAAAACAAACAAAAAATCGCAATCCATCCGCATTAGTGGGTTAAATAATTATTGCATCCTTGTCCACTCATCCACGAAGGGTACTCTCGTAATTATGTAACTTTTTATTATTAATGAGAGAAGAGTTCTGCCCTATTTAATGGAAGCCCATACGTAGGGTTAGGGAACTACGACCCTATGTTGTGTGGAACAACATATCCACTAATCTTCTTGGTTAGTCTTCTTCTTTGAGTTTACGTATGAACCTGAATTAAATAAATCTTCATGGCATCGGAGCCATGTTAAAGACGAACGAATTATTCGTGGGTTGTTGTAATCTGAGAGAAGGGATAAGATCATAGAAGTGAAAAAAGAAGGAAATTAATCTACAAGTTTCTTTTATTGTTTTGATTTGTTTTAGTTCTCGGCGCCTATGGCACCTAGGTGTTGGCACGACACCTAAGTATTCAAAATTTGAAGTCATGTTTGGAGCTAGAGCTGCTTGCTTGCATTGAAAAGTTTTTTTTCCTATATCAAAGTGCTTTAGTTACTGATTTGAGGCGTTTTTTTCTCGATGCATTAAATTGTCTAGAGTGGTTTCTTATTTTTCCGTGGTCTCTGGAATTGGAAGATCTGTTCAGTGACATATATGCATTTAAACGTTGGAATTGCAGTATTTTGTTTTTCGAAGGGATTTTTTTTATATTTAAATAATTGTTTTTTTGTCAAACTAGGAGTTAGAGTTGTTGTTGGACTCGGTCAACTAATTTAGTAAGTTATATTGTCATAGTTTCAGTCAAACTGAAACTTCAATCGTAAAACTTGTTTTTGAGTTCGAAAAGTAGGAAGATCTATAATTGGTTTGCGATTGTGAATTATCGGATAAAAGGGAGTTTACTAACCCTAGTTGTGGTTGGCTTAGAAAGTTTATGAGGACTCTATGTTCTCTGTTTCTGGTGCATAGCTCCTATTTGAAGTGACTTACAATTCGTTTGTTTACCTTCAAACCAATACAACATAGTAATGTTTTGAAAATAGAACCGGCGGTCGAACCGGTAGTAAGTCCGGTTTTGGTCGAACTCGGTTAGACCGAACTGCACCACTAGTCCAACCGGTGAAGGTTATATTGTCAATATTTAAACAACGATTCAGAATAAATCACAAAAAAAAAAAACTTTGATTTCGTTAGTTAGGTTGTTGCTCTTTAAAATATGGTATTTTGATGCATTTCGGGTACAAATCCCGTCTATAGCATGGCAATTGTTCCTCCTTTTCAAGTATATTTCAGTAAACTAGACCTGGTCAACCTGGACTAATTTACAATCAGACTGGACCAACCCGCCCGGTATTCCAGGTTTTGAGGCAAAACATGTTATGACCTTAAACCAAATCGAAACAAGTGGTGCTTAGATGAACAAGTGGTGCTAATTAAGATGAACTAGTGGTTGGTAAAAACAACTTGTTATGGTATCAAGGTACTGAAATTAACATTACTGCAAGAAAGAAGGGTAAAAATTTTTAATGCACATCTTGAGAATAGGTCAAAGGCTTGGACTGCAAATAATAGCTTGGCAATGTCATTAATTTTAAGTAGTGTGGAACAACACATTACACCAGTCATTATACATTGTGATTCAGCTTACCACTTATGGCAAATCTTCGTACTAGGCACTCCCCAAACAATAATCTCTCAACTATATATGATTTATATATTGATTGTTTTGCCTTGAAAGTGAGGAACAAGCCCTACTCGAATATGGGGGGATGTTTGAAGGGGAGTGACAAGATATATAAAACTTACAGCCACTTACTAGTGGTCTAGACGTGTCATTCCAACAACGAGAAGAACTTTAGATCACCAGGTTTCTTCACTCACTAGGTCCTGAATATGAGGCTCTAAGACTACAGCAATTGACCAGAACTAATAAACCAAAACTATAAGATGTCTTTGGTGCTCTTATGAGAGCTGCCCCAGCAGTTTCTACACATGGGAGTAATGCAGTGACTGAGGAAGAAAAGCAGATTATTTTGCTTTAGTTGCAGAAAGTGGTACTAGTAGAGGAGAGTTTGGCCAGAGGGAGAGTTGTCGAGACAGAGAAGAACAGGGAAGACGTAGAGGTGAGAGGTTACCTTGCACACATTTTGGCAAAATTTCTCATATGTCGTAGAAGTGCTAGGACAAGTTTGGGAAACCAGCTTGGGCCAAGAATGTAAGTGGCAGAAATGTGTAATACTCTGAAGGACCCCTTTCAGAGACGAACTCCATAACTTTATTCAACACCTTATGCATCCTTGGCCCCAACAAATAATTCTTATGCTAGGCTTGCAGTGTCGGATATGCTATCAACCTATGTCGCCCATTTCATATCGATAATAAAAACCATGCCTGTGAACAAGGTTTGTTGTATCAAAGATACGTTAAGAAACAGATATGCTTCGTTGGTAGGCATATGTACGTTATAAAACACAAGTAAAAAATACATAAACATTATGGAAACATATTTTAAATAAGCAGAAATGCTAGCATCATTTATATGTAGTAATTACCTTTAACAGAAAATAATAAATCCCATATATACAATAATTGCTAATTCAACAAATGTCTCACAAAAGTTTTTTTAATAATTAAATTCAGAAATTAATTAATCAGCATAATTTGTAAGACGCCGGTTCAAAACAAGTCATTTTAACTTACATAGTTATGAGAAATTGAAGTAAACAAAAAAAAAAAGGTCTAATGGTAGCACAAATTTCCAAGGCCAAGAATAATTCATTTATTTGAAGTCGTGAATCTATTTTGTCGATAAAAATTTTAAATTTACGAGGACAAATGCAAAAGAGTGGAATTTGTTGGATAGAAAAGTTTCATTAGTGTATCATCTTCAAATATTCAAAATCAACTTATTGGGAGACTACTAATACAAATCATATATTCTATTCAGCTTTATGTAGTTGGAAAAAGTAAACTACTCCCTTTTTTAAAATTTCGTAAATGATTCTTCTAATTCAAACTCATGAATGTTCTACGTGAGTTGCATACATTCCTTAATTTGATTTTTCAAACTTTGGATTTCTACATTTTGGAAGTATCATATAATATCAATAAAGGAAAGAAAAATGATATAATATTGTGTGATTTTAGTGTGGAGTTTTACACCGTTATGTGGCAATGTAGTTGGTGGTCCAAGTAAGAGAAAATTTAGGTTTTAGAATTGACCCATAGTATAGGAAGATAATATTTTATTAAAAAATAAAATATTGCATATCTTATCTCATAGTTTATCTCGTACCTGGACTGCAACATGGACCCCACGTCAAGATGTAAACCCCCACAGTAATACTTCGTTGTACTTATATCACCACTCGCTAGCTGCAGCACCCATTCAATATACTAGCCAATCTAAAATACAGCTACCTATGGTTTATCGTTTAAAATTTAAATATTATAAAAGATAAAAAAAAAAAAGAATAATGTTAAATGCACACTCGGGTGTTCGCTTCTCATCCACATCCCCCTTGTAAGGGTAGACCTATGGCACCTCCATTTCTAGGTCCATCCACATGAGGGAGGTGGACGAGATGCCCATACCCATAAAATTACTCTAAGAAAACAGTGTTTTAGATTGGTTGTATTGCATGCAAATAACATTATTCATCAATAAATCCTGAAACATACCAATAAGCATGGATACGAAGTTCGTTTCCTCCTCAAAAAACTCACTTTGTTTTTAATTTTTTTTAACTAAGGAAATGGAAACATATCGCCATTTTGTATTTATAATGAAAACTATGAGGCCCGTAAAAGTCATAAAAAGCTAACACGGGAAAGCATTCTAAACCCAAGACTTTACATCCTGACGGCATTCAAGTTTCAGCTTAGTAAGAGATAAACTCAGAAATAAAATCTGCAAAATTTTAGATTATTAATAAAATATTATTAACCAATTCTTTAAGGAAACCTAAACTCTAAATTTTCTCCTACCTACACCACCAAGGATGTAAAACCTAGAAGTAAAATCAAAAAATACTGATATCATTATTCTTAAAAAAATCATAACAATAACCAGTACAGTAAATTGGCAAATTTATAAAAAAATAATACTAGTTGCACTTAGCCCACGCATCTATGTCACGTACTTATTAATCAAAACCATTGATGTTAAGGGTCTAGCATTACTCTATAAAAAATTGATACGAATTTAATCTTTCAGATAAATGAATCGCCAAATTTATAAAATTGATACAAATTTAACCTTTAAGATAAAATAAATCACCAAATTTATAAAATTGACCCAAAATTACCGTACAGAGGTTGAAAAAATAAAAAATTGAAGTAAACATCGCAATAATGAACGTATTTCGGCAAGGATAATGTATTAAATATATAAGAAAATATCAAATACATATATAACCAACTATATTTTCTTGGCTAGGTTGTCTTACAAAATGAAATGATGAAGGAAAACCTACCTTAACAACCGTCTTTCGGTCAGAGTCCCCCTAGATTACATTTAACATGCTACCCTTTTTCTCTCTATAATCCAATCAACCTAGCTGGTGTTGCCTTCCTATTATAGTATTGCAAGGGGAGCCGTTATAAATTTCTCGGTAACAAAAAGAATGATATACAAGCTGCTTATTCATAATATGTTAAAGAACTCGAAAAGAGAGAAATGGGGACGCCTCACAACTGCAAATGGCAGAGAAGCCAAAATGAAAAAAAAAAAAAAAAAAAAAAAGAAAAGAACTTATCCTAGACAGATGCTAAGACTGCACAGCCAACCTCTGGAGATGCTCAAAGAAAACTTGGAGACTAACGTCATCTGTGAAGATCACATCCGAGCCGGGTGTTACCTCGTGAGCAGAATTGTATGTAGCTGATGGATTCAATTTTGCCAACAGAAATCTTGCCTGCATGTTGTTGAGAGATATAATCAATAAACCACGCCACTAATAAAAACGCCAATGAAGAACCACTACTACCGTCATGAATTGATTTTAGGTGTGTACTGACAACTAATTGAAAGTGTTACACTACTTTTAGAATATCAATATAGACTTCAGTGCTGCCTAAAGGATCCTTCAAGTCCTACAGAAACTACCAATCTAGGGACTGGAAATCGACTGCAATTTCAGGCAAGAATTGAAACACAGACCTGGGAACCGTGCTGATCACAAACTACCAATCTAGGGACTGGAAATCGACTGCTAATTATCCCCTGGGCTTCTTCATGAGGAGCTTGCAACAATTGTTTGAATGCCTAGAAAAAGGCAATGTATGTTAGAAAAATATACAAACCAACAAAGAAAGTAACTTTTATTTCAATTATTATTTGTTCCTTTTCTACAGCTTTTCATTCTAATAGGTCAAGGAAAACAGCTCGCAATGCAATGCAAGATAGAAATTAACTTATAACAGATAGTCTGATGTTTCAGATATAAAACAAGTGTTCAGATATAAATATAGATTACTTATTCTGAGAGTAAAGCATCCTTATTAGAAGAAACCCAGAACTTATGAGCTTGACAACAAGTGTCACTCCTTGCAGAAATCACAGACTACACTTTCGCTACAGATGAGGGTGACTTCCAAATATCCCCAGTTAACAGTTCAATTAGATAATTGTTTCTACATGAAATGGTGGGCAACATCGTATTCTCCACTGCTTTGTAGCTAATGATACTTCCAGTTACAAAAAGTGGTTATATTGTATACCTAATGTCGGCATATTTCATGCAATAGGAACCCACCAAATAACAATTATGGTTCTTTTCTTAAAAAACTAAGAAAAATAACCCTAAAAGAAAACTGCATATGCAGAGAATCCATTAGTTTCATCTAACATATCATCAAAAGGCTCATATAAAAGTTCAGGTCATAAACTTCCCACCAATACAAAATCCGTCACAAACAAAATTCTGCAATCCAGCATTATTTTCTGTCCAATTTTTTTTTGTTTTTGAGGAAGGTCAAATTTATATATTTCTCAAGCTTGACTGAAAAGCCCATCTTTCTTATCCATACACCCATACACTGACACTTCAAGAAACAAATTAGCATTTTTTTTTAAATATTTTCTCGTAAAACATGGATAACTTGGTATTTTATCCAAACCCTAGCCGAGTTAACTATATCATCAGTAATTGATAGCTTATCTAATCCAAGCTTCCCAGTAACATCAGTTTCTGAACACAAATGAATATAACTCATCACAAATACACCCAAGGCACCGAGGGGTGAAAGGACCAGAGAGCCAACAAATGAACACAAATGAGTCAAGGTGTGTACAATGCTGAACAATTATCTGAATGCAAAGAGATCAAATACAAACTTCCCGACATCCCTTTTACCATTAGAACCCAAAAGGCAGATCTAAAGATTCTAATATAATAGAGTTCCCTTCATCCGTTCAACAGTCTGCACAACTGTGACTGTCTACATGCTACTGTCACCCAAGAGCTTTTCCACAGGGTTTTTAGTCTTTTCAATGTTTATAACTTGCTTAAAAGTATAAAAGATGTTACAAATAGTAGTAGAAAAAAGCTTTAACACCTCATGCTAGGAAGAGAGTAACTCTAGCCTCTCATACAAAACAGATTGGTAATAGATTATGCTTAGAAGGATAACATTATATATTAACTGAAAGGGCGCCTATAAAACAATATGATTAATTATTAACTGAACGCATTGACACAACATCCAAGAAGATTCCGGAAGGCTTCAGTGCCCTACCAAACAATTTGTTTCCTTACAGAAACCAAAAAGTGTGCCTAGTTCCAGAAAAAGATATTTCCTTTTTTGTTGTCTTATTTCCATCAGATGTGAGCGTGATTTTTTCATTGCGCCTGGTTCTACAAGCAGTTCAAAGCCCTTGCGCAAAATGCTCTCATCATCATTTGGCAGCCAAGCATTCAATGAACACATTTATATAGATATTTCTGTCTAAATGGTATTAGCTACACTACAAATGATACCAAATGTTGCAATGTTTTGCATTTACTACCTAACACCCACACAGATACCTCGAAATCTGAAACATATTACTAGGTCAACAAATGTTTTCTGACCCAGAGTCACCTTTTCGGGTTCATCAAAATCTGAGTTGGTCAGCCGAGTCAGTTTGAGGTCAATCCCCAGACGCAGCCAGACTCGACTATAATCGGGAGGAACTCACCCGTTACAGAAGACCAAATCAAACCGCATGACACAACCTGGCCACTTGAAAAACCGAGTCGACCCTCAACTCACCAGGTTGGAAAACAATGTGTTATACATGTACATGAAACTACTGTAGTTCAATAAATGACGGATAATCAACTAAGCAAAATGACCTAATGAAACTGAATGAAATATTTATTTTTCAAAAAAAAAGAAGAGAGTCGTTAACTAGAAAACTTAGGTCTTTAACAAGGAGAATGAGCCCCATTCTTTTACCTATACCGAAAAGGAAAAACTCTATCCACCAAACACAATTAATGTCAAGAAGGATATTTCTAGCATTCATAACAATCAAAATTACGAAAACAGAGATTTCACTAGAAAGCATACATAGATAGAAGTCACTAGAATTATTATTTTACTAGGTGAATAACATCAAGATTAACCACAAGAAGTACAAGTCTACCATTTATGTTGGATAGAGTACACAATATCACCACAAACAATTTTGCAATAACTAATTGACACAAAAAATAATGGTCACAAGAGACATATAAGTGCAAATCCTATGAGGAACTTGCATGCATACTTCCTACTAATGATCTAATTTTTATTTTTAAAAAGATAATCTAGCAACAGATTCAACCAGGATAACAAAAACATTCTGAACCAATGGCATATCTTATACAAACATAAAACTATTATTGTACCTGATGCTCAGGTAGGTTCTGATAGCCCATGTTGCGCCACTGTGCAATTGTCATTCCATGAAAAATAACAACGCTAAAATATGCATCAAGCAGAAGAATGCGATCTGCAGCAATGGAAGCCACATCCAACAATGCAGGTGCAGGAGGTGAACTAAAAGAAAATGATAGTAATGATGGCTGGATCATTACAACAGAATTCAAAATTGTTTCCCGGTTCAACAGCATACGGAAATAAGCAGTCTCGTCGGGGCTATTGTTAAAAACCTGCAGCAAGAGCATTCCTGGTTAGGTTTTTCCACCCTTCTTGTCCCAAAAAAAGGCGGGTCTTATACATTTCCAATTACCTGTACAAACTGTGACCTCCGCAAATTGAACATAAATTGTGGAAATATGGAGAAGTTAGGGTTTAATGCAAAGGATGACGGATCATCTTTTCTATAATCACCAAATCTGGAACACAGACGAATTAAAGCACGATCTAGCCATCTTGTTGCATCAAACTCCTCCTGATGTAAGAAAAAATAAAATAAAATTCCATGATTAAAACATCAGCTATTTCATAGGATAAAGCCACCTCGGTGTCAGTTCCAATTTATGGTGAAACTGAGGAGATCACTAGAACAATATCAGTCTCATCCAGCGCAGATTGCAATCAAGAAAATTGTAATTTCAGACTCCCCCGTGAGGAAGTATGTCTCCATCCCACATTCAATCGTGTGAGGCATCAAGAGTTGCACTTGTTGGTGTACATTATGTGAAAGGGAACGAAGTGTCCAGGAAAAAAAGGACATGAGAAACTCACATTCAGGATACTTGTTTGATGTCAAAATCTATTTTTATCTTCGCACAAAGAAATTATGAAGCTTGTTTTAACCAAGATCTATTGAAAAACTGATGATAGCATAGAAATGTCACCAGCACCTCTTTTCTTCAGTTCAACACATATCTTGTTTTCTTTTCTTCATAAAACGAGGCATATTGAAGGCAAAAGTACAAAAAAGAAAGAGAATAATTTTCTCCCTGATAGAACTTTCAAAAAATACAAAAATTCTCCCTGACAGCACAAAAATGTAATAATAACTTTTGTATTTTGAATGAACATCAATTAATCACCAGAAAAAAATTGAAATGAAGTTCTTCAATTTATTGCTACATAAAATTCCTACATTGAGACATTAAGTCGCTTTGCATGAGCGGTAACTTTCCTCCAAAAATAGTAATCTACCAGATTGAACAACATAAATTTTCCCTTGAACAACACATTCCCCTGACGATTACTGAATACTTTCAATACAAATATTTGTCAGTGTCTGACAAGCACAAGAAAAACGCCACCTAATCCATAGGACTAGAAGCTGTACGACCAACAAGCTGTAATATATAATAAGATATCAACTTCAAAGGAAGAAAAGGCAAAATTAGATGGAAGTACCTCCATCTCCATCTTCAGAGAAGTTAGTCTGGCCATTACAACAGCAGCAGTTTCCTGGTCAAATCCTTCAACTAATTCCTGAAAATGCATTAATACATTGAATCAACACTATCCTCAAATGCTGGCAAATATATTAATCCCTCATGTCAAAACTATCCTCAATGCCAGCACACTATTTCTTTCTTCTTTGGCACACCAGCAATGTAAATTCTTTCCTTATATTTTATATTCTTCTTTGTATTTTTATTTTTTTTATTTTTTGAGGAAAGCATATAACTTTATTAGGCAAACCCTCATTGTAAAAACCAAGATAGGCCCCTTGCAACAAGGAATTGGAGGGAAATCCCTCTTGAGCAAGAAAATGGGTCAAGGAATTGGCAATCTTGAGACAATCACATACACAGTGCTCAGCGAGATCCATAATTTCCAAATAGAGGAACACATGCTTGTAATCAAATAACTTAAACCAAATGATTTTTTTTGAGAAAGCAAAAACCACAAAAACGTACAAATTTTCAAAAATGAGGCATAGTAACAAAAGATTGTGCAGTTCACCAAGCAAAGAACATCATACTCTCGAAACCATGAAAAGATCACTTCTTGAACTGAATTCGAATTTTGTAACTCATAAATTAGTAATAAAGGTCTGTAAAACTCTCTAATTTAATGCAGATAGATAGATTCTATTTCAGTTTGATTCATCACAAAAGGATGATATCTACTACCACATGGAGCTAAAAAATTGCTAGTTACTGATAAACTTAAAGATTGCAATGCCACAATATCTACCACCACAAGAAGAAAGCTACTGCAGGTCAAGAATCGCCTACCAGAATGCCACATGATTTATCCATAAGCAATAAAAATTATTAACTGATAAACTTCTTCTATACAAAAGGAGCAAATCCAACTGTGATGTAGTGGGCCTCTACTGGGTTATAGATGGGTTTCATTAGTTAGTAGGGACTTATTTGGTATTTTGGAATTTATTTGGATTACATAGTAAACTCCCTTGTCAGATGACCTAGTTGCAATTATGTATCTTTAATAGATTAGTGTTTACCCCCCTAATAGTAGGTAGCCAAAAATTTACCCTAATTCTCCTCCAACATTCTTCCTCTTCTCTCTTCTTTTCTTCCTTTCCCTCTCTCCTTTTCCTCTCTCCTTTCCCTCTTCTACCTTCCCCTATCTTCCTTCCCTATTACCTCATCTCAAAAAAGTATAACAACAGGTATCAAAGCAATTCGATTCTCGGTGTTTTTGGTCTATCCATTTCAATTGGAAAAAATTTTATGATGATCCGCATAATAGAAGCAAACTTCCAAGATAGCTTTTTCCTGTGTTCCTATTTGACACTCTGACAGTGCACCACACAAGCAAGGGAAGTCTTTTACTGATATATTTGCAGTCCTCTCTGAGGATTCAATTGTTCAATATTTGCAACCTGAAATTAAGTTATTTTTTATTGAAAGTTGTGATTTTATTCATAGCTGCCCGAAGGCTAAGAAAAGTACATCAGAAATGTAAGGAACTAAGGAGTCCAAACCAGCAAGTGTTGCACTCCTTGCTTAGCTGAATCATCTGCCCTACTATTAGCACTTCTTAGAACATGATTCCTAGTAGAAACAATACAACCCCGGTGAAACGGGGCGCGACTTCCCTATACCAAAATGTGCGATATGCATGGAACACGGACATGCAACAAGGGCGGACGCGCACACTAATGCGCATGGACAACCAACCGACAAAGAGGCACAAGACCAACTATCAACCAATGACGAGGCGGATGACATGGCACGTGTACGACGTGGCACATGAGGTAGCTCGTGACTAGGCAAATGAGGTGGCATACATGAGTTGGCTATAAGTTGGCAAGCACAAGGAGGGAGTGCTTGCTAGTTGGCAACAACTCATAGAGTTAG
Organism: Aristolochia contorta; assembly: GCA_022405105.1. Taxonomy (NCBI): domain Eukaryota; kingdom Viridiplantae; phylum Streptophyta; class Magnoliopsida; order Piperales; family Aristolochiaceae; genus Aristolochia; species Aristolochia contorta. Next base: position 18,584,465 of record CM039667.1, read on the forward strand.
TGGGAATCTATGGGTTGGCATGAGTTGGCATTGGTTGGCAAGCACTTAGAGAAGTGCTTGATAGGTGTCACCAACCATGGGAGGTTTTGTAATCTATAAATAACCGTGTACAAAGGCTTGTAACTCATTCATTCATTCAATAGAAGAGTTCTTTCCTCCCAAATTCGGAGTCTCCTTTGTGCTTGAGTTTAGAGAGAATTCTAGCACCAAGAACGGAGTGTTTTTGTGCTAAACTTCTTCCAAGAGGCTGACTAGTATCCAGACGGGCTTGGAGGCTAGGCCGCACGCTACTTCGGATCAAGATTGTGTTTCGCATAATCTAGCGGCGTGACAACTAGTATCGAGGCGGGAATCAATCCAATGGCGACTTGGAGGCGAAAAACGTTCAACTCAAAGGTAAGGAACGAATGTCTAAATCTGAACTTCGTTTTTCTTCAATTGAGGATAGGATCGAGAAGGTAGAGGCCTGTTGTTCGAATTGGAAGAACAAGTCCGTGAGAACCTTAGTTCGAAAATGGAAGTCCGTATGGTTCAATCGTTGGAAGAAAATGTGTATAGCACTATGGCGGTATTCCGAGAGAACCTCGATGAAGTGAAGAACGAAATGAAGAACGAGATGGATGAGCTACGGACAAGACTTGCTTTGTTGGAGCGTGTCATTGCGAACGGAGGTGCAAACACGAATGGAACCACAAGCAAGATCAAAGTGCCGGAACCGAAACCTTTCAATGGGATAAGAGATCCTAAAGTCATTGATAACTTCCTATACCAAGTAGAAAAGTACTTCTTTAATGCTAATCTCAGCGAGACGCAAAAGGTTAGTACTGTTTCTATGTTTCTTGTTGATGATGCTCTTCTATGGTGGAGAAGAAGGGAAACTGATGTGGAATTAGGCACTTCTAACGTCAACACATGGGACAACTTCAAGAAAGAATTGAAGGCTCAATTTTTTCCTGAGGATGTGGAATATCAAGCTCGAAAGGAGTTGAGAGCTTTGAAACAAGAAGGCACGATTAGAGAGTATGTACAAAAGTTTACTTCTCTAATGTTATGCATTAATGATATGTCCGATCAGGACAAACTCTTTTATTTCCTTGCTGGTTTAAAAGCTTGGGCGGAGCAAGAATTAAGGAGGCGGGAAGTGAAGACTTTGGCCTCAGCTTTGTCTACGGCGGAGAGGCTTACGGAGTATGAACGAAAGACCAAAGAGGTGGGTTCTAAAAACTCCTATAGCACGAAAGACCAAAAGGATGACGAAAGGAAAAAGAGGTTTGAGAAGAAACCTGAGAAGAAGGACTCAAGCTTCAACTTTGATGATAAGAAGAAGAAAACCGAGAAAGGTAAGTCCTATAGGAAAGTAAGATGTTTTGTTTGTGAAGGCGAACATTTTGCTAAGGATTGCCCAAAGGTGAAAGTGTTGAACTCTCTTTACGGAGAAGGAGATACAAAGCACAATGGGGAGAGTCGCGCATGAGTTCTATGGCATTGCTCAACTCGATGTACGGACATGTAGTGAAAAGACTACCCAATCGGTGTAGGCCTAAACGAAATCTACTTTTCTTGGACTTAATTTTGAATAAAAAGTAAGACCAAGGCCATGGTAGACACCGGGCAACCCACAACTTCATCTCTCGAGGAGGAGGCAAACGCCTTAAATTGAAGTTGGAAGCGGACAACAATGATCGAATCAAGGCTGTAAATTCGGCAGCAAAGGCCGTGGTTGGTGTTGCTAGAAACGTTGGTGTTACCTTGGACAGATTGGAGGGTACTCTCGATTTCACTATTGTTCCCATGGATGATTTTAGTGTTATTTTGGGGATGGATTTCTTGAACAATTGTAAGGCATTTGTAATGCCATATTTGGGGCTAGTAGGAATCCTTGATGAGGGTGGCCATTGTACTCTTTCCGAATCGCAAGTACATGATGTAAAGAGAAAGGATGCAATGTTAACAACCCTCTGACTTAAGCGTGGTCTTAAGCAAGGGATCTTACCTATGTTGCAGCTCTTGTAGAGGACAATGAAGGAAACTCAACTCCGGCACCGAAAGAGGTCATCAAAGTCCCGGAGGAGTTCAAGGATGTCATGCCTAAGAGTTGCCGCCCACCTCCCCTAGAAGAGGTGGTGATCATACCATCGAGTTGGAACCGGGTACCAAACCCCAAGCAAAGGCACCGTGCATCGCATGGCGCCTAAGGAGTTGGAGGAACTCAAGAAGCAATTGGGTGAACTACTAGAAGTCGGGTTCATTCAGCCCTCCAAAGCACCGTATGGAGCGCCGGTGCTATTTCAAAGAAAGAAGGATGGTTCTATGCGACTTTGCATCGATTACCGAGCACTAAATAAGGTAACCGTCAAGAACAAGTATCATATTCCTTTGATTGCTAATCTCTTTGATCAACTGAAGCATGCAAGAGTATTCTCTAAGTTGGACTTGAGATCCGGATATTACCAAGTTCGGATTGCGGTGGGAGACGAGTCAAAGACCACTTGTGTAACCAAGTATGGCTCTTACGAGTTTCTTGTTATGCCTTTTGGTTTAACAAATGCCCCTGCTACATTTTGTACTCTTATGAACCAAGTGTTTTCACCCTTCCTTGATAAATTTGTAGTCGTCTACTTAGATGACATTGTGGTGTATAACCCAAACCTAGAGGAACACGTCAAACACTTAAAACAGGTTTTCAAGGTGTTAAGGGACAACTCTCTCTTTGTAAAGAGGGAAAAATGCTCCTTCGGGTTGGAAGAAGTGCCCTTCCTTAGACACTGGATTGGCGGCGGACGGATTTGGATGGATCAAAAGAAGGTTCAAGCTATTTCCGAGTGGACCGTGCCAACAAAGGTGGGGGACTTGAGGAGTTTCCTTGGCCTGGTGAACTACTATAGAAGATTCATCAGAGGATTTTAGGAGTAGCGGCACCTCTAACGGACCTCTTGAAGAAGAAACAACAATGGCATTGGACAGACAAATGCCAAGCTTCATTTGAGAAACTCAAGCAAGTTGTGGTGGAGGAACCCGTATTGAAGCTAGCCGACTTCAAAGAAGCCATTTGAGGTAATTACGGATGCCTCTAACTTTGCTATTGGGGTGTTCTTGAACAAGATGGACACCCTCTTGCATTCGAAAGTCGGAAGCTAAATGACACCGAACAATGATACACTTTGCTCAAGAGAGGGAAATGACAGCAATTGTACATTGCTTACGCACTGGAGGCACTACCTATTGGGGTCCAAATTAAGTGGTAAAGACGGACAACGTTGCCTCAAGCTACTTCCTCACACAAAAGAAGTTGAGCCCGAAGCAAGCACGTTGGCAAGACTTCCTAGCGGAATTCGACTTTGAAATGGAGTACAAATCAGCAAGACCAACGATGTTGCAGATGCACTTAGCCGCAAAAGCCGACTTCACGTGTGTTGCCACTGTGACTCGAGTTAGTACCTCTATACTTAATCGAATCCGTGCACGGGCTACTTGAGTGATGCCACAAAGATGTCACTTGGAACAAGCCGTGATCATGAGCGAAACAAGGTGCTTTTGGGTTAGCGACGGACTGCTATACACGAAAGGGAAGCGTTTATTTGTACCAAAATATAAGGGTTTGCGCAAGGAGCTCCTACGCGAGTTCCATGATACCTTGTGGGCTGGACATCCTGGCCAAAGAAGGACTATTGCACTCTTGTCTAGGCACAACTATTGGCCCGGACTTGATGCTGATGTTGAGGAGTACGTGCGCACCTGTTTGGTATGCCAACAAGACTAAGTTGAGAGACGAAGACCTGCTGGCTTGTTGGACCCTCTTCCCATTCAAGCGCCCATGGGAGTCCGTAAGCATGGACTTCATTTTTGGCCTAAGGCGAGTCAAGGCTTGGGTTCCATTTTGGTGGTGGTGGATAGATTCTCCAAGTATGGGACTTTTATAGCCGTCTCAAACGATTGCACGTACCGAAGAAACAGCCAAAGCATTCCTATTACATGTGGTGAAGCTTTGGGGTGTGTCGAAGACGATTATAAGCGATAGAGATCCAAGATTTACTGGGTAAATTTTGGTCCGAACTTTTAAGTTGCTTGGAACTACTCTTAACCTTTCCACCACTTTCATCCTCAAACGAATGGGCAAACAGAAGGATAAATGCCTTGCTTGAGGAATACCTTAGGCATTTCGTCAAGGTGCAAATCGGAAGAATTGGCCCAAGCTCCTTGATGTGGCCCAATTCTCATACAACATGAGAAAAAGTGAAGCCACAGGGCATAGCCCCTTTGAACTTGCAATCGGCCAACAACCGTTAGTACCAAGCAAGCATTATTCCGGACAAACCGAGTAAGTGTCCAGCAGCCCACCTTCTACTTAAGCGTTGGAAAGAAAGGACGGAACTAGCCCGATCATATTTGCAACATGCCAGCAAGCGCATGAAGAAATTTGCGAATTTGAAGCGGCGAGATGTTGAGTTCAAGGTGGGAGACCTTGTTCTCATAAAGATGAGGACGAAACAATTCAAGTTGTTGAGGACCAAAAACAAAGGTTTGATAAAAAGGTACGAAAAACCCTTTCCCATTATTCAGAAGATTGGGAAGCTAGCATACAAGGTGCAACTACCGAAGAAGATGCGTATTCACAACATATTCCATGTAAGTAACATCAAACCTTACTTTTCCGACTCAGACCCCCAAAGAATTGTAAACCCCAAAGCACCCCTTGATGTATCCACTACTTTTAGCAAGAAGGTAGATTATGTAATAACTAATAGAGAGGTACGTCAAAGAGGCAAGCCACGTTCCACAGAATTCTTAGTGAAGTGGAAGAGACAACCGAAAGCAAAGCAACTTGGCATGAAGCAGCGAGCTTTGGCAATTTGAGAAAGAGGTCGGAAGCATATCAGAGCGCGTGCATTTGAGGGACGCCTCGCCTTATAGCGATGGGAGCATGAAGCGGGCGCGACTTCCCTATACCAAAATGTGCGATATGCATGGAACACGGACATGCAACAAGGGCGGACGCGCACACTAATGCGCATGGACAACCAACCGACAAAGAGGCACAAGACCAACTATCAACCAATGACGAGGCGGATGACATGGCACGTGTAATGACGTGGCACATGAGGTAGCTCGTGACTAGGCAAATGAGGTGGCATACATGAGTTGGCTATAAGTTGGCAAGCACAAGGAGGGAGTGCTTGCTAGTTGGCAACAACTCATAGAGTTAGTGGGAATCTATGGGTTGGCATGAGTTGGCATTGGTTGGCAAGCACTTAGAGAAGTGCTTGATAGGTGTCACCAACCATGGGAGGTTTTGTAATCTATAAATAGCCGTGTACAAAGGCTTGTAACTCATTCATTCATTCAATAGAAGAGTTCTTTCCTCCCAAATTCGGAGTCTCCTTTGTGCTTGAGTTTAGAGAGAATTCTAGCACCAAGAACGGAGTGTTCTTGTGCTAAACTTCTTCCAAGAGGCTGACTAGTATCCAGACGGGCTTGGAGGCTAGGCCGCACGCTACTTCGGATCAAGATTGTGCTTCGCATAATCTAGCGGCGTGACACCCGGTCCCTAATCTCATTAATGAGATAAAGTAATCTCCAAGGAGGAATAAAATTCTCCTTCTTGCACCATTGAATCAACCCTTGAGAGTCTCCCTCAACATGCAACGGTCCAACAAAATGGAAATTAAGAAAACACTTCAATCCTTGTAGCAAATTCATGACTTCAGCTGTAGTAGAGTCTGCAGTGCCAATAGATCCTGAATATGTTAGGTGAATGTCCCCATATGAATTTCTAATTAAACCACCCACACCACCTGGCCTGGGGTTTCCAATGGAAGAACCATCAAAGTTTAATTTGTAAGAGTGAGCAGTGTGGGGAATCCAAGCGATGATTGAAGCATGTTTTGTATTATTTTCTCCGGCATGTATACTCCAAGATGTCCACAACAGATCACAAACAATATTCCTGAATTTACTTTGGATCTTGAGCCAACTAACAATATTGTGGGAGATTCGGTGACAAAGATCGGACCAATTGGTGGATTTGCCAAGGAAGACTCTAGAGTTTCTTTCCTTCCAAATCATCCAAGGAATATAGCCCAAACAACATCGGTACATAAGCTTACCTTTACTACCCAAACCAAGGGAGCCAGCAAGAGCAAATAGACTACGAAGTCACGAGGCATAGGACAAGTGATCTCAAATTTGTTCGGGAAAAAGTCCAAACTCTCCAACTGTAAGAAGGTGAAGAAGGAGGTGATGAACAGACTCATTTGCTGAATTACAAAGGGGACAAGTAGCATCAAGGATTGGTATCCCCCTTCTCAATAATGAGTCTCTGGTGGGTAGTCTTGCATGCAAACAACACCATCCAAAGAAAGCTTGCTTCCTTGGACAAGAAAGGGACCATGCCATAGCTGCATGGTGAGGATTGTGTCCTCGGTTAGTAAGTAAAGCATAGGCCGAGTTAACCGAGAAACAACCTGAAATTAAGTTATAACATTGTAACTAAATCCTCTTCTCTCTTCTTTTCTTCTTCCTTTCCCTCTCTCCTTTCCCTCTCTCTCCTTTCCCTCTTCTACCTTCCCCTAACTACCTTCCCTATTCCCTCATCTCAAAAAAGTAAAACAACAGGTATCAAAGCAATTCGATTCTCAGCGTTTTTGGTCTACCCATTTCAATTGGAAAATATTTTATGATTATCTGCATAATAGAAGCAAACTTCTAAGATAGCTTTTCCACTGTGTTCCTATTTGACATTCGACAAAGGCACCAAGATAGCTTTTTCCCTGTGTTCCTATTTGACACTCGACCATGCACCACACAAGCAAGGGAAGTCTTTTCTTCGATATATTGGCAGTCCTCTCAGAGGATTCAATTGTTCAATATTTGCAACCTGAAATTAAGTTATAACATTGTAACTAACAATCCCATTTACAAGATATTCCAGAGGTGCATGTCCCGTTACTTCAACAATACTATAAAGTGCTTTAGCAATCTTTTCTATTTTTAAGCAAGTTGACAAACATAGCAATCTTCCAATGAGTATGAATTTTCTATTCGAAACTTCCAAATTGATAGAGATAACAGCAGATGGGAGTACTTTAGTCATTCCATATTTATGTAAATTTCCCTCTCTCCCTCAAGAGTTGTAATACAAGTTAGTGGATAGATACTAGCCTCTTATTTTAACAGGATAGTTCATTCACATCATAAGGGGGGAAACTGTTTTTCTATTCCATTGTAACGCAATAACTCCTCGCTTAAGGAAGATTAAGGGCCAAGCACGACTCCTAGTCAGACTGTCCAAAATTTAAATTTGATACCAGACTTCTCCTCTTTCTGCTTGATATTGTTTCCTTTTTACTCCTCTCACTAGAATTATCCAACTTCAGACAAATGCTCAATCCCAATGCTTCACAAGAAAACAACATTTCCTTTTTTGAAAAAAATATGGATTGACGAACTATCTGGGGCAATCACTATCATACTCCAGTAACCAAGCAGTATTAATCCCAAATGCTCATCAACTCTATCACATGTGTCAAATGCAGCACTTCAATCAACAAGTAGTGGTAGAGGGAGATTCACAGCTAGTTATTAGCTGGGCAACGAAAGGCAACTCTGCCCCATGGGCCCTAAAAAGAATCTTTGATGAACTGGATGACTTGGTTAAAGACTGGAGGATTGCTTGGACGGCAGTACCCTGCTCAACTACTTCCATTTTTTATAAGCTCGCCAAAGCTGGAGTAGCAAGAACTGACCTTGATACTTCTTCCTCGGTTGATGAACTTGTGTAACCCCTTATTGGAAGCACCCAAAAGTAGGCCTAGGCCTTATTTGTATATTTAGTGTGTTTTATCTGTATTATCAGCTGTACTAATTCATATTCAATAAATATATCTTTTTCTCAAAAAACTCTATCACATGTGTCAATGGGCTATCAACAGAAATTAGCTTACCTCGGTACTATACAAGCACCACATTAAGAGGTTAGTATCTATACGAACCATCACATTAACAAGCACTATACTAGGAAAATACCATCTTGCGAATGCCAATCATCTTACCTCTGTACTTGCAGAACTATCGGCCCATCTTCTTGTAATTGTTGTAACACGGAGCCTCATTTGGCCTTCAGGGCTCTGATAACTGCAAAACATTTAAATAACCTCAACCATTACACACAACAAAAAGAATTAAGGATAATTCAAATATAAAGAAGGGTATACAGGATCTGTCATTAACCTTGTCACAAACTGTAGGTACAACTGCTGACTCGGAGTTGCAGGTGAGCTCGAACGGTCACTAGGTGAGATATCAAAGAAAACTGTCAAACAGGTACTTTGGTCAAGACCACACATCTTCCAGGAAGTTGTGTTCCCTTGTCCAATAACAGTATCAGCACAAGCAGGCCCTTTCTGTAAAACCTCTTGTAGTCAGTAGCAACACAATAGCATCAAAATCTTCAAAATCTGCAGTCGTGATGAATCTAACCTTCTCCAAGGATGTGCATGGTCCAATTATTCCTTGAATTTTAATATCCTTTGAGCAGAAGATATCAAGTGTACCACTGACTCAGAGAAAGAAAAGTTCAATACATCATTACATGATCAAACCAAAGGATGAAGGTTTTTCTTTTACATGCATGACAAAATAGTGACAACATTATCCAAACACAAGAGCTCCACTTTGCCTCTACATGGCTACAATAAAATGTGCAGTGACATTTGTAAAATACCCAGCCGTTCAGTCTATTAAACTGAATTCAAGTGAAAAAAAAAAAAAAAAAGACTTGAGATTTGCACTGAATTAAAAGCAATAAGCTGGTCATTCCTAGGACCCTTTTTAATAGGGTTGCCCGGTTATTTTGGACCAGGCAAGACTGGCTAGATAAATCCAGATTGGACTGCATTATATGGTAAAGTCATAAAGTAGATTAGATCAGTGAAGGAAAATAAGAGGTGAAAAACCATAAGCCATGAGCCCATTTTGACTACAAAAACTGACTCTTGGTGCTAAACCGTTCTTTTAGCAAAAGCATCCATAACATAATTGGTGGATCATAGGCTAATATAAGGGACGCGCCTCAAAATAAATTATACCCCAATAGGAAGGTACAAAGCTACATGGCTGGACGAGTCTGTTCCTGCACCAGCTAATGACGAACATTGAGTCTTCAACTTCAAGGAGAGCTAACTTTCAAAAAACAACATCAAGGAGAGCTGAAAAACTCTCTATAAATATCCTATCAAGTCCTGAAGCAGCAGTCTAAGATCGGCCTCCAAGGAATCAACTATGCCAAGGTTACCAATGTGGTGAGGAAAAGGTAGCTCGAAATGTCACTAAACAAGAGCACCACCAAGAGTAAGGCTTCTAAGTTTTTAAAAGAATATTATAGGGACCAGAGTTGTGAGGACAACAAACTCTGGTCCCTACGTATTGCAATTCGTTTTTTACTTTCCCTATCATCATATTTGTAAGTTGGGTCGAGATCTATCCCAAAATGACTAGCCGAAGTTAGGAAGCCTCTTTCCAACTAATAAGCCAGGATCTTTTTTACTCGTTTATCCATGTGGAACTAAACTCTAACACTCTCCAGCACGTGTGGGCCTTCCTTTGGGCTACTACACGTGCACAACATGGGTGGAGGCCCACGTACGAGTACCCGCTCTGATACCATGTAAAGTTGGGTCGAGGTCTATCCCAAAATGACTAGCCGAAGTTAAGCCAGGATCTTTTTTACTCGTTTATCCATGTGGGACTAAACTCTAACAATATTGTCTCTAAGATGGCCGTGAATTTTAACAAACACTTGGAAACATATGTTGGGGTGGCTAAAAAAGAAAGAGAACAACAAGGAGGAGAGGAAGAGTAAAAAACCTTAAAAGAAACACTTAAACAATAAGGATTTTGTACAGTTCAATATGACACATTGCAGGCGAATAAAGTCCGAATTTGGAAATTACATAGTATATTTTCCCTAGGTGGAGCTTCTCATGAGCTGTGCTTATAGTTTCAGCATCATGAGCTATTTAGAGGTTCAAAATATAAATTTCTTTAAATTATTATGAAACAGTGATTCTTATGTAGTTTAAAAAATTATACTGCCAAGAAAGAGAATTTTTGTGCACTATGCACAAAGGTGCTAAAAAACTTAAACCAATAATAATATATAAAAGGAAAGCAAAACTGTGTCAAACTAAGACAAATATGCTAAATAAAATTAGAAATCTACACAAGAGAGAGAAGGAAAGAAAGAGAGAAGCAATAACTAACTTAAATGATAGACCAAGGGACTGTTCACCGTCCTCAAATATACGTTTGAAAGAGTCCTTGAACACAGAATGTCCAAAACTTTCGGCCAGGACAACAAGCCCACCAGTCCTCTCAACACATACTTTCATCTCAGCGACTCCGACCTGCAATTATTGGACAGCAAAAAATAAAACTAGAATTCAAATAGTATGCTAAAACTTTTGAAGAAAATGGTTTCAGACATCATTTTTTGTAAATAGCATTAAATAGGAAAACAAATTATTGCAGCATAATGGATTTCAAAGATCTAACTAAACAACAAGGCCATGAGGACTACAAACCATATGCTGAACCTACCCCAACCAAGAAATTGAACCTGCAGCAACAACGAAAAGAGGAGAGAGAGAGAGAGAGAGAGAGAGAGAGAGAGAGAGAGAGCTTTGTCATTAATTCTCACCTCTATCTTTGCCCGTAAACCTGGTCCCCTTCCCTCTTATCTTGGTTTCCCCCTCTTTAAACCTAGAACTTGCAAAACCCCTCAAAATCCTATTCTGTTGCAATTAGACAGTTCCCTTTATAACTAGAAGAAGATCAGCTATCCTGGTATGTCAGGTAATCTTAATAAAGTTTGCAGTAGCAAGCACAAGAAGAAGATCAGCTATCCTGGTATGTCAGGTAATCTTAATCAAGTTTGCAGTAGCAAGCACTAGATGAAGATCAGCTATCCTGGTATGTCAAGTAATCTTAATCACGTTTGCAGTAACAAGCACTAGAAGAAGATCAGCTATCCTGGTATGTCAGGTAATCTTAATCAAGTTTGCAGTGGCAAGCACTAGAAGAAGATCAGCTATCCTGGTATGTCAGGTAATCTTAATCAAGTTTGCAGTGGCAAGCACTGGAAGAAGATCAGCTATCCTGGTATGTCAGGTAATCTTAATCAAGTTTGCAGTAGCAAGCACTAGAAGAAGATCAGCTATCCTGATATGTCAGGTAATCTTAATCGAGTTTGCAGTAGCAAGCATATCAAACCTTTTTATCCCTCCCTCCCTCCTTCCCTCTAAAATTGTACGACCCCGCCTCCTATTCCTATGAAAACTATATTACCAACTTACTATCCCAGGATTGCTTAAACACTGGCATGGATTCTCGAAATTTCAATCCTAAATTGTGTTTCTTTCCTTTGCCTGATGAACTAGTTTTGAAGAGGGCCAGAATTTGGAGCAATTCATCTCTTATTGATGGCTTGTACACCAAGGGGACTGCGAGGCTTCTCCACTTGAAAACGAGCTCATTTGATCCCTAACTTGCTCTCTCCTAATATGCTTACCCCTTGGGGTGCAACCATTTGGTCTTACATAGAGTAGTACTTCCTTGGAGCATCCTCGCACCCTCAAAAGGGCATCGAGTTCTTTTTTTCTTTCAGTGCTGATTATATAGACAAATGCCTTCCCTACTGAGACAAAGTCAACAGTCATGCTAGAAAACCCCCAAGTGACCACCAAGGCAAAAAGCCCGAGACACTATCAAAGTGAAAATCTTCAAAGCTGAACAGCTTAACAGAAAGGATCTGACCTTTGATTTCCACTAATAAATTCTGCAACAGACATTAAAAAGTAATCATCTTTTTGCTCCTTTGTCACTTTTCTTATCAATTATTTTAAACTCTCACACTAAGAAACACCCCACAAGGAAATAACTCTTTTAAACCTTGAGATCAAGGTTCTCCAAAGGGTAAGAGAAAAAATTGAGGCTTGAGGAGTTAATCAGTGCACCTTTGCATATTTTCAAAAAAAACGGCATTGGTGGAATTAGTCTGGCTGAAGGGAGAAGACACATGCTTGGGTGAACTAATTGTTTTATAACAAGATCTTCGCAAAGAAAAGCGAGCATTTTCGAGTGTCATCTGTACAGAAGAGGGAGGGAGCAGACTTGCTTTGAGAGAGAATATTAGACTGTGGAATCCACTTTTCCAGAAAGGAATGTACATACCTGTCAAATGAGGACAAAGGTGATCGAACCTCATTTATTTCTGTGTTTTTTATTTCTCGTAAATATATTATAATTTCCTAAAAAGTGTACATTATCTCATTTTTAATAGCAACACACTCTCCATTCTCCATCCTAGCCCAAGCCAAACTACTTCCTACTCCTTGTGTTTCCAATTCCTCATTAAAAAAAAAAAAATCATAACAGAGCATTAAAGAATAGAGCTATATTTCACCATGAAATAGAGCTAATTTTTTGGTTTCATTGTACTCAGTGAGAGCAAGTGTACATTATCTCATTTTTTATAGCAACACACTCTCCATTCTCCATCCTAGCCCAAGCCAAACTACTTCCTACTCCTTGTGTTTCCAAATCCTCATTAAAAAAAAATCATAACAGAGCATTAAAGAATAGAGCTAAATTTCACCATGAAATAGAGCTATTTTTTTGGTTTCATTGTACTCAGTGAGAGCATTCAACATGTGACTGCACACACATATAGAAAGAGAAAAGAACTTGGAAAAAGGTTCACCTTAAGCATTTTGTCAGCCCATATTACAAAATGGGAGGTCATGAAAGACGGGGAAAAAAGCATCTAAATAATTTACAAGAAAAATCTCTTGGCAGATATCAGTCAAACAGCAGACATTTAAGACTCTCTATATCCTCCCATGTATCTCAGCTCTTCCTAACTTCATAGCAAAATTACACGCTTAAGGTGGCCATGTTTCTAAATAACCTTAAACAGCTAAAACTTTCTAGCTCTTCTCCAGCACAAAATCTTTAAAAGGTTGAGAAATTTGAAACAATAAAAACTCAACTGACATATATCCTGACCGAAGTTAGTCTGTCCACTAATTAATTATGCACAGTAATTAGGTAAATCACATTCAGCATTGTTTTCAAATTCCCCATCCAAAAGCCTTTTATAAAACAATGAAGTCAAGTGTTTGATAAAAATAGCATCAGCACTTACTACAACAAAAAGAAAGATCTCAAGGTGTTAAAGTTGATCATATATTAAGAGAAATAAGAGCAAACCTGATCGAGTGCAGAAGCAAACAGATCTAAAACATGGCCCTGGCCAACCATTTGCTTGGCTAGATTTTCATAAAATTTAACAGCTTTGTTAAAATGTGGTGCTGCATCCTTGTCAAGATCTTTATGAGAGCGAACAGGGTCAGACAGATCTTTTGAAACAATCTGCAGATAAGAGATACATTCAGCATTCACAATATCATTAAATGTGAAGGTAGAAACAACCAGAATTAATCAACGAATAAATTAAATTGCTGCAAGAACTACTCAACAGCTTTAACATAGCTGACAAAACAAATGAATTCAACATCAACCAGCAGAATTGTAATACTTCTTATCTGAAATTGGAGATACAGCCCAGAAACTAAAAACAAATACAAGATGTGGGATTTCAAAAACTGATGGATAGAATAGAGTCATTAAAATTATAAAAGGACATGAAACAACACTAATACATTTCTTCATACAATATCGAACAAATATTTACTCGTGAAACATCCACCACCACAGCAGGAAATGAACATCAGTGTTGCAGACCAGAACCTCAAAGAATATATCTAAACACACGAACTAATATTCCAGTTCCAAACTCTAATAACCAGATAGATCTACGTAAATTGCGACAATAAACATCCAAAACAAAAAGGAACAACTTCCAACCCATTGGACAACTAACACCCTAGGCCCAAACAAAATGATATGAAAAACAAATACAGAATGAACTAAGGGTGAAATGGTATGAGATCACATGGAACAAGCTTATTCCCTATAACCTTTCTAAATACCAATCTATGTTCTGTTTTCATTTCGTCCAAGTAGTTTTATAAGGTGCTTTGTTTCCACTCATTAACAGTTTACCAACAGGGTAAACTAAAACATAAATGAAAATAATAAAAATTAACAACCTACTAATTATAAGTTTAATGACATAAACCATAAATGTTGAATATCATAAAAAGTGAAATAAAAATACACTTTAATGTATGTAAGTGCACAAAAAAGTAAATCTAACATATAAATATTAGAATTTACTCATACACCCTCCCTGATGGAAAGAATCTCCAGGTAACTGAAAACAAAACAAAAAAAAAAAAAAAACACCACCGCACTACTACAATGTTGATTAATTAAATAAAAAAAAAAGTAAAAGCCAACCATGCAACCAGCTTGTGAAGGCAAATCCTACAACCCTTATGCTTCCAATGTAATTGACCCGACTCTCAATGAAATACAGGTAAATGGATACTGAATAAGCTTTTCTGCTTCCATTCCAAACTGGTAAATGGTTCATATCTGGGTAAGAACACTTTGTATTGTATCTGTTCTTATTAGTAGTCAGCAGATTGTAAAACGAGCACACGAAAAAAATTGTCAACCATATGAACCGTCAGTAATTAGTACCTTGGTGTGATAGATTTAAACACCCCAAAAAGATAAGAAGATGAATTCAAGGTTTAGTATGCAATCCGAATCTTAACAAACAAAATAAATCTATAAAACCAAATCAATTACGAGCCACAATGCCAAGAATATTCTTCACATTCAAAAGCGCTGGTAATCATAAACAGACTCCGTAAAGGAAATGATAGAAAAATAAGACAGTATGAGCTGCAAAGAAAGTTATTAAATTCTCTTACCGTGCCTGGACCTTCTGTGCATGGTCCCCCCACTAAAGCTATAATTCGGGCTCCAGTACCCGGAACACATGCACCTAACAAGCCAGCTGCTACACTTAGAGCAACCCCCGTGCACCTCAAAGAACGATTTCCAGGTTGCACCGGCCATTGATCCATCTGTAACTCATCCAATAACTGGAGACAAGTATGATACCAGAACTTGTCAAAAAAATAATAATAATAAACATACGCCGAAAAAAATACCAACTTGTACGAATACAAAATTTAACAAATAGGCCAACCGAATTAAGTGTGTATTCGCAATCTGAAGCCGGCAACAAAAAGCGATTAACATTTCCTTGGTGACCCATGGCAACGGCACCAGGCATAGCTTTGACAGGGCCTCTCTGTCCCGAGGACAATCCCAATTGATCCAAAATCTGCTCCTTGGTCGACTCCTTGTCCCCCCGGAAGACATAAACCTTGGAGAGATCCGAGAAGCCAAGCTCGTGGACATGCACTTGGGTGCCGAAAGAAATGAAGCCAACAAGGGCATGATCCGGCAACAGACTGACGGCCTGCCTGAGGGCGGATTTAACGAACTCCAATTCCTCATCGATAACACAGAGATCAAGCACAAAAAGGAAGACGGGCGGCGGGGCGGCATCGGTAACTGGAAGGGCGTACTCGATCGTCGAAAATTGTGGCCAAAGCTCGGCGGGAACGTTGGTCTCGGATATGGCAGCGTAGTGCGGGGGGAACTGATTCCTCTGGAAACAGAAGGGGCAGATCCATATCTTAACAGTGAAGTCGACGCGGGCGTAAGGGTTGAGAACGGCAACGCAGGTCTTGCAACGCAGGGCCGGGTAAGGAAGGACGGTAAGCTCCGGCGAGTGGCGGATCAGGGAGAAGGCGGCGGCGACCGGGACGACGCACTTGCTAGCCTCCACCTTGGATCTAGGCCATATGTTCCACGTCATCCGGACACTTTCCGGCCCGTCCGCCTCCGACCCTGGCGCCTCCGACATTTTTCAACTCGTCCCTTTCGGATCAGAGAAGGACCGCGAACGGAGAAGAAAAAAAGAGGGAAAAAATATAAAATTTCGGGGAGAGAGAGACCCCCTGGGGAGTCGCCGGAGGTGAGGTTTCGGAGGGGGTAACAGATCTCGGGAGGAAGGGCGTGTTTTTGACAGGGAGGGAAGGTTTGCGCTCCCCCTCCAGGTTTACGATCGTCCGGACTCACAGGGTCGAATTATGGGGTCCATTTTTCTACAGTTTCTCAGGACAAGCCACGAGGGAAACGCTTCCTGAAAATCAAGTTGGGTCCAGTCCACCTCCTTTCCATAAATTTCCACGTTCCCGGTCTTACTTCGGGTTTGCGTCTGTGGATCGGGTGGATCCGTAGGTTTCCTTTCCCTGGCCGGGTCGATTCGACTCAGACTCTACCCCGCCCGAGTCAATTGTTGACTGGAGTCGGGTCGGCTCGTCCTCCCTTGATGAATCCGATTTGCATCCTGAGTCGTTGTTGACCTTGGTCGGATATGGTCCAAGACTCCGATGTAGTAGCTAGAGCATCAACAATTTGATTTGCAAAAGAGAGGTAAAGACATACGCTAGTCACCAATCAACACCCTTTCTCCACCAAAGTAATAGTCTATCTCAATGTGTTTTAAGTGTTGGCAAGCTAAATAAGTTTGTTTATCATGTTGACTACGACCTTGCTATAACAAAAAAGTTTCATATGCTTGGTAAAAACAAAATATGGTTCATTGAGAAGAAGTTTTACCGGTGATAGGTCTACCATGTCTTAACTTTGTACTTGATTCCACACTAGGTCTTGCAACCGACACTTGTTTTTTGCTCTCCATGCCTCAAGATTGCCTCCTACAAATCAATACATGCCATTAAGTAATTTCCTATCCACAATTACAAAACTTCCCCAATTAGCATCTACATATATATCAACTCAAAAATAAACCTTTTTGTCTCATAAATCATACCAAGAGTATAAATTAATTTGACATATCTCAAAAAAAACTTTTTTAGGGCATCCATTTAAAGTTACATGGATTATGCATGTATTGTTTGAGATATGTATTGTTTGAGATAATTTACAGCAAAAAAGATATCCAACCTTGTATGAGGCACTTAAAGAAGGTATTCACCCTTATCCTCCAATAGTTGATTCTCTTAACCTAAGGGTTTGAAGTCCAATTGCACAAGTGTATTGGTGGGCATCCAATTATTTTTACATATTTCAAATTGTCCACAATAAACTTTCATTGGCATAAATAAAAGTATCTTTAGTCTTACAAGCCTCGAGTACAAGAACTACTTAAGAAACCCAAGATATTTGACTTGAAATATGTTCGCTACACCCTTCTTAACTGTTGTAATAAGTTCATCCTTGACCCTAGAGCTTATAGTATAATTGTCATAGCCTTATCTACTCTATTTCCTTGTTACATGCATGGCACCTTTGAAATATAATGAGTTTTTTTTATTGTGCTTAATTGATATTTTAGGTTTCATCTTTATTCACTCTTAGAATCACCAACTTCTAATGGCTATCTAACTATTGAGGCAAATGGTGGTTTGAATCAACAATATTTTGATAGCTCATGACAATACATAAATGGTCATTCTACTAATTCAAAATTGTTTATTAAATAGTAGACCTATTAGGCATCACTATTAGAGTTTTCTTTCTAAGCAGGGCCTCGAATTGGTTTCACACTAGCGTTGTCATTTTTTGTGTTTGAGGTACAATTTTAGATGGGATTTATGAAGCCATTGCATGTTCTTGCATTCATAAGGTGTTAACCTCTCTATTTTTTTTCCTTTCATTTTGAGAACTGTTGAAAATTTAATTGAAGAACTATAAAATATAAATTACAAAGGTTTAGTAGCAGATCCAATTGTTAAAAAATTGAATAGCTGATTATTTAGCTCTAATAATCATTATCATTGTAAGTCATGGCACAAGCAGAGGGAGGAACCTAGTAATTAAAGAAGTTAGCACTATATATTTGATAGGACAATTGCGTCTTGAAAGAAAAAACTATTTAGTGAAGAGAAGAAAAGGTTACCAAACAAAAGACAAGTAGAAGGTGAGGCGAATTCAACCTCTTTTGTCAATCAACTGGCAAAAATTTCCAACGATTGGTTTAAAAGATAACTTAGATACTTGCGACAAATTCTAAGGGAAAAGTAAAGACAAAGAACGATCTTGAAGATCTAAGCGTTGCAAGTAAACAATAGGACGAAATTCTTCATAGATTAGTATGTTGGGTAAATGGGTGTGTGGTTTATTTTTCTCTTTTAAATAAGATCAAACTATTAAGGATCTTACTCGGACCGACTTATAGGGTCGGATTAAAAACTCCATGTCTATCTAAATCTAGGGGCAAGATTAGATTTAGGGATTTCTGTTTTTGGTTTCACGGGAGGATGCTTGCCCGAAGGGGTTCTTCCCATTCGACAATGCCTCTTGGTCTCGACGAGATCCATGGACAGCGGCGAGATGCCTTCTTACGAGACGTTGAAGTACTTGGAGAAGGATATAAAAGGGGATCTCCGATTCGGGCGAAAGGTAAGAGAAATCTTTCAAACTTATTGCGCTCTTTGTCTAGAATCTCATTGATTTCCATCTACTTCTTATTTTCCTACTATTTTCGTGCGTGAATCCCTTACGGGGATTCCACGTGCGTGCTAGTTCTAGGCTTCTTCAACATCTCCTCCTCTCTGACGAGAAGTGCATATCACCGAAAGTTAACTGCGTGACCTTGGGGGACCTTTGGATCCACGGCTGTGCACCTCTGGCCACCGAATTTGGTCTTTAAGGCAGTGGGATTCCCATGTTGCAGGCTCTTCCTGTGTTCCATAAGTTCATTTTTGTTTATGCTTGATTTGTTTGATTCTTTTGATTTATCTATTTGTAATCTCAAATTCTAATCTTTAATTTCATAATCAAAAGTATGTTGTTTATGTATGAGATATTGCATGTGTAACTCATATACTGTTTTAATCCGCTGCTTTATATAAATGGGATATTCCTAACCGGAAATAAAAAATAAGTTAGATTGTTGTTTATTTTTTGTTCCATTGTTTAGATTAAATCCGAATTTTTTATTGTTATTTTCCTGAATTTTTCTAGTTTAATTAGTGTTGGAAACAACTTGTAATGTTATAGGTTCATCATCTTCAACATAGGAAATATTAAAACTGCATTATATCTGTTTTGTGAAATTTGTTAAATAGTCTTTGTTGCATTTAATTGATATTTAAGATTTTTGCATATTGTCCTATATGTACTTATCAATTGAAGTTAGATGATAAAGATTGTATGATTCTATATCGAATGTTTTATTTATCACTGAATAGAGATTTTGAAGCTGATTCAAATCACCTGTCTTTCAGAAGATTATTCAATCAAATATTGCTATGTTCAATTAGTTCCAACAAATTTCTTTGTCTCAATCACCACATTCTCCTTAGTGCCAAAAATCAACATGTCGTTGACCTATAATATATGAGTAATGCTAGTTGCACCTATGTGCAGTACCTATCCTACTTACATGCTAATCTAAGCCCTTTAAAAATATAAAAAAAATTATTATATAAATCCTATATTCTATAAAATAAATCCTAGGCATCAATGGTTTAGATTAACATGTACGTGGGATAGGTATTGTGCACAGGTGCAACTAGTATTTTCCTAAATATATTATTATACAGTCTGCACCACACACCTTTGAATACAGACATGTGTCTGAGGTATTTACTATATATCCATTGGTAATTAGAGTCTGGTGAATTTTTTCATACTATTGTTTTGGAGGTTGCTTCAAACCATATAGGACTTCTTTAGTTTACACACCTTATCTTCTGACCTTTAACAACAAACTCTTTAGGTTGTTGCATATAAGTTTCCTCTTCCAAATCTCGATTGAGGAATATTGTTTTAACATCAATCTGATGCACAACCAAGCTATGTATAGCAGTCAATGTAACTAAAGTTCTTATAGTTGCTATTGTGGTCACATGTGAATAGGTGTCAAAATAATCAATCATTTCTCATTAATAAGATCCAGTTAACCACTTCGGTCATGTTTCCCGGACCCATTTACGGGGTCCGATTAACTATTTTGCATACGTCTAAAAAGTTCTTAGTCTCAATCACCATATTCTCCTTGGTACAAAAAATAAACATGTATCCACATATAGACATTATTACACAGTCTGCACCACACAACCTTGAGACAGAACTTGAAGCTAAAGCCAAATATGAGAGGGACAATGAAGTAGAGAGAGGACATTTACTAACTCGCATAAAACAAAACCTTATGAACTTGTTTGTAAGCATAAAATCAGCTAAGGAAATTTGGGACATTTTGGAGCAAAGATATGAAGGAGATGAAGCCAGAATGAAGAAATATATAACCAAAAATTTCCTTAAATTTCAAATGGTTGTTGAAAAACCTATTATGGAACAAGTGCATGAATATGAAAATCTACTTTTCTAAATGCTTAGTGAAGGGTACAAGATATGATATATGTTTCAAGCTAATTGCTTGTTGGATAAGTTCCCACCGTCTTCGAGTGATTTTAGTAACACACTTAAACACAAAAAGAAAGTACTTACACTTCAAGAAGTTGAAGGCCATATAAAAACAAAGAGGCCAATTGCCTTAAAGATAATCCAAACTACTCATATGTCATTGGAAACAAAGCTAACCTCATTGAATCTGGTGACTCCTCAGGAAAGAACAAGTGTAAGAAGGGTTTCCAAAAAGGGCATAACAAAAGGGAGTACAAGAAACAGAGCGGCTCCAACAAAGTTGTTAAAAAAATTGAAAAAAAAGCCAAAGTGGAGTGTTACATCTGCAAGAAAATTGGACACAAAGCCTATCAGTGTTATAACCACCAGGGCCAACAACATAAGACAAATGACAAGAAGGGGGGAAAGTCAATGAACCAGGCCCACCATGTTGAAGACGATGATATCATAGTTGTAGTAATCATCAAATCTAACCTAGTTGAGAACAAGACGAAATGGGTGTTGGATATTGGAGCTTCAAGACATTTTTGTTCCAACAAAGAACTATTTCATAACTTTGAGGATGTTATTGAAGGTGAATGTGTCAACATGAGAAATCAAAGCGTAGCAGGTGTACTTGGGAAAGGAAAAAGTTATTCTCAAGTTAACCTCTGGAAAAACCTTAGTCTTGCACAATGTTCTTTATGAACCCACCCTACGTAGGAATTTAGTATCAGGTGCCTTATTGAAAGTTGGTCTAAAACTTGTATTCGAGGCTGATAAAATTGTAATAACCAGAAAAGGGGAGTTTGTAGGGAAGGGTTATCTCAGTGAGGGTTTATTTTTCCTAAATATTGTATCACAAATTATCAATGAAAGTTATTCTTTTGGTTTAGCTTATATGACTAAATCATTTAACTTATGGCATGGGAGACTTGGTCATGGTTACGTGGCTTCTATTGAAAGACTTTGAAAACTTAACTTAATTCTCTCAGTAGATGTAAAGATTTTTCTAAGTGTCATATGTGTGTAGAAGCCACATACGCTAAGAAGTCATTCAAATCAGTTAAGAAAAGAAGAACTGAAGTGTTAGAACTAATCCATTTAGATTTGGTAGATTTCAGGAACACTTTTAGCAAAGGTATTATGTAACCTTTATAGATGATTTCTTTAGGTACACAAGAGTTTACCTTCTAAACTAAGAAAAAAGCAGAAGGAATGTTTCTGAAGTATAAGACCGAAGTTGAAAATCAATTGAATAAGATAATTAAAAGAGTTTGGTTTGATAGAGGAGTAGAAAATGGAACTCTCTTCCTTAAAGAGTTCTGTGAAAAGAATAGAATTATACATGAGTTTAGATCTCCTTTTAATTTTTTTTCTTTTCAATTTGAGATTGTTGGAAATTTAATTGAAGAACTATAAAATAAAAATTGCAAAGGTTTAGTAGCAGATCCAATTGTTACAAAATTGAATGGCTGGTTATTTAGCTCTAATAATCATTTTCGTTGTAAGT
Organism: Aristolochia contorta; assembly: GCA_022405105.1. Lineage (NCBI taxonomy): Eukaryota > Viridiplantae > Streptophyta > Magnoliopsida > Piperales > Aristolochiaceae > Aristolochia > Aristolochia contorta. The sequence goes on from CM039667.1 coordinate 18,606,393, forward strand.
CATGGCACAAACAGAGGAAGAGGAACCTGGTTATGAAATAAAATTAGCACTATATATTTGATAGGGTAATTGTGTCTTGAAAGAAAACTATTTAAAGATGAGAAGAAAAAGTTACCTGACAAATGACATGTAGAAGGTGAAGAGAATTCAACCTCTTTTGTCAATCAACTAGCAAAAATTTCCAACGATTGGTTTAAAAGACAACCTAGATACTTACGACAAATTCTAAGGGAAAAGTAAAGACAAAGAACGATCTTGAAGATCTGAGCGTTGTAAGCAAACAATAGGACGAAATTCTTCATGGATCAGTATGGTGAGTACTTTTGAGCTTCACTTATTAAATAACCATACTTATGCTTAAAATTTAAATGTTTGTTTTTTTATACGCCAAGGGCCAGGGCAAGAAGAGAATACAACCGATAATGACTCACTCAAGAAGGCTCACGATCAACACACACATACGTTAAATAGAATTCGAAAACCACCAAGGTGGATAAGCTACTACTGTGCATAATAATTAGACTGTGATCATGCTCTTCGTCAAAAATATTCTCCACCAGAAAGGTGTGAACCATTTCTTTGCGATAATTTTTGCATCAGAAACATTTTGTATGCAGTTAGTCTTGCAACATAAGTAATAGGAAAATATAAAAGTATGTAAGAGACAAAATATATTGATTAGGCTTGATTGTTTTGGATGAAGGAAACATCTCTTTTTTGTAATTTCTTCTTCCGACTCTTTGTTTCCTCCTTTCAATCTATCGTTCATGGAGTTTGAGCTCACTCGAGTAGCTTCCTTGATAGCTGACTCTCCTGTTGGAGTTTGACTCTCCTGTTGATTGTCATGAAGTCCATTAATGATATTTCTATGCTATTTTTTTTGACTTTTACTCCTATTTAATTGTTGTTACAATAGAGTTCCATTGTAGTTGATAGTTTCAGGATGGGGCTTCACCTAACTTTAATCTACAAGTGGATTTCAATAATTTGTTGATTGGCCCTCTTGGAGCTATGAGGAAAAATGTCCAAAGTGTGGGGTTGTGTGACAAATGCCATGCCTTTGTGTCTTTCTTTGCCAATCATTTCATTCGCGTCATTGGGGCTTTAGGAATCAGGATACTTCAAGGGAATAAGAACAAGTTGACCTATCTCCTCCTACCTACATCCTCGTATGGCTTTGTCTTATACCAAACTCTATATATTTGTATGCTTTAACTCATGTGTTTCCCTTCTATTTGGAAGATGCCCCAGAGTAGTCCGTGGCGTATTGTTTAGAGCTCATGGACAGGGGCATTTTGTCCAACCAAAATTGCAATAAGGCTTCTCATATTTGCTAGAATTAGTTGTTGAATATAGCAAGAAAAGAAGGCAAGACTAACTAGTGAAAACAAAAAGGGAGAATGTTTTTTTTCAAAAGACATTTCTACAACAAATACTAATAATAAGAGGTTTATACTTACTGCCAGATTTTACATTTAGGGTTTACAGTGTGATGTGGCATTCTAGTTGGCAATCCAGGTAAGAGATAATGTCGGATCTATCTTCCTATTCTATGGGTAACCCTAAACCTTATCTGGATTGCCAACTAGGCTGCCAGGAGGACAACCTCATCAGGATGTAAACACTCACAGTAAAACATGGAAGTCCTGATATCATTTTTTTAATAATAATAATGACAACAATAATAATTATAAGAAAAATGATTTTAGTACTTCCATGTTTTACTGTGAGGGTTTACATCCTGATGTGGCTGTCCTCCTGGCAGCCTAGTTGGCAGTCCAGATAAGGTTTAGGGTTACCCATAGAATAGGAAGATAGATCGACTCTTTCTCTTACCTAAACTGCCAATGAGGATGCCACATCATGCTGTAAACCTTCAAAGTAAATTGTGGTCTTACTCATATCTCCACTCTAATTATAATAATAAATCATGATTCATGACAATAATATTAATAACAATAATAATTGTGATATAATAATAAAATTAGTAATACTAATAAATATAAATGTTAAGAATTTTGATCCAAGAAACTTGTGAATTTTATAAGTATATTTTTTACTATCTTATGTCATATAAAATTGAAATATGTTAAACGAGTTGAAATCTAGTCCTCAAGTCAAATCAAAACGCCAAATTCTGTTCATTTTTTAATGAGTATTTATTATGATGAATACACATAATAATAATATCTCAATCTGTCTCACAAAAATATTGGACTAATAAAAGGAAGAGATGGGACATTCAAAAATGAACCAATAAATGGATGTGATAGTACTTAAAAAATAACCAATACATGGATGAGATGGGACATAAAAATGAACCTAAAATCACATTAGAGCATCACCGGTAAACATGGATGTGTCTCTTTTTTAATTTTTTTTATCCCTTAATTGAAGGCATTATGATAGTTGTACTTATTGTACCGGGAGCATGTCTCTAAATTTTATCATTAATATCGACTCAAGAAAATTATATTGGATACTAGAACATATATAAATAAAATCTACCATAAATATATTAATATTATAGAGAACTTTTGCACAAGAAATGTTACCTTACTTCGATATTGGCTAAGTGAATATCCACAAACTGGATTATATTTTAGTTTTTAAAATTTGAAATATAAAACTGTTTTATTAAATTTGGTTGAGTTTATTATTTATTTAAGATGAATAAAAATGTGATTCGTAAATTAATCGAAAGTGATTAGAATCCGAACCAAATCGAGGTGGAGCCTTACTGGTCCGTCCGAGCAATGTTGCTTGACCCGGTTCAATTTCAAACCAATCCACGGTTTGGTCCGCCGGTTCAGCGGTTTGTTACTTAAAAAGACTTGGTATTTCGGAATACTCGATACTCTATCGTCAGTGACTCAGTTTGCTTTGTTTCTCAGCATTTGGGGTTTGCTTCGGATCCAGCGCAAGACCATGGCGAAGAGATATTCTTCTGCTTCGTTTTTACCTGTAGCTGTGCTATTCCTAGCAGTTATTTTGGCTGGTAATCCATCTATCTTCTCATATTTAGTCTCATCTTTTATCATTTCATAGTTTGATCAGGTTTATTCGCTGTTAATTCATAAAAGCTTTTCAGTACAATTTATCTAGTATTGTATATGGTGGTTTTGTATGAAGATCTGATTCTGCATTTTCTATCGCGTCTATGTTGGCAGTTTCAGCAAAAAAATCTGGCGATGTTGCCAATTTGCAGATCGGCGTGAAGGTAGCTGTTATGGTCGCCTTTTCAGTTTTTTACTTTGTCATTTTTTATTGTCATTTTACTCCGTTTTAAATCCCTGTGAGGCTACAAATTTTTGTTTAGTTTACGGTTTGAGTACTTGCTAGCTGTTTGCCCACTGACTACATTGAATTATTGGCTGTTTAGAACATCGAGCTGCATTGGCATGTTCGAAGTTTTTTTAAATGTTGATCTATTATTAATCAATTAATTAATATTTTTTGGTGCTGGTTGAGAGATCCCGTGATTCAAGAACCTTTTCCCCCACTATTTTTTCTTCAGGATGATTTTTTTTATTCCTCACAAAGAGGACATTAAGTAAGCATGTGGAATTGCTATCTTATAGTTCCATCCAAAATTGTAACTTAGGTGAGCAACGTGACAATTCAACTTCTATTTGATGACAAATTAGTTAATCTACCTGTGCCAAAAACAAAAAGGAAAAGAAAGAAAAACTACCACATGGAGTGGGGGAGGATATCATGGGGTTCAAAGTTCCAAACATAAGAAATTTCTATTGAATGTTGAAGTGTGTTTTGTCTGTATAGATGTTATCGGTACTGGAAGTAAAGCTCTTTACTTATCATATTAAGAGCAAGAAATGACCTTCATGTTAGAAAATCACATCATGGCAGTGAAGAGTTACCATTTTGGTGGGAAGATATTATTGACTGTTTCATAGTTGCCTCATGTTTGCAATCTCTGTCGTCCTTTAACTTCAAATTCCATTTCAGTTTATTTGAAAGGAAAGGAAATTATGAATAAGGGATTATACCTAAATCTTACAGTATGGTCAAGCATACAGTTAACTTTTCACACTATAAGTTCTCATCTTTGTTGTATGATAGCATTGCAGTTTTTTGCTACTTGCTAAAATCTCTCCACCTTTTAAATAAGTACTACAGCGCTCCTGTTCTAGTTAAATGTTGCTTTAAAAAGGTTTTTCAAGATCTTGTTATTTATTCATGCATATAGACTGTGCCATGCATGATTGGAAGGTAGCATTTTTTCGTTATTAGGAATCTGGCATGTTAACTGGAAGAGTGGTTATTTCAGACGTATTACCACTTGTTCTGGTCTATTTCATTTATCTCGAATTAACCTCATTTGCTTTTTTTGCAGTATAAGCCAAAGTCTTGTGATATTCAGGCTCACAAGGGAGATACTATTAAAGTTCATTACGAAGTAGGTTATTTCCTTTTTGAGTAATGCTAGCTGCACCTATGTGCAGTACCCATCTGGCGTACCCACCAATCTGAAACACTTAAAAAGATAAAAAAATAGTTTTTATCTTATAAAATCCTAAAGTATAGAACCTAGGCAGCTGTGTTTCAGATTGGCTGGTACATTGGATGGGTTCTGTGCGTAGGTGCAGCTAGCATTTTCCTTCCTTTTAAAAGCACTTGCCATGGAATTAATAGTTGCTTCTCTATTGCAATCCACCGTATGCATGTACCTCCATGGCAGGGAAAACTCACAGATGGCACTGTTTTTGATTCAAGCTTCAAAAGAGGTGATCCCATTGAGTTTCAACTTGGTAGTGGCCAAGTCATTAAAGGTGTGTTGATGTTGTCGTGTTTTAGTCTTATGTACCTTTCTGAATAGGTTCCTTGTATGATTTTTCTCGTATTAATACTTATTTTGCCGCATCCATCAGCTTAAAAAACTTGTTTCATAGGCTTGTGCACTAGTATAGTGTCTTAAGCAACTCCTGTCATGCTTAACTTCCAACATATTGTTTTACGGTTTTGTATGGTGGCTATGATGGTCATCAACCTTTGCCTTCGATCTCTTTTCATAAGTGAAATTGCTGTTCAGAAAGTAAAAGATTTTTATCGTTCCACAGGATGGGACCAAGGGCTCTTGGGAATGTGTGTAGGAGAGAAGCGAAAGCTGAAGATTCCCGCCAAACTAGGCTACGGAGACCAAGGCTCACCCCCTACAATTCCAGGTATGTGTGCTTTCTGTGTTCCAAAATTACTTACTTTTACTATGGCTGCTTCACTTCAAACATTATTTTCTTTTAGGCAATTGAATGAAAATTATGAGAAGTATAAGCCTGTGGCAGTGTTGAGAGGTCCATGATCATGGGCTTGCAAGGCCTACAGAGGACTTTTTTCCTTTTTTTTTGAAAAAGATAAGATAAGTATATCAGTAAATAAAATATGGGAACTATCTCCAAGAAAGAAATGATAACACATATTGTTGAGCCCTTGACCAAATGCAGTGTCTCAGTCCTTGAAAACATTAAGTCTTAGGCTCAAAGTAAGAAAGGAAAACAAAAAACATGCTTTAGTTATTGAATTTTTTTTTTTTTGAGAAATTAGTTATTGATCTTGTTAGACTTTTCTTTCCATATTTTGTGGTTTGATAGAGGATGGATGATGAACTTCACCGCTTAAAATAGGTCCATTCTCCCTTAAATTTAGGAGAAAAAATCATTTTTTATAGTCTACTTCAGAGAAATTTGGAGCCTTGGATATGAACTGATTGCATCTTTGTTTAAGATTTTTCCACCAGCCCTCCATGAGGCTGACCCCATGAGAAAGACAGAAGGAACATCTAATTAATCTATTCACTTCGCCCTAGCAGCAGGACTAGACTAACCAGTTCTACTCTTTTCCAAAATCCGTTTCTCCACCATCCAATGATATTTGTATCATACAACATTGTTAATATAAATTGAACGTTGAGAAAACAAAAAATATTAAATAGATCAAACATTCAAACCTAAAGAATTAAGTACTTTTGTTGGATTGGAACTACATAAATAAAAATGTAGCTTATACATAAACGGGGGAATTTGCCAAAGTATCGACCTTACAATCAGCAATCTGATCCAAAATTTGTTGTTTATGCATCTCCTGGTGATCAAATTAAACCTGAACCTGTTTTTAAAGTAAAATTTAGAAATTATGAGACTGAATCTTCAAAGCTGCTTTAATATTTCTGCAACCTTATTTTCTTTATTTTCAAGGGATCGGTTTTGTTATTATATTTAAACCTAGCACATGACAAGTAATGATGCTATTTTATACCCACCTTTTCTTCTGCAATCACTTTGCCCTCTTTAGCAGTACCCCATCTAATGGGTTTGCCAGACTCTTTTGTTTTCTTGCTTCCAAATGTCCGTAAGAGCTGTAGTTGCTAATCCATCAATGTCTGGGTCTTATTTTCTTGCCGAGTCCGTCCATACATCATATTTGTTGCCTATATTTGAAATGGAGCAAGTTGAAACTTCTGACCGAACGAAGCAGAATGAATTGGTGTTACAAAATGGTTAATTTATGTAGTCATCGGATTGGGTATTTGAGGTAAAGCATACTGCCCTACGAAGCAACAAAAATGGTTAATTGGTATCGTCATCAGATAGGGTTCAGAATATTTCATTTGTGTTTTTCTTTTTTGCTTTGTTTTTGTTTTCATTGTTTTCTCCTTTTGTTTGTACCTTGTGTGTGTAAACCGCTTTACACTTTTGTGCAAGTTTAATACGTTATTCACGTCTGAGAAACAAATGACAGGTGGAGCAACACTAATTTTTGATACGGAGCTTGTAGCCGTGAACGGGAAGAAATCAGATGGAGGGGAACCCGCGGTGGACAACGAGCTATAGATATGGTAGCAGCACTGGTTCATCCGGCTACACCCTTAGACTTCTATTTTTCTGTATGACGAGCTGCGCTTTCAAAGGGAGCACAGGTGTTGACTGAACATTGATAGTTTATTTTCATATGCAATTGCTGCGCTTTCAACGCGAGCGCACCTGTTAACCGAACAATGAATTATTCAGTAAATTTGCTGGTAGCGTTTCCGTTATCACATGTTGTCACTCTGTAGCTATGGAAAATTGCACTAGGATCATGATTGTGACAGTAAGTATCGATTAAACCCTGCCATGATCCGTTTTACTGTCTGATAAATTTGCCCATGACTGTAGATGCTTGAGTCCATGGTCACAACACGAAAGGGACGATCCAAACTCACTTTTATACATGTAATAATCAGGTCCGCCTCTTTTAGTGTAACCTTGAGGGTGGATCAGGGTCATCTTGCCACAATGATTGAAAACTAATCTATAATTCTAAGATTAGTGTTACTTGTTATTCCAAAATTATTATTACTAGTATGATCAGGTGCACAGTACCTATCACCGTATCAGCCAATCCGAAACACTACTTGGGGATAAATATTGTGCCTAGGTGTAATTAACATTACTCTTTTAAAATACAACACATTAAACCCAAAAGTATAAATTAATTATGATATCACAAAATTAAATTCCGCTCGAATTATAAGGGCTAAAAATTTAAAACTTGTTTTACTCTTTATTGAAATCTTCTCTGTTTGAATCCCTAACTCTTGGCGCATTATCCTCTTCATTCGCCTGATAATGATTGCGTGGCATGTTTGATATTTGCGCACTCCGGATTCCGGAACCAGGACGCACGCTTCTCCAGAGACCTCTCTGGAATCATCCTGACCCTTCATAGTTAAAGCTTTCAATAGGAAGCCCTATAGAAGCCTCTAGAACCCCCACTACCTCCGTTCCCTCTCTCTACTCCCTCTATATAAAACCTCCGCCTTCACCTGCTTCGTTTAACACGCGAAGAGCTGCTTTTAGGACGTTCACGCTTTTGCGCCACATTCTTTCTTTGATCTGAGTTTGGTACATTTCGGAATCTACGAATTCGGAAGCCATGGATGAGGATTTCGATCTCCCTGCCGCGGAGGAGATGAACGAGGACTTGAATCTCGGGGACGATAATCCGGTTTTGGAACTTGGGGAGGAGAAGGAGATCGGTAATCAGGGGTTGAAGAAGAAGCTCGTCAAGAAGGGAGAGGGCTGGGATACGCCCGAGAATGGTGATGAAGTTGAAGGTATGTGTCTGGCTTTGCATGTCTTTTGCAAGTCTGCCTGGGGTTTATGTTAGAAGGGGTTTACTGATCGGGGTGATTGGTTTTTTCAGTTCATTATACGGGGACATTGTTGGACGGGACTCAGTTCGATTCGAGCAGAGACAGGGGCACTCCGTTCAAGTTCAAGCTTGGCCAAGGTAGCTACTTTATGTGACATGTTTTGTTTTTTCTAATGCGGAGATCGTCGACTTTCATTTTCTTGAGTTTCCGCGTTTTCTTATTATGTGGACTTGATTTATTTTGCTTCTGGTGTTACATCTCCGGTATATAACCGATGGTTATGCGCGTATTGCGTTTTCAAGATGTTATAGTAGATTATATGTTTGATCGCTTTGGCGAGATTGAAAATTCCAGGGGCTTTGGTGGGTTCCAAATTAAAACATTTTTCCAAAAGTTGGGGTCCTGAAAGTTGGTCTTGTTTCAGGGCCCTTCTCCTCTAAGTTGAGACATCGACATCTGTTCTATAAAGCGTCTCACATATGGAAAGCTCTCATTTTTTTATGTTGTACTCGCTATCTGTTGGTCTTCTTTAGAGAGCCCGGTTTTTCTCGTTTCAATCGTGCGATTGCTTAATCGAATGATCTTTGACTTCCCACAGCCTCGTCAATGTGAAAATGGGAAATTCCAATAACATATAACGTCAGAGGGTGACTGCAGAGCGTGCCATTTGTTTTTCTACAAAATGCGTAGATTTATGGTTTTGATGTTTTTAGTTTGCCTTTCTCTTAACTTGTTATGTATCTTAATGTAGGCCAAGTGATAAAAGGATGGGACCTGGGTATAAAAACAATGAAGAAAGGTGAAAACGCCATCTTCACAATTCCTGCAGACCTTGCTTATGGCGAGTCTGGCTCCCCTCCCACTATTCCACCCAATGCTACTCTCCAATTTGATGTGGAGTTACTTTCATGGTCTAGTGTGAAGGACATTTGTAAGGACGGTGGTATCTTTAAGAAGATTGTGAAAGAGGGCGAGAAGTGGGAGAACCCCAAAGATGCGGATGAAGTGTATGGTACGTTCATTATCATTGTATCCTTTTGACGTTAGTGCTATGCGATTGTTGTTTATGCTTTTGGTGTTAGTCGGATACGAGTTAAAAGGTGTTTTGCTCGTTCAGTGAAATATGAAGCACGTTTGGAGGATGGAACTGTTGTCTCTAAATCAGATGGGGCGGAATTCACTGTCTCAGAAGGTGAGTTTGTTGAACTTGCTTTTGTGATAAACACGATAAGCTGTTGTTTCAAGCTATCTTATTGACTTCTTGTTCTGTTCTGCTTTTAATGCTGTCATGAGTTCCAGGTTATTTCTGTCCTGCATTGGCCAAAGCTGTCACAACGATGAAGAAGGGGGAGAAGGTTCTCTTGACTGTCAAACCACAATGTATGGCTTGTGCTTGTATTTCCATTCTGAAATGCAATATAATCCGTGTACGCTAGTTATTGAAATCCGTATACATGTTTCTGGATAGATGGTTTTGCAGAGAAAGGTAGACCTGCAGCTGGCAGCGAAGGTGCTGTACCTCCCAATGCGTCCCTCCATATAGATCTTGAGTTGGTTTCTTGGAAGACAGTGACAGAAATCACGACTGATAAGAAGGTGTTGAAGAAGATTTTGAAGGAAGGAGAAGGGTATGAACGGCCAAACGAAGGGGCTGTTGTTAGAGGTACGGAAAATAGGTTGGATCCATTGTTTACTCTGGCTTACATATGAGGAGGTTGCTGCTGTTTTTGTATCCGTTTGACCGAGTTTTCATTGATCAAGTAATCAGTTTTTGCTGACTGATCTGCAGTTAAACTGACTGGGAAACTGGGAGATGGAACTGTATTTGTGAAGAAAGGGCATGAAGAGAACGGAGAGCTATTTGAATTCAAGACTGATGAGGGTAAACTAATCAATTTCTTGTTCATTTTTCTTTAAAGTTATGCCATAGGTAATTACATTGATCCGTCAAATAACCCCGGTATTATTTCTGGACAGAGCAAGTCATAGATGGACTTGATAGAGCGGTTCTTACCATGAAAAAGGGTGAAGTTGCTCTGGTGACTGTTGCACCACAGTATGCTTTCGGTTCATCTGAATCAAAACAAGAATTAGCTGTGGTTCCTCCAAACTCCGCTGTGTTTTACGAAGTGGAGCTTGTTTCTTTTGATAAGGTATTTGGCAGCATGAATTGGCTCTGCTGTCTGTTTTCCTCCATTGCTTTTGGCTGGCAGATTTTTTATTAAATGCTTGACAACCATATGGTCCTGTTACTTTAGGATAAGGAGTCGTGGGATATGAACAATGCTGAGAAAATTGAAGCAGCAGGGAAGAAGAAGGAAGATGGAAATGTACTCTTCAAGGCGGGCAAATATGAGAGAGCTTCAAAGAGATACGAGAAGGTAGTTTGTTGGGCATCATTTTGTGAATATCTATTTTTTCTTTGTTAATCTGTCTTCGTATGTAACCTGATAACATTGGATATGCAGGCAGCCAAGTTTGTGGAGCACGATTCTTCATTCAGTGAGGAAGAGAAGAAACAATCCAAGGCATTGAAAGTGACTTGCAATCTCAATAATGCTGCTTGCAAGCTCAAGCTGAAAGACTACAAACAGGCAGAGAAGCTCTGCACCAAGGTGTGTGCAATGGGTAATATTTTTCAAGCAATGCGATCATTATATTTCATGTTTGTATATGAGTCCAGCTTGACTATTCTAAACAAGACGGGCCTTGGGAAATGATCAGGTTTTGGAACTAGAGAGCAGGAATGTGAAGGCCCTCTATAGAAGAGCTCAGGCATATATCCAACTGGCTGACTTGGACCTGGCTGAGCTAGACATAAAGAAAGCACTTGAAATAGATCCAGACAACAGGTTAGTACGAGGATTGCAAGTTCCTGTAGAGGCCTCTAGTGAAGAATCAAATTTGAGAAGACCATAACGAACGGGTGATTGGTTGATGCAGGGATATTAAACTGGAGTACAGGGCTCTGAAAGAGAAGGTCAAGGAATACAACAAGAAGGAAGCAAAATTCTATGGAAATATGTTTGCAAGGATGAGCAAATTGGAGCAGCTTGACAGTAATGTAAGTTAAATGATCTTTTCTTTGCTGTCCATGGCTGACTTAGCTGTATATTCATGTGCTTGTCTTGTGGTTGCAGAAGGCCACCCAAGCTGCAGCTCAACAGGAGGCGGAACCCATGAGTGTTGACAGTTCAGCTTAATTTAACCGAGCTCTGATACTCTGGGCGGGACGCTGCTCTTGTTGTCAAGCTGGGTTTCGAGTCTTTTCTGTTCTTCTTCTAAATCGACTTCCTGTCTGAAGAAATGTGATGGGTTGTGGGTCTTGATTGTTACACCTAAGTGAGATACTGCGTAGACATGTTTTGTAGTTGAATCGGTATTACACAAATGGAAATGCTTAGTATTAAACTGCCATTAATATTTGGAACTTGAACAAAGAGTTAGCTTTGACAAGACACTCCATTCTTAGTGATCTATAAATCAAGTTCTGGAACCCAGTTTCGGTAACCAGTTTCTGTATTTTCTTATCAGTACTAACTACTAACCAAAATACAATCTATTGGAAAGCTTCATTCTAACTGGTTGTCTATGGAAAAGGTTCAACTTTGTATTCTGTTTATCCTCATGTCCTTCCATGTAAAAGAAATACGAGATGCTTATTATATAACATGAAGTTTATGTATGGTTCTCACTCATAGAAGTCGAGGCAGTTTTTTTTTTTTTTTTTTTTAACATTAAGTAGTTCATGATAAGAAAAAAGAATATCTAGTGTCAAGAAGCTTGATTTTAACAAAAAGTAAGTTCACTACATTTGGTGTTTCGATAATAACGTTCTGTTTTTGGTTTAAGTGCAACAAATAAATGACGTCAAACTGTAAAGTTTAATAGTATCGTCCATCAATGATAAATATAGATTATATCTGAAAAAAAGGATTAAAAAAATGTGTTTTCTATGTTCGAGCAACGAATACATCTTATTTTATAGCGTTTAATATGTGTATATCCATGAGTTAGAGGACTAATAACACTACTCGCTTACTCGAACAGGTTCGAAATGGAGCTTGGTGACACGCTTTGCGAAGTCCACGGTCACACATCTACCTAGAATTAAGTTTGACCCAATCCTATTAACCATGAATATAGGATTACAACTCCGTTCACCACCCAAATCAATCAATCCCCCCTCCTGATATTCTACTCAGTTTAAAATTCATTTCTATATAAATATTAGGGAGACTACAAAGAATCATAATGAAATACAAAAATCTCTTCACTCTGACCCAATAAATGCTCTCCTAATCTCCAATGAGAAAGAACAACACGGGTTAATGAGACTAACCCGTATGAAACACATGCATACGTCTCAAGGTGAGATAAAATATATTTAAGGACAAAATTGTTAAATTTAGTGAAGGGGGAGATGGGAGAAGAGATGAAAGTGAAGATATAGGAAGAAGCGAAGAAAGAATGAAAGAAAGAGGTTGTAGAGTCTTAATGACCTATAACCCTAAATTATGTATTAATAAAATCCGAAAATACAAAATTATAATAATGCCATTCATGGCTTGAGGATAAGTAAACTACTTAAACACAATAAACAAATAATAACTAACTAGAGTTTAGTAAAATTACTAAATTACCCCTAACTCATAACACTCCCCCTCAAGCTGGAGTGTAAATATCATGAAGACCTAGCTTGGAGAGAAGATAGTCAAAGTCTTTTCGCCCAAGACCTTTAGTGAGTAGATCAACCAACTGCTCTTTAGAACTAACATACGGAGTGACAACCTTGCCCTTCAAAATTGCATCACGAATAAAGTGACAATCAACCTCTATATGCTTTGTCCTCTCATGAAACACCGGATTGTTCGCTATAAATATAGCAGCCTGATTATTACACTTCAACACCATGGGTTTGTCATTCTTTAACTCCAAATCGAAAGCATAGATTGTACCCGAGAAGTTCACTCACGGTATGTGCCATAGACTGTATTCAGCTTCACCTTTGGAGCGAGCGATAACATTTTGTTTCTTACTTTTCCATCCAATCAAATTTCCTCCCACAAAAACACAATATCCAGTAGTAGACTTCTTATCAGACTTGGAGCCAACATAGTCTGCATCAGAATACCAAACAATATCAAGATGACCAAAAGAATTGAATCGAAGTCCCTTACCAGGTGCACCTTTCAAATACTTCAAAATTCGGTGGGGAACATCGAGATGAACCTTACATGGCTTGTCCATAAATTGACTAACCACCCCTATAACAAATGAAATGTCAGGACGACTGACTGTAGCATAAATAAGTTGTCCTACCAACCTCCTGAACTAGGTCACATCTGCTAACGGGGGACTATCCACATTATGTAAGTCCAAGGCCGAATCAACTGGTGTAGTGGTAGACTTGGCTCCTAATAATCCATACTCATGAATTATATCAATCACATATTTCCTCTGGGACAGGACCATTGATTTTCCCCCATTACTGCGGGCAACCTCAATGCCCAAGAAGTAGCGTAAGACACCAAGGTCCTTCACCTGAAAATGATGATTCAAATACAATTTAACCTCAGTCATACCTGCTAAATCATCACCTGTTAGTACGATATCATCAACATATACTGCCAGGACAATCAAACCCGAAGAACGCCGTAAAATAAAAAGAGAATGGTCACAATGACTTCTCTTAAACCCAAAATTACCAACCACCTTATTGAATTTATCAAACCAAGCTCGAGGACTCTGCTTTAACCCATAAATAGACTTATGGAGACGACATTCCTTAGACTCCTCCCCCTGTTGAATATAACCAGGCGGTTGCTGCATATAAACTTCCTCTTGTAGATCACCATAAAGAAAGACGTTTTTAATGTTAAGCTGAAACAATGGCCAGGATTTATTGGTAGCAACCAAAATTAAAATAATGTCATCGATCGAAGTCGGCAATTGGGGAGAAGGTATCAAAAAAGTCCACCCCAAATGTTTGAATGTATCTTTTAGCAACCAATCGAGCCTTGTATCTGTCCAGTGTCCTATCCGACTTATATTTTAATGTGTACACCCATCTACAACCAACCACCGAAGCACCCAAAGGTGGATCAACCAAGGTCCATGTTCCCCTCTCTTGAAGAGCCTGCATTTCCTCATCTATAGCTAACTTCCACTCAGGTATAGCAAGAACATCAGATATACGAGATGGAATGGAAACCAGAGATAAGACAATGCAAACTTATGATAAGAAGGAGAAAGAGAAGACAATAAAACAAAATGAGAAATAGGGTGTTGAGTACAAGAACGTTTACCTTTCCGAAGAGCAATAGGGAGATGACTATCATCAAGTGGAAGACCTGCAGAATCGGAGGAAGAGGATTTGACCAGAGGATGTTGGTCTTCAGTAAGTTGCTTCTGGCGCCTGGAGTATACCTGCAAGGGAGGATCACCTTGGGACACTGGTGGACTCGACAACGGAGGTGAAACACGCAGATCATTGCTAATAGGACAAGGCAATGGAAGTGGAGCAGAAAATGAAGAATAAAAAAAAGATAAGTCCTCAAAGAAGGTGACATCTTTAGAAATATACATCGTACGACCAATTGGATCATAGCACCGGTACCCTTTTTGAAAATGAGAGTACCCAAGAAACACATACTTAACTGCCCGGGGATTGAGTTTGTCCTGCAGATGACCTATATTATGCACAAAACACACACAACAAAACACACGACGTGTAAGAGGAAACAAGGTGACTTGATTATCCAACACTGTAATAGGAATTTTCCCTTGAAGAATAGAAGAAAGCATACGATTAATAAAAAAACAAGCAGTAAGAACAGCATCACCCCAAAACTGTTTAGGAACACTATGATGAAGGAGCACTGTTCTAGCAATCTCTAATAGGTGACGGTTTTTTCTTTCAGCTACACCGTTCTGCTGTGGAGTGTAAACACTAGAAGTTTGATGAATAATTCCCATCCAAGCACATATATAAGAAAAACTTTTATTCACAAATTCCAAACCATTATCAGTGCGAAAGACACGAATTGAAGCATTATATTGAGTCTTTATTTCCTGAATAAAAGTCTGAAATACATGAACGACTTCAGATTTCTCCCGAAGGAGATACACCCAAGTGACCCTGCTGAAATCATCAATAAAACTAAGATAAAACCTATAACAAGAACTACTGGGAATCCGATATGGCCCCCAAACATCAGAATGAACTAAATCAAATAAACGACTACTCTGACTAGTACTAGGCAAATAAACAGATCTCCAATGTTTGCCTAATTGACACGAAGTACATTGCAATTTTGTGGTTCTTAGAATGGAAGGAAAAAAATTGGCACAGTTTCTCCAGTGAAGGGTGTCCAAGCCGAAGATGAATTAGATATGGAGACTCTATTCTATGCATTGCAGTATCATTGGGAGAGGTCTCCATCATGTATAGACCAACACTGTCACGGCCCGAACCAATCTCCCTCTTCGACTGCAAGTCCTGAAACACACAGCGAGATGGGGAAAAAGTTATGGAACAAGATAAATCTTTAGTTAACTAACTCACAGAAAGAAGATTGATGGGAAACTTAGGGACAAATAAAATAGACTGCAATGTGAGAGTAGAGGTGATAGAAATTGTTCCTTCACCAAGAACACAAGTGGTAGAACCATCAACAAGAGTAACAAACCTCAGAGTAGTAAGTGGATGAAACGAAGAAAATAGTGAAGAGTTACCTGACATGTGACTGGATGCCCCAGAATCAATAATCCATTGGGGAGAAGAAACCTGAAGTGAAAAATACCTGGATAAGTAGTAGAGGTCATGGCTGAGGAAAGAGATGGCGCAATAGGAGAGGGAGAAGAGGAGCCTGATTTACCACGGCCAGGCTGATTAGCAATTTTGGATAAAAAATCTTGCATTGCTGCCACTGGATCTTGAACATCAATCACTGAATCAGTTCGGCCAACAGTGTTAGCCCAAACTGGTTTGCCAAACTTGTCCCAACACCTTTCAAAGTCATTATTATTTTTGCCACAATGCATACATTTTCTGTCTCCTTTTCTACCATTTCCTTTACCCTTACCTTTGTCATTAGTGCCTTTACTTTTGGAAAAGTAATTATAGCTATCAAAAGTGGCTGCACTCTTAAGTGCAGAATTATTCTCCGAGGAACTCCTTGACGAAGAGAGACAAGTAGACTCAGCATTAAGAACTTTATTATACACATCCTCTAGAGTAATATTATCTTCTCTTGCAGCAAAAATTTGAGCTCGAACACTATCAAACTCAGAACCCAGACCATTTAGAAATCGAGCAACATTTACCTGATTTCTCTGTCGCCTTGTAACACTAACATATGAATCTAGGGGATGGAAATTCTGTATGTCCAGCAGAAGCCCTCTCATCTGAATGAAATATTGAGTTACTGATTTTTCACCTCTAAACAGAGTAAAGAATTGTTTATCCAAATTATAAACACGATCAAAATTCTTTCTCTGAGAAAACATATCAGCAAGGGTGTCCCATAGATCTTGAGCCGTAAGACAACTCATAACTTGTTTAGCAATATCATCATCTATACTGCCAATGATCCAGGTCTGAACCTGCAAATCCTCAGCCCTCCAAATCATAGTAATTTTCTCTGGGGGAAGTTCAAGAATATAATTGTCTTTCATCTTAGCCCCCAAATACTTTTTAACAGAAGAGGCCCACAACAAATAATTTTCACCATTAAGTTTTGATGCAGTGATCTGAATAGTATCTTTAGCAAGTATTGTAATTCCACCCGACATACTAGAATCACAAGTTTCACTAGTTGACATAATAGCAATCAAGCAAACACTCAATATGCAGAAAATTCATATTACCCTCTGACAGAAATAGAACTTAAAAAGGAATTATTTTGATTCAGATTCAACCATCTCTTTCTCGACTCGCCTACTTTGACTTTAATCGTATATTTCAGGTGCCAAGGAATCACAGAATATCCCCATCCATTTTTATCTCTTTTTGAGATTCAGGAATGGTAACCGATTCAATCAATCTGTGGAGTTCCAAAAGTTATTGACTTAATCTTATTATTAATCAACGATTTCTTATATAGCTAGAACGACCTTCACAAATTGCGGATACTAATTTGTTAAGAATCAATCGGATTGAAGCTATAGCGTCATCGTTGGCTGGAATCGAAATATCTGCGAGATCCGGATCGCAATTTGTATCGATTAAACAAATTGTCGGAATACCCAAAATGATACATTCTCGAAGAGCCGTATATTCTTCTTGCTGATCAACGATGATTACAATATCGGGTAACTCCGTCATATATTTGATCCCACCTAGATATGTTTGCAAGTGAGATACAACGTTGGGACCTTTATTCTGCTCATCTTAATTCTAATAAGCTGACATCCAACGGAGCCCATTACCTCTCATTGCGGACTTAAGATAGGGAGACCCACTCTGATTGACCCTGTTTATCCTTGTCACTGAGAACTAGTGAACAAATCGTATCCTTGCCCTTTTGGCTGGGTCGTGCCCCTCCCATTGAGAGAGTGGATTGGATCACATGGTGAGACCATCGAACAAGTCACACTAGCCGAACCAACCCAGTTGACTGGGTCGTGTGCCTCTACCACTCCCCCAAGTTTTGGGTTCGATTTATAAAATATTCAGGTTTGGTAAGAAAATAAAAACTCAGAATTTCTTGTACAATATTATCCTATACCTCATCAACTTTGGCTATACTTCAATCCAACCTTGGGAAACGATCACATGTTATTATGTATCATATAGAAGCAATTTTAAGGTTTTTTCATTTTTACTAATTTTCAATAACAGGATGAAATTAAAAATATTATTTACTTTTTTACGTTGGTATGTCATTCTATTTCACTGTCAATAGCAAACTGATCACAAAATGTGGCCCATGGGTCTTTACATCACAAACATAATATTCTTACATATGCAATATAATACAATACCTTAAAACTACCAACCTCGGCAGCAGGACTTCAATCCTAACGTGGAAGGATAATTAAGTGATTCCAAGACCTCAAAAACATTCTGCTAGACGCAAACACCTTCCCAAAGGGACTTGGTAAATGAATACAAAGCTGGGCCATGACTGATCAGGATGTTGCACTGGAGCAGTGTTCAAATGGAGACCTTCCATATCATGTCAACGCCATGAAGTTTCAGCTATAACCACTACCACATCCATTTCTGTGTACCAACTGAAAGAGATGCAGAAATGATCCAAAACGAGACAAATACCAGTTTTCATCAAAGTTTAAGACAAAGCGTCCTAGGGTGAAAGCCTTCAAGAGGGTAACATAGTTCCAGAGAGTAGCATCACTTCCTCTTGGCCTCTGTGAATAGGACATGGCAGTAGACTCGAGGATCATATTTTCGAAACTCCAGCTTCTCCGTAATCTTATGGGGATTCTTGCGTTTCACGTAGGTAAAACCAGTCCGAGAGGCCGAAACTAGTCGAATGAATATGGAGCCTGCTTTCTTTGCCCTTCCCATCTCCGCAGCACTCCCTACCAATCAACCTAGAAAAGAAAATAAGTAGAGCTTTTCTAGTCAAACATATTTTGGAAAACAAAAATTTTCACTCGAGAGAAAAATATCAAGCCGCCACATTAAAAATCAATAAACCGCATAATGACTGTACTTTTAAATGGAAGACATGTAAACTGAGCCATGTGTTTACAGCTTATAAGAAAAAGAAAAACCATCTTGCAAGGAAATTGCTCCACATTTTTTTAGAAGAGCATATTCACTAATAATGAGGGGGTTTGCAACTAAAAGGCAATAAGAGGGAAAAAAAGGACAACATATAACAAAACTGTAGCAGAATAAAACATTAATCCAACAATCATTTGGAATAATGAAGTCCAAATAGACGTTGACATTTCTATAATAGAACAGAAATCTTTTCAGAAGCCAGGAAACAGAAATTGAGCAGAATATTAAAAAATACTAAAATCAGAAGAAAAAGCAACATAGACAGGTTTGTTTTATCCTTGAACAAAAAACAACGGAAATAAAAACAAAGAAAACAGAAGCAGCAGCTGAAAGGAGGCATCCAATGAAATTCACAAACAAGCATAAACCCTACCTTCATAAAAAAACGGTAAAAAGGCTACCATATGGAGAGACCAGTGGGATTGGAGTTCTGAAAGTTGCATGGAATTTGTATCCATGAATCTTAGAGGATTTTATTGGGTCCAGTGGATTTAAAAAATCAGATATTAGTGTATAAATTATATCTAAGAATTGAGTTCATGAGGGGTATTTTTGGATACATTGAAAAAATGAAACAAAATAATCTAATCATTTGACAAGATTACTTATAAAAAGTTCGCACAATTTAGACGTAAACTCATTTCAAGTAAAGATCTGAAATCAAAACTAACACGAACAAGGTCAAAGAATATATAAAGGGCAAAGTTAATGTACACCATAATAATGGAAAATAAAGATGCAAAATGCCAGAGCCACTTAGCAAGGGACTACTAAAACATTCACTGACTAGCCAAAGGACAGACATACTATTGAGACCCCCCGAGCTCAGCCAAAGAATTCAACTTACAAGGGGAAGATCTGTTCTGGCCCAGCCTATCACTAATTAGGAGTCGCCTTCAATTTCCGCTGCTTGCCAGTTTGTCAGCCAAGGACTTCAGCTTCCAATGGGCAGAACCTTCTCCTTGGCCCAGCCTATCACTAATAGGAAGTCCCTTTCTATCTCCATTGCTCCTTTGAAGTGCTGGCTGAAAAGCCTGATCCCAATTAACAAGGCTCTATAGTCTACTTCTTTGGGCCCAAAAAAGTCCACAGGACCATAGAAAGCTATAAGGACTTCCCTTGAGGACCCACCAAAGAGAAGCTAAGGGGTTCCCACCACTCTAGCCAGACTGCGGCTCCCAACCGAGGAGCACAAAAGTAAAGCTCAAGGAAGGGGGGGTCTTCCATTCTTCCATGAAAACAGGCTCGGGGGCACTGAATCAGCTAATTTTTTGCCAAAATATTCAGATTACAGAAGCTAGAGAAGGGGGAGAGCCCAGCCCATGAATACTCTGGATCCAAGATAGGGTTCAGCTATTGCTTGCTCCATCACACTCTCAAACCAAAGTGGCTGTGTTTTCACCCGAATAAAGTAGTCCCTCCCTCCCTCCCTCCCTCGTTGGCAGATCTAGGAGCCTTCAACCATGCAATGTGCCAGCTCATAAAAATAGAGAAGATCTCTTTGGAGGTGGGCTTCAGCCTCCATGAAGGAGACACTGAATGCTAGCCCAGCCAATGACACCTTCTGCCATGAGAAGCCCAGCCAACATTTTGAGAATTCCAAACCCTTAGAGGAGAATTTAGCTGACCCAAGCTTTCTCTAATGACACGTCCTACTCTAGTTGGGCTCCGGCTGCCAAGGGATGAGCCATCAAAGTTGCTAAGTGCCTGGAGTTTCTATTCAATAATCACCATGAATGCTAAATGAATGTAATTATGAAGCACACAACATGCACAAGAAATGTCACTTCTATCTGGCAATAGGCATTTACAAATCTACTTCTCTGCATACTTAAAACACGCCATACAGACAAAAAGCAATGACTGAATTATTCCGAGGGGAAGTTTCTTATTGTCAAATCCATTTGAATGGTATTCCCCTCTTAAATCTAGGTATCAAAATCCAAAAATAGTACACAAGCATCCACCAAAAAACATGCAATTACAGTAATTTGCATCAGTCAAAGAACAAGCCAAAGGAGAATAACCAAATAAACATCATTCTATGACAAATATCATAAAGGAAGCTCAATTGCAAGAATTCCAAAAAAAAAATCGATAGAAAAAGCCTTTATGATATTTGTGATGCCAGAAACATTTAAATTTGCATGTAAAATACCCTGTAAAAATACTGAAAATAGAGAAGAGAGAATGAGGGGGAGAGAGGGGTTCATTTGAGTCTCTGTATCAGGGGAGAAAGTTGAACCATAATCATGCTTACATCATTGACGTATAAAATTACCTGATTGGCCAGAAATGTTCTTATGCACATAAAAGTACATAACTCATCTCCTGGAGCTCAAAATCATGCCAAACCAGAAATATAACAACAGTACCTCTCTCCTAACACGGTGAGCTTACCGCACCCCTCACGATATATTATAAATTTATCAAAATACCCCTGATTCATCATCGTTTTAATGTGCCCTTTCAAGAAAAGCTCTATATTAGAACGAAAATTTTAAAACAAACATCATATCTGGCCAAAAAACACTGGGCTGTGTTTCGCAGCATAGAAAGTGAGAAAAAAAAAGGAAGAGACAGAGAAGAAAATATATGTTTGTTTAATTTCTCTTGTTGAGGTGACACGGAAAATAAAAGTTAAAATAGAAGAGAAACATATTGAAATGACAACAGAATCAGATTGTACAAATGCTAAGAGCATTCCCCTGTTCTCATTAATGCAAGATATGAACCAACTTTTTATGTCAAGGTGCATCTTGGAATAAGATAGAGACATAGATGGTCCAGAGAGGCCGCTCACATAATCACATCAGAAGGAAGAGTGGCAAAGAAAGTAGCTCCCATTTTTTTTTCTGGTTAAGGACTAATTTAAAGAGCTTCACAAGCTTTTTGGCACCAATAACATCCAAAATCTGATCAAAAGGTTTAAAAAGAAGAAGACAATGGATATACAAGTGAGAGAGGTAATCGCAACCCTTGAATGAGAGTCAAACCAGGGGAATGGATGCTTACTAAAAGCTGCAGGGGCGAATATAAGAGACTGAAGCTCCAATACAGGAGGCACTGACACCAGATTTATCATCCCAGAACTTTGCCGCGGAACTACAGCACAGCAAGTACAGCATCTGCAGCGTTAGGGAACTCCTAAATGCAGTGCTTATAGCGATCACCTTGATACCCATCACTAGATACCCTTCCCTTGGGATCATGATAAAAGCAAAAAAGAACAGTACTCAACAGTACTAGCATGGTAACGTCGTCGATTTTATCTTCAAAGATTCCGTGGGAGTTTCTCAAACTAAAGTTGCCAGAAGGAGAGTCATACAGAAGGAAAAAAGATTTATAACCGCCAATCTGAATCGAAAAAATAAGGAAGATAAAGAAGAAAAAAAAAGAAAAAAAAACCTTACTGGATGGTCGGAAGTCGATACAATACTAAAACTGGCCTGAGGTCGACGAGGATGTATCGTCGCCCTGCTTACTAGCCAAACGGCGGGAGCAAAAAATGGAAGAAAGAGGGGTGGGACAAAAGGCGAAGTCAATACAATACTAAAAGTGGCATGAGGTCGCCGAGGCTGGATCGTCACCCTGCTTAGTAGCCAGACGGCGGGAGCAAAAAACGGAAGAAAGAGGGGTGGGACAAAAGGGGAAGTAAAAATCACCTCAACAAAGATAACAGGAATCCAGCCACGGGCAGCCACTAGTTGCCACTGTTGGCCACCTGACTTGCCGGAACTGTGTCCAACGTGAAGGAAGAGGAACAACAGGTAACGTGACGAATAGAAGGGGAAAGAGTAATGCCTCTAAGATGTAGAATGTTGGAGTACGATGTTATAATTTTATATGTTATATTCAATATCAAATGATTAACTATATATATATAATGTAACCAAAAGGATATGATCTGGTACATCCATGGCCTGGTGCATGGACAAAGCTAGCAAATTAAATTAGATGGATATATATAAAGAACAGTACAGAAGAAGACATATAAAAATCCTCAGTAATTAATGTTTCATGTGCTTGGTAACAAAGCGGTGCAAGGCCTGGACAAGGGTGACTAGCTGACGGAGATTGTTGTTCTCCTCGGCCAAGAGATTAGTGGACCCATTATTAGTCATGAATTTGAACTTTCTCCCAACAACACACCATGGATTAACTTTAACTAAAGCCAACTAGAATCAGATTGAAATTAATTTTTTTTTTTGAACAAAAAAAAAGAGGCGTTCCCAACCTAAAGCAATCCGGCATTGGATAAACGACGACTCCACGAGCACATGCAAAAAAACCCAAGTTTTGTTAAAAAGAAGGCACCAAAGCACAACGAAAAAAATCCCACAACTTTAAATAGATAATTACTTTGAAATATCGACACCAACACTAAAAAGAAAATCAAGTTACTACGAATTCCCCGAAGAATTCGTTACCCGAAGATCATCTCTGCTACCCGAAGATCATCTTTGCAAAATGAAACGACAAGCTAAACACCTAAACCCTTCATAAAATCCAACATAAGCTCAAAAAAGGGAAATATAGGCAATTGTGGTAAAACCTTGGCGGCATTGAATATCTCCTCAGATTTCTGAACCGTGAATTTCTTCTCGTCAACAGAAAGCGTCATCCTCACTTTAGAGCAGACCCGGCGACGAGAAGAAGAAGAAGAAGGATCCGAGACCGCAGTCATGGCTTCCCCTCCACCACTTGCTCGCCACAGAAGATAAGAAAATCGGATTGCGGGCGTCGCTCTGGAAGTCCCAATGAGACCGCAGAGAAAGTGTCCGAAGGTGGCAGGCAGTCCGACGACATCTAAGTGGGTCCCCTCTGATCTTTTAATATCTACCACTGAAAAGAAACAATAGCGATCTAATACCGTTGGAAAAAAGAGTGTCAGTTTTTTTAGATAAGTTGACTGAGCTGGATTCACGGGCGGCTGGGCTGGGCTTTAAAATGAAAACTGTAGTGTCTGTGTTCGTAGCCAGATTCAAGTTCATTTTAGTGACCCAATATTTGTTCGTGGCCTGAACACTATGGGGGACCTGATCCATGTGCGAGGTCCGATCCATATTTGAAATTCGATGTATAAAATCCAATCCCCATCTGATTTAGTGGCCTGATCCATTTTTAAGACCTAATCCATGATTGAGAAAGCCAATCCAAGTTTGTGCCCTATGAATAGATCCATATCATAGGCCCGATCTAAGTTGGATTGAAAATCAGTCCCGATCCATGATAATACAAGGCTCGAGCTAGCTCCAAATTAGAGAACTGATCTATATATATATATGGCCGCTCAAAACAGAGTCACCTGTTTCTCCCAGAATAGCATGCTCCCTGAATAGTATCTCAAAACTCTTGCTTGGGGCCAACTGTGATCCTCATAAGTACAAGAATGTTATATATCCATCACACCCCAAGTCTCTTTGTCACATTTGATGGTTCACACCATGCAGTCAGAATCTCAAAAGGCTGCTCTCGGATTAGAGTAAAGGTGAGCTTCCCGAGTTAATTTGTCAGTGTTGGGTTAATCTCGAAGGCCATTTTGGTATGTTACTATGATAAGAAAACAATTGTTTTTCCAAGGACAAAAAACACTTGTCAGAAAATTGTGTACATCAATTAGTGAAGCAAAATGCATGTAAAATATCTAACAATAACTGGTAATAGGGGGCAGCCATCAAAATTCAACAGCAATAAGAGCCTCTGCCCATTCTTTTGGTGGAATGACCGGTTTTTCGTATATTGGGAAAGAGTTTAGAGCCTAAACATGTGACACTGAAGAATTGGAGTGATTGGCACATCTAACACTAAATTGATAGGCAATGTACTTTTTACTCATTAGTTATGTTTGAACATACAGAAATAAGTGACAGGATTAAAATACTCAGATAAAATATGTTGGCCAGTTTATTTAGAGAAATCTGCCCAAAAGTCCGAACCAAATAAAAAAAGCACAGCACAGATTGTTGAAAAACGTAAAGAAAAAGTATAGGAAAAAAACCATAATAACATAACTAATTTAGGAGTTTTTCAGTCAATTATCATTCAGTTCTCCAACACAATTAAATTCAAATAGGAATGAGAATGTTCTATATTGTCCAGCAGAACCCTAAAACTTGAAATAATAGGATCTATGTTTCTCAAAATACAAAAATATGCTTTTTTTTTTTAGTTTAAACTGTTTAGGTATTAAGGTAATGTTTTTAGTTTCGTTGTTGCTCTCATCAGACTTCAGAAATATAGAGGTTAAGAAAGGGCCTAATATACAACAAATCTCACCAATCAAATAGGCATATAAATCAAAATTCATTTTCCACAAAAGCATTGAAAGGCGCTAATCTAGCTAATCCAATTGGTAATTAATTAATTTTGATGTTAATGTTTTCAACAAAATTGAGATGACCACTGAAATAATAAGGTTGAGTTTCTACCATTGAGTGCTATTTACATGTCCATTAAGATTGATATTTCAATCACCAACAGGTTGAGTACCCCCGAGAATACTGGATCCAAGATGAAACACTTTCAACTATAATATTGAAGTTTTGCTGAGGACCAAAAGGATCAGAGTGAGCTCAATAGAGAGGACTATGTTGATTCTTAGTGCATGATCTACCATCCATCCAAAGACCGTAAGATCCCCAGGATCTGATTGCAAATACAGAACTAGAAACAGAAAAAGTACCAAACACAGAAAAAGAAAAAAAAACAGGGTCAATCTATCTTTGATATAAAATGCACAAATAATTATGGATAGATAACACAAAAATAAATACATTAGCTTGAAGCAAAATAACTTGTCTGTTTTTTTTTTTTTTTGGAACAGCTGTCTTTTTGCTTTTATTGCAAATCAAGCAAAGTAATAATTTTAGGTTATTGATATTTCAAAGACAGGCACTGTAGATAGATGGCATTGAAGATAATTGTAAAGCTCAAACTTCAGCAGATAAAACGAAGAAAGTGCTCTTGACTATGCATCATAGATGGATGGCATAGACAAATAATCATAACTCAAACTTTAGTAGATAAAATGCAGAACTTGCTATTAAGTATGCATTATTAATGGAAATCATTAACAATAATAAAAAAAAACACAAACTTCAGAAGAAAAAATATGCGCTCTTAAATGGATCCTTCAGAATATGCAATATAATATGAGTGTCCAAGTAAGTGGAGCCAGTTAATCTGCTATAGTATAGCAGTAATAGACACATGAACGTGAACAGAGATGGACGTCAGCTGATTGGCTGCTTTTTATTTGCGTTTACTTCCACATAAATGGAACTAAAATAGAAAATCTGGCATATCTTTACAGCTCCTCACATATGAAATTAAGTTCAATGCCTTTGTTTACTGGTCCTTTTAAGAATATAATTTAAAATCTTCTCTATTTTATTAGATAGAGACATGAACATTATGACATAAAAGTACAACTCTACTAGAGAGTTATTGTAATCTAGTACCGAATGTAAGTACGAGACAATTATCCCAAAGAAAAATAAAATCGTTGAAAAAGTTTATTATTTAGTTTAGATGTCTGGTAAATTTCAGACACTGAAGACCTTGAGAACTAACTCCAACTTTAGCATTAATTTACTATCCTTGACATCAGCTTATAGTGCACAAGTTTGTCAAAGAGAACTATCTATTTAGTTTTAATTATAAATTGCACGAGTCAACAGCAAAATTAAAGTAGACCTGAGTCCTCAACTGTCCTTGAATGAATAGTGCAACACTTACTTGAATGAACAGTGCAACACTTACTTGAATGAACAGCGCAACACTTACTTGAATGAATAGTGCAACACTTGAATGAACAGTATAACACTTGAATGAATAGTGAAACACTTGAATGAACAGTGTAACACTTGAATGAATAGTGAAACACTTGAATGAACAGTGTAACACTTGAATGAACAGTGAAACACTTGAATGAACAGTGTAACTCTTGAATGAACAGTGTAACACTTGAATGAATGAAGAGTGAAACACTTGCTTGAATGAACAGAGAAGCACTTACTTTAATGAACAGTGAAAAACTTACTTGAATGAACAGTGAAACACTTACTTGAATGAATAGTGAAACACTTATTTGAATGAACATGAAACAACTATAAAATCTTATCTCCATAAAAAAGATCTACCTTATTGTCGTTGTTGTTGTTCATTAAGACATAAAAATGCACTAGCCTATCAGCATCCCCATCCAAACTTGCACACCTGAAACTCACCCATTTAATGTAATCAAATCAGGTTTTGAGATACTCTCAAATGAAAGAATTGAAGCTTCTTCACACATAAACACCAGAAACACATGAAGGTGAAGATACAACGAAGAGTTTTGGTTCCACACAAAATAGGGTCGTAGTAAACTCTAATCCATGTGTGTGTTCTTTTCAAATAGGGTAATACTCTTTTTACATTAATAATAAATCAATTACATAATTATAAATATGCCCTCATGGATAAAACACTAAATAACATCATATACCCTTATATACACGTGTACAAGTATCTCTAACAGAAAATACATAGAAACAAAAAAAAAAAAACAACATCATATCCAAATACCACGGGAATGACCTCGAAGAAACAAAAAACAACTTACGCATTTTTTCTGGGGAAAGGAAAGAAATTTGGTAACACACTTGATAGAAGGGTACCTTTGCTTTCCAAAACCTGTCCATAACTTTTAGAACTTTTCAAATATGGGAACAACTGGCCGAATCTTGTCCTAGCATTGCTTTTGCCGAATCCATGTGGGATAAGTTTCTCTTTTTGTACAAAATCTGCACCAACTCCTGCATTTAAGATCCCTTCTCCTTTGCGAGAATTCCGGATCTCAATTTTTAAACCCTTAACTCCCTTTTCCAACTCTTCAAGATTTAGCCCTCCATACACCATTTGCTCCATCTACTATCACTTTGGAGTCTGTTGATCTATTTTTATCTTCTGGGGTCTTAAATCCATCGGGCACCTATAACTCCATTAACACCAGTTCACCAACACGGGTCTACCCTTATACAGAATGTAATGCACCACAAACAAGGAAAAATAAATTTCATGTTGAACATCAACAGTGGGAATACCTGTTTTGCCGCTTCAAGAAGAGCTTCTCCCTGGGTCTTCTATGTCTTCCTAGTAAAACTTCAGCTGGTTGCCCTCTTCCAAATGGTATATCCTTGTTTAATACAAACTGGTTTATCAATTGCTTGAAACGTGTAATCCATTACGTTTTTGAAAAAGTAGCAGTACTTTGTGGAAGCAATAAAGTTAGCTCACATCAAATCTTGAACATTTATCTACATAGTGCCACACACAAGTTGCTCTCTACCTTCCAAGGTATTTACCTTATTTACCTTTCAACAGTTTTGAACATAAAAAAAGATGCAATCCGGGACTAACCTTGTCATAAGAACAATAGAGAAGTTAAATAATGCACAAAGTTCACAATCACTAATTCAATATTCAATGTAGTCTTCAACATTGAATATTCATGAGATTTTCTTTTATAAAACAATAAAGGATGTTTGTGAGCAAATCGGACAACTGACTTCATGCAACTTACATAAGAGACATTATACATCTACTTTATATAAGCAATTTTAAGATCTAAAAGACAGGTATTAATAAGCAATATTCTTTCCAAAACGAGTTTGAAAGGATGGATTTTATAGCTAAGTTACAATAAAGAAAACATATTCAATGTGTGTCTTTATTGCTTTTCTCGCCATTTCTAGGCTCGTTATAGTCTAACCTGTTTGAAACTAGTAATACGACATTTTAAAAGTCTCTAACCAAATCATAACTCCCAAAATCAATCAATAACACCTCATCAAGCACTATCTAGCTTGAAGTGTCTATACACATAAAAAAGAAAACAGAAGTTGGCTGGGACCTTTAAAAGCTCATCTGGATCAGAGGCATTTGCAAGAGCATCACCAAAAGGATCCCACTCCTACATCATCATTCCTCCACTAGGATAACAATTTTAACAATTTCATTATGCAATGTCGTAATCATCAATCCTATGACAAATTGTGAAAGCCACAACTGCAACATCTGCTCAAAATTCAGTAGTTCCACACGAAAATTTCACACCTAAAATGATGTCCGGTGTGCCAAAAGTGATGAATCGTTTTTTCATTCATATTTTCATTGTAAAGTAAACCTATTTATGGGTAGGAGAGAGTTTTATATAACAATGAATCCCAAGGATAATAATTACAAAATAAATATTTTTCTAATATCAGAAAGAATAAATCAAAGATCCCACATCCCATATAATTGTTAACACTTCTTCCAGTTGGTGCATTGATATTACAGATGCCCAACTTGGCTAAAAGGTTTGAGAATGTTTGGCTTGATACTGCTTTGGTAAGGATATCAGCCAATTGATCTTCTAATTGTATCTTAGGCAATTCCGCAATTATACTAGTCCAATTTCTCCTTTATGAAGAATCTATCCACCTCAATATGATTTGTGCAATCATGTTGTACATGGTTATGGGTAATGTCATATGCAACCTTATTATTACAAAACAATTTCATTGGTTTCTCCGGAAGATATCCTAAATCTTTTAAAAGTAGTTGAAGTCATAGATCCTCACAAATTCTAAGAGCCATACCTCGAAATTCTGCTTCAGTACCTAAGCAAGCAACACCATTTTGCTTTTTACTTTGCGAGGTAACTAGATTACCGCCAACAAAAGTAAAGTAGCTTGATATGGATATTCGGTATCTATATAGCCAGCCCAATCAGCATTGGAGTATACTTTTATATTTTTACAGTAATCATGCTTGGCAATCAAAATTCCCTTATGAGTGGCACTCTTCAGATATGACATGATACACTGGACGACAATCTTGTGTTCTTCTCTAGCATCTGGCATGTCAATGCATATGCATGATCCGGTTTTGTATGTGCTAAGGACATCAACCTCCCCATAAGTCTCTAGTATATTATCTTATGAACATGCACTCGATTAAGTCTAGCACAAAATTTGATGCCATCTTCCATTGGTTTGTCAACCGGTTAACATCCGGTCATTCTTATTTCTTGTAATAAATCTAAGGCAAACTTTCCTTGGTATAAGAAGAGTCCTTTATTTGATCGAGAAACATCGATCCCATTAAAATATTTCAACGAGCTTAGATCTTTCATTTCAAATTCTTTAAAGAGATAATCTTGTAGTGCTTGACTTTCCTCTGGATAATCTCCTGTAGCCACCATGTCATCCATGTATTTTTATAAACAAGGTGTAATATGAATAACTTTGATTGTAGTCAAACACTTTCATTGACTTTGTGAACCTTCTTAACCATGTTCTAGGGTATTGTTTTAACCCACATAGTGGCCTTTTTCATTGACACATATTGATTGTGCTTTGAAGACACCATGCATCTCGACGAGAGTTCCATATATAACTTTTCAAATAACTCGCCATGTAGAAAGACATTCTTGACATCATATTGATGTAATGACCAATATGTTTTGCTGTCAAGAACAATAAAACATGAACTACGTTGATCTTAGCTACAAGTGCAAACGTTTCAGTGTAGTCAACCCATAGGTTTGATTGTATCCTGTTGCCACCAATCTTACCTTAAATCTTTTGATACTACAATCAGCTTTTTACTTTAACACGTAGATCCACTGACATCTGATTAGTTTCTTCCATGGTGGACCGTCTACAAGATCCTATATTTCATTCTTTTGCAATTATTTCATCTCTTCATTCATTGTTGCTTTCCACCTTGGATCAGCTGAGGCTTCCTTCACAATGTTAGGAATAGTAACATATGATAATGGATTCACAAATAACGTATTAAATTCAGAAAAGTGATGGTAAGATAGTTGCTCATAGGAAATCTAACTTTGCTAGTCAATTCAGGTTCATATGTGGGTTTAGGAATACCTTTATTATGACGAACGGTAACTGTCTTGTAAGCTAGTTAGGTTATAGGTTAAGAACATCCTCAGCATATGACAATTGGTTACATATATTAGAGAGGGAGTCTCCATATATAGATGGTGTCAACTCAATGACACTATTTAAAGTTCCAGTGGGTCATTAGCACTTTCTTCTCTAGTTGCAATACTTACATCCAATTCGGGTTATCCATGAAGTACTATTTCAAACCGTTCGAATTCCTCAGATATATGCTCACCATAATATAAACCTTGAATTTCCAGATAACAACTTTGTTCTCTAGTTGTTATACTTACATGCAATTCAGGTTTTTCTTGATGTGCTATTTCCAACTGTTCAGATTGCCCAGATATATGCTGATCATAATCAAGAGTCTGAATTTCCTGATGATACATCCCATAAAGTTAAACTGTGGACAAGAATACATGATGTCTTCATGAAACACCACATCCATTGTAACAAACATATTGTAATTTGTGGGATAACCCTGGTAACCTTCTGATGTACTGCATGTCCACTAAAAAACCATCAAAGTGGTCGAGGAGCGAGTTTGGTTTGTTGATGTTTGTGGGGATGCACAAAGGTAACACCACCAATATACGAGGAGGAAGTTTTGGAACAACTAGTGACACTTTTGCACTTACGAGAGTTTTAAGAGAAGTTTGAAAGTTGACAGAGCTAGAATGGAAATAGGTTGATGCGTTAAATATGATTGCTTCTCCCCACTAAGAAGTCAACATGTTTGCAGTTCTCAGGGAAGCTTTGTAACTTCTAATAAGTGTCAATTTTTTCTTTCAGCAACTCCATTTTATTGTGATATTGGAGGAAGCGGTTTGATGAATAAGGCCATGTGCTTCTAGATACTTGTCAAGATTAGAACTCTGGTCTCTTAAAAAAAAAAGATTAGAACTCCGGTATTCGTCATCATTATCACTTCGCAAAACTCGAATCTTGGTATTGAGTTGTGTTTCAACCATGATTTTTTAAATAATTTATCTAGTTTATCCTTACTTTTCAATGTGCATAACCAGGTTATTTTAGTGCAATCATCAATAAAAGTAATGAACCATTCTACTAAAGGTTGGGATTTTTTATGAACCTCATACAACAGAATGAATAAGCTCAATAGAAACTAAACTATTTTTTCAAACTTGAAGGAAATAAACACGATGGTTTTTTGCTAGTTTACAAACACCACAAAAATATGATTTTGACTTCTCCCCTCATATCAATTAGCCAACAATATTTGGCACAACTTGATGGTATCCTTTGACTAGATGTTTAAGTAATATAAATTTCCTTGCTAAATACCATAACCAATCATCTGTCTTGTTTGGATATCCATAGCCACATGACAATCAGGCCAAAAATAACAACACAAGATAAGGTTGCCGTTCTTTGAGAAACAAATAATAGATTGTTATCTAAAGGATGATCAATCACAACTGAATCTAAGTGTGAGGCATTGGTGGTTGTGTTACCATTGGCAGTGGACACATATTTGTTTGTGGATGCTCTGAGTGAAAACACTTGTCAAGAATTAATATTCATGTGATCTATAGCACGGGAATAAATTATCCATGCACTTTTAATAATAAGGGTAAAAATATTAGAATTCTTACCTTTTTGTTCTGTTGCGGTGATCAATGCCAAGGCCCCCTCATTCTCCCCTGATGTAGTGTCAGCAATAGCTGCAGTAGAAGCCTTGTTGGTTTCTTTGTTCGTTGATCAAATTTCGGAGGCGACCACTCTAGATACCCTACAAGTTCAAAATAATTTTCTTCTGGGTGGCCAGTTTTGTGGCAGCGGCTACACTTGAGAGATGATTTCTCACTAGAATTGGTCTTGGCCTTCAATCGATTCTGCCAATCTTGGCATGGTCATGGGCGGCTACCATTGTTGTGGGATCTAATGTGGCAAATTCCCCATGTAAAGCCTGCTAACGAATTGCTTCACGTCCGATCAAGGCATAAAATTTGGTGTGTGTGTGTGTGTGTGTGTGTATGTGCGAGCATTGGGGTGTGTGTTTGAGAGTGGGTTTTTGTGTGGCTGTGTAAGTGTTGGGGTGAGTGTGTTAGCGAGCATTGGTCAATGTGTGAAAAAGATAGTGAGTGTGTGCATGTTAGCGTTGGTGTGTGTGTTAGAGTGTTGGAGTGTGTGTGTGCGAGCGTTGTGTATGTGTGTGTGTGCATGAGTGTTGGAGCGTGTGTGAGTGCAAGCGTTGGTGTGTGTGTGTGTGTGTGTTTGTGTGTGGGTTAATGTTTGTGGGTGGGTTTGTATGTGTGTGATTATATGTGCATGCGTTGATGTGAGTTTGTGCGAGTGTTGGTGTGTGTTCAACCGTTGGAGTGTGTGTGTTCGAGCATTGGTGTGTGTCTATTTGCGAGCGTTGGAGTGTGTGAGTGTGTGCGAGGATTGCAGTGTGTGTGTGTTTGTGTGTGGGTTTGACCGTGTGAGCGTGTGTGAGTGTCGGTCTGTGTGTGCATGCGTTGGTGTGTGGTGTGTGGGTGTGTGGGTGTGTGTGTGAGTGTTGGTCTGTGAGTGAAATTTGGTGTGTGTATGTAAGTACGAGCATTGGTGTGTGTGTGTGTGCATGCAAGCGTTGGTGTGTGTATATCTATGCCAGCGTTGGTGTGTGTGTGTATTTGAGCGTTGATTTACGTGTGTGTGAGCGTTGGTGTGTGTGTGTGTGTGAGCGTTGGTATGTGTGTGTGTGTGTGTGCGAGCGTTGTGGTGTGTGTGTGTGTGTGTGTGTGTGTGTGTGTGTGTGTGTGTGCGTGTGAGTGTGTGTGTGTGTGTGTGTGTGTGTGTGTGTGTGTGTGTGTGTGTGTGTGTGTGTGTGTGTGTGTGTGTGTGTGTGTGTGTGTGCGTTGGTGTGTGCGTGTGTGCGTGAGCGTTTTTGTGTGTTTCTAAGTGTGAGAAAGTAAGTGTGTTTTGTGTGTGTGAGTGTTGGTGTGTGATTGTGCGTGGAGCGTTGGTGTGGGTTTGAGTGGGTGACCGTTTGTGTGAGATTGTGTGCGATCGTTGGTGTGTGTTTGTGTGTTCAAGTGTTGGTGTGTGTTTGTGTGTTCAAGTGTTGGTGTGTTTCTATGTCTGAGTGTTGGTTTGTTTGTCGGTGCGAGCGTTCATGCGTATTTGTGTGTGCGAGTGTTGGAGTGTGTGTGTGTGTGTGTGCAAGCCTTGGACTGTGTGTGTTCCAATGTTGGAGTGTGTGTACTAGAATGAGAGTGTGCGTACGAGCGTTAGTGTGTTCAAGCATTGGAGTGAGTGTGTGACTGTGCGAGTGTTGGTGTGGGTGTTTACGAGTGTTGGTGTGCGTGTTTGCCAGCATTCATTTCTGTGTCTGTTTGAGAGCGTTCGTGTGTGTGTGTAATTGTGAGCATTTGTGTGTGTGTGCGTGAGCGTTGATGTGTGTATGTGTGTGCGAGAATTGGTGTGTGTCTCTTTGTTTACGAATGTTAGTGTGTGTTTTCTAGTATTGATATGAGTGTGTGTGCAGGCTTTGGTGTGTGTGTCAGTGAGTGTTTTTATGTCTAGGTTTGTGTGTGTGTGTGTGTGTTTGTGTGTGCGAGCCTTGGTGTGTTATTGTGTGTGAGATCGTTGATGTGTTCTTGTGAGTGCGACCGTTTGTGTGTACGAGCGTTGGTGTGTGTTTGTGTGTGCGAGAGGTGGTGTGTGTTTGTGTGTGTGAGCATGGGTGTGTGTTTGTGTGTGCGAGCGTCGGTGTGCATGTTGGGGCGAGCGTTGGTGCGTGTTCGTGTGTGCATACGTTCGATTGTGTATTTGTGCTAGGATAGGAGTGTGTGTGCACGAGAATTGGTGTGTATGAGTGTTGGACTGTGTGTGTGTGTGTGTGCGTGTGTATGTGATCATAGGTGTGTGTGTTTGTAAGGGTTCGTGTGTGTGTTTGCGAGTGTTTGTGTCTATGTGTTTGCCAGCGTTTGCGTCTATGTGTGTGTACATGTTTGAGAGCGTTCGGGTATGTGTGAGTATTTGCGAGCATTGGTGTGTGTGTGTGTGTGTGTGTGTGTTTGAGAGCGTTGGTATCTGTTTGTTTTTGAGCGTTGGTGTGTCAGTGGTTGCTAGCTTTTGTGTGTGTTTGTTTGTGTTTGGGAGTGTTGGTGAGTGTGTGTGAGTGTGAGTGTGTGTGTGTTTGGGAGCGTTGAGGTGTGTGTGTTTGTTTGTGAGCGTTGGTGGGTGTGTGTTTGAGAGCGTTGTGTATGAGTGCGAGTGTTGTGTGTGTTTTTGCGAGCATTGTGTGTGTGTTGGCAAGCATTGGTGTGTGTGTATGTATTTGTGAGCGTTGGTGTGTGTGTATTTGAGATCATTGTTCTGTGTGTTTGTGGAGCGTTGGTTTGTGTGTTTGTGATCGTGGCAGTGTGTGTGTTTTCGAGAGTTGGTGTGTGTGTGTGCGTGCGAGCGTTGGTGTGTACTTTGCGAGTGTTGGTGTGTGTGGGTTTTTGAGAGCAGTAGTGTATGTGCGTGTGTTTGCGAGCATTGGTGTGTGTGTTTGTGTATGTGCGAGCATTGGTGTGTGTGTGTGTGTGTGCGATTGTTGGGGTATGTCTTAGTGTGTGTTCATGAGTCAGTTTGCGTGTGTGTGTGTGTGCGAGTGTTGGTCTGTGTTAGCGAAGGGGTGTAAGTGTGTGTACGAGTGTTGGTCTGTATGTATGTGTGCGTGTCGGAGTGTATGTCTGTGAGCAAGCGTTGTTGTGGGTATTTGCATGTGGGTTTGTGTTTGCGTGTGGGTTTGTGTGTGTTTGTGTTTATGTGTGCAAGCATTGGTGTGTTCGTGCTAGTGTTGGTGTGTGTGTGTGTTTCAGCAAGCGTTGGTGTGTGTATGTGTATGTGTGTGTATATGTGCGGGCGATGGTGTTTGTGTCTATGCGAGCGTTGGTGTGTGTGTGTGTGTGTGTGTGTGTGTGTGTGCGTTGGTGTTTGTGTGTTTGCGTGCGTTGGTTTGTGTGTGTATTTGATAGCGTTGGTGTGTGTGTGTGTGTGTGTGTGCAATCATTGCTCTGTGTGTGTGTGTATTTGTGTGTGTGTTTGTAAGTGTGTGTGTGTGTGTGTGTGTGTGTGTGTGTTTGTAAACATTGTTGTGTGTGTGTGTGTGTGCCTCCAAGTGTTGGCTTGTGTGTGTTTGCAATCGTTGTTGCGAGTG